>BDSI01000114.1:283675-407337 GCA_003117195.1 Eudorina sp. 2006-703-Eu-15
CACTGGAACCACGATATAAATTAAACCGCCTAGAGGGCTCCCAGCAGCAGTCACAGTAGAATTAAGGTCAAAGCGGGTGACAGCAATTGGCAGTCGGTACCAGATTTCCTTGTTGCTCAAGTCGTCAGTGTGGGCGCCAATCTACCTTGTCCAGGACACACATACAGGGAGGGCACATACATCATTTATGCTGGCGGTACGGACATACAAAAAGAAGAAAACGGGCAAAGAGACAAACAAATGGGTTGTGTGCTGCATTGATCGGATTTGATGAATGCATGGTATGCAAATGCATATGCATTGCATAGAGGCAGTCGAGGGACGTGGCAGACTGGTGAAAACATTTATGGGTGGATAGCCGAGGTTGGTATGTTGGATGCGTGTGGAAGAAAATGGAGTCCAGAGAAAGAGTATGACCTATTCCGTTATGTACGTACATACCTGCACCTTCAGGCCTTTGCCTACCACACCAGGAGTGTTCAGAGTGACAGTGATAAGCTGACCAGGCGGAGCATACAAACCAGTTGAACGCCAGACCGGCTCGTCCCAGCTGGCAGACCAAAAATGGAAATCAGGGCGGTTATAAGTGCCATTGATGGCAAGGGTTATGTTGACCTTGGCTGCATTTGAGGCTGGCACTCCTGGATAAGCAGCTGCAGATTGAGAGGGCTTGAGGTCGGTCAGGTCCGCCTGCCGGATGCTCCATACCTCAATCGCAACCTGTAGGAAAGCCGTTGAACCGAAGGCAATCGTGAACGGCAACTTCTAACCTATCATTGAAGGATAGTGACCCGTGTTGTAAGGTTAATAAGAAACACGCAGGCGGCGGGAAGGTGCGCGGGCAGCTGCTGCACAGGCGAGCACAAGGCGGGCAGGCGGACAGGCAGACAGCATGCTGGGCAGGCGGGCAGCAGGCAGCAGGTAGCATGTAGCATTATTGCGTGCGGGCAGGCAGACAGCATGGCGGGCAGGCGGGCAGCAGGCAGCAATGTGTGCAGGCAGGAAGACAGCATGTATGTCGGGCAGGCAGACAGCAGCATGGCAGGCAGGCAGACGGTAGGCAGGCTGGCAGGCTGGCGGACAGGCTAGACAGGCACACAGGGTGGCGGGCAGGCAGACAGCATGGGGTGCTGGCAGACAGACAGCACGAGTGTGGCGGTTAGTGGCATGCAGGCAGGAAGATGGTAGTCAGGCAGGCAGGCGGGTAGGCAGACAGGCAGGCAGGTGTACCGACAGACAGGCTTACGTCTAGGAGCTGGCCGGGGTATGCATCCTTGACAGTCAAAGGAGAGGAGGGTCCAATGCCCACAATGGATGTAGTTCGAGCAGCCTGCAACATTGACCAGACCACGGTGAGCCCGCTGGCGGTACTGGCAGCCCGTGGCGGCAGTGTGCTGAGGAGGAGATTTAGTGCTGCGTTCACTGCGTGGTATACATGGAGCAAGAGGTAGTCATTCCGGAAGGTTAGTTAGGAATAAAGTAGTAATGCAAGTATATTGTTGCTTGCATGTCAGTAAGTACTGCTGACGTGGACTGATCATGCACACATTTGACACACACAGTCGTTAGGGAAACCTTGTACCTACCAACCAAAAACAGTTATTAGCAAAATACGAAGTATATTATGTTGTTTTTGCATGGGCTTAATCAATGCTGATGAGTTGAACTTGCAATTACAGTTACAATTAGCCAGTGCTGAAATAATTAATCAACGTTGAACTAACACAAACTAGTTAACAGCAGTAGTAACAACCAATAGATTAGATGCATACCAAGTGCATACAGGGTCAGCCCAGTGGTATGTATGCCCCTTCATGTACATGTGTTCTTCATGTGTGTATGCCTCACCCATGTATGCCAGCCAGATGAATAATAAAAATATATTCTACTGCTGGCTAGGTAAATCATACATACATTCATGCACTCAGAATTGCTTGTCCACACTATATATCTTCTGCAGTCATCACCGACCTGTTGGGTACACTGATTTATCCTCCAACAGGCCAGAGTTAGCCTTCGCCTCAGCAAGCAGACCCTGAAATTTGCATGGGAGATATAAATTGTGCGAATTATTTTTGCACTACATGATCAGCCAACGTAGAAAACTGTCATATTTAATGCGTGCCAAGTGATTCGTAAACATTTACGTATGGGTGTGTTCATCATCGAATCATCATCAGCAGGCAGGCTGCTGAAAGGCTGCTGAAACTTGAACTAGTATGTACACATGCCAGTGGATTATGTTAGACAGGTCGTGTCACCGTCCATGCTGACCAGGGAAGGGGGGGGCCAATCCATGTGGCATCCGCATGTAAAAAAAATCCTTGCCCTGTTATGTATATCCATTCATACACATACAGGCACAATCTAGGGTTGTTTGAGGTCTGCAAAGCTAGTGAAAACAACTGTGCCCTGCATGCACCCCACATATATTCTGACAAGTACCCTTAGATTGGAGGTAGATCTACCACAACACTGTGGCATATACAAACCCTAAACCCCCCTTAGATACATGCCAGGCGGAAAGGCCTAGGGATGCGGTGTAACAAACATACCGTTGCCACGTAGCTGTTGAAGTATGCCCAATTCACTGGTGGAGAAGCAGGTGGAGGCTGCGATATATAAATGTGCATTGGTGCACATGCACACAGTGAGCAAATATGGCAAGATTATCGATTTGTAAGGGCTGATAGGTATCACCTTCCCGGAGGTGGGGAAAGAGCAAGTATCAAGTTTGCCTCGTGTGCGCCAGTCCATCACTTTCGGGGTTTGACCCCGGGACCTTAGCCTCCTGGCAATTCGCACCACTGTAACACGAGGCTGAAAAGCGCACTTGATGCTAAGGGATCGAATTCCTATTACATAGGGGGTCGCCTTCCTTGAAGCCAGAAAAGGGCTGGGGCCCCCTACAATCCGTACAGGCCACTTGCTTTACAATAAAAAAGTTGTTATGTACCATGCGAGAGCACGAGAGAGTGAAAGGGTGCTAGGCAGGGTGTGGCAGGCAGGGTGCTAGGCAGGGTGGGTGCTAGGCAGGGTGCTAGGCAGGGTGGATGGCTGGGCAAGCATAGGTTCAGCAAGCACAAAAGGTCGGAAGGCAGCTAGCCCCGAAAACTATACCTGCAGTACACGCCGCTGGAACGGTCACCAAATCGGCATGATTGTAATGCTAGATGCTTCTGCACGCAATACCACATCTGTAGTAGTAGTAGTACCGTTACAGTGTGGATAGGCTTCCGGGCCCTGCCTAAGGGTTTAGGGTACCATACCACATCTGTCTGTCTAGCATATGCATGCAAAGCAAGCTTGGATATTCATGTTTTTTGGGCGGGGCCCCAGCGTGAAGCGTGTTCGGGGGGCCCCGCCCCCTAGGATTGCCCATGTCCATGTGTCCGTGTGTCCGTGTGTCCGTGTGTCCGTGTGTCCGTGTGTCCGTGTGTCCGTGTGTCCGTGTGTCCGTGTGTCCGTGTGTCCGTGTGTCCGTGTGTCCGTGTGTCCGTGTGTCCGTGTGTCCGTGTGTCCGTGTGTCGTGTGTCCGTGTGTCCGTGTGTCCGTGTGTCCGTGTGTCCGTGTGTCCGTGTGTCCGTGTGTCCGTGTGTCCGTGTGTCCGTGTGTCCGTGTGTCCGTGTGTCCGTGTGTCCGTGTGTCCGTGTGTCCGTGTGTCCGTGTGTCCGTGTGTCCGTGTGTCCGTGTGTCCGTGTGTCCGTGTGTCCGTGTGTCCGTGTGTCCGTGTGTCCGTGTGTCCGTGTGTGTCCGTGTGTCCGTGTGTCCGTGTGTCCGTGTGTCCGTGTGTCTGTGTGTAACGGCAAAACGTTCATTATCCACTAAACTAATTCGCTATGTTTGTCATATTAATTGTCCTCTATTGCAAGGTAACTTTGGTTTGGCTAAAAAACGTTTTTTGCGCACAAATGGTCAAAGTAAAGCTCCGCGGTCCCCATGGACCCGAGCATCCACCCAACACCTCTCGCGCTCATATTTGTTGCAACGGGTGCCGCGTGATGAATACTTGAATTAGGAATGGGCGGTGCGTGCTAAATTGAACTTTGATAGTGTTTTGATGTTTGAACATCAAGATACCACCAACATCAAGATTTGCCTTTCTGTTTTGCCAGATGAATACAATTTAAAATTATGTATTGAATCAAAGTTTCAAGATGCAAAGGGATAGCATACCGAGTGCCAACGAGTTCTCCAGTTCCGATGGCCCAAAGTCCGGGTCTCTTTTTGCACCCTGTTCTTGCCTTATATTTTCTATGTCACTATTGATAGCAAAGTTTAGAGGTTCACGTCTGCTGCGGGTGTGCAACTGAAGGGCTGCATGCTTGCCGACGGACCAAACAACTACAGTTTCAGGGCAAAACGAGAATGCTTCAAGCTTGCTATGTGATCATCTGCTTGACAGACGGATGCGGTAGTGCAGAGGCGTCTAGCGTTACAATACTGTGACCGCCGTCGCCGGCGGCATGTACTGCAGGATGGTTTCGGGGCTGCCGACGAGTTTGGGCTTGGTGAATCTATGCATGCCAATCCACCTTCAACATCAATGACACCCCCAATGGTAACCTTTCACTCTCTCACACTGTTGCGCGGTAATAGAGTTTTCGTTCTAAAGCAAGCGGCCTGTACGGATTATAGGGGGCCCCGCCCTTTTCCGGCTGCGAGGAAGCCGACCCCTACTTGTTGTTAAGCTACCCCTCACTACATCTTGGTTAGGTGTATGAGGTCTGGTGTATAAACAGTTCATTCCAAAGTTGCGAGTTACACCAGCAGAAAAGCAGTCTGTGAATGCTTGCATTGTTGTCTACAAATGTATACCACCAGAATACACTGCAAGACGTGTGTGTGAAGGAGACGTGTATGTACCACATTCCCCTTTGTTGACAAAGTGCGTGCAATGCCATGCTTTACTTAAGCACGGGCTGCATGTGCACATCATCAAGCATGGGCGGCTCTTGGAAGCATCGTGCAGTGACTCAAATGTTGGCATTTGAACAGGTGGGAAGCCGTGAAGCAACACTGCTGTGACCCCAAGACAAACGAAGACAAACGTAAGTGCAAGACTTCTTTTCTTCAAATTTCCTTCACTCAACTCGTTTTAAATAGTGGCGATTTGGATAGTGGTGATTCAAATCGTGGCGACATGCACAGGTATGTGTGAAGTACTCAGTTCGGTTTGCACCACACTTGCGCCGAATGTGAAAGCACAATGTAATTCTGTTGTTGTTCATGTTTAGTCACCCAAAATGTCGGGACTGCTGGGGATACCTAGGCGCAATCAAAGTGCAGGTGGGCTGTCCATACACTGGCACTAGTGCCAGACGCAAATGGGTGACCCAGAAGCTGGTCATGTGGGGCTGCAGCAGCTCGTGTTCCCCCATTGCCTGTGCTCTCTCACCCAGCATGACGACGACCACTTGTGCCTGTGATGGCATGTCTTATCAAGCGTATACTGGGTACTGGCAGCATGCTCTCCTTGTCACACTCTAAAGGTCCGTCTGACAAGTGAAAGACCCGGTGTACTTGGCATGTTGGACCTTGCAGGACCGGGTGTGTTGACAACAGCCCACACAGGCCAACATCAACATACACCGTGTTTTGTGTCCATGGGCCTGGAAATCCTCACTTCTTGGAAGAGAGTGATGTTGCAGTGGTGTGCGACTTGGACACTACCATCTTGTGAGTGCACTCGAGGATGCACTGCACCTGATGGGATAGCGTGCATGTCGACAAGGTCCTGCCCTGCTGTAGCAGCGCGACACAAAGGCTTACTCGAGATGTCTGGAACCCCATTCTTGGGCTATTTTTTCTTTGCGGTCCGGCCTGTAAGCAGGGCTGGCTGTCCTGCTACACCTTCCCACACTCGGGGAATCGATAGTCCTCAATCGAACTTGGGCTTGGGGTCTTGGAACTCCGGGTAAAGTCTCGGGGAGGGTTCCAAACACGGGGATCGCCTCAACCCTAACGCGGGTTGACTGTCCCCTCACCAATGTGCACGCGCCCAGGACAGTTGCCGCCGGTGGGATTCGAACCCCGCCGCGTCGGCCAACCAAGGTCTCGATACCAGTGTAGCAGCGCGACACAAAGGCTTGCATTTTTTGCACCACAACTGCACCATCCCCGCCATTGTTTCCACCCTCCTCGCTCCTCTCAACGGTTATCGTGCGCACCTTTGTGCCAATCTTGCTTTATGCATGACAGGTGTGGTTCCCACTGGTTCTCGTTACCTTCTTGTGGGATGCTCCCCTTCACTGTCAACATTCACCTCCGGCATACCTTGCTCTGATTACACATCCTGACGCAACTATTATCTTGCTGCTCTATCTTTAATCCGACATTTGCATGCTCTTCCACCGTGTCACTGAATCCTGCTAATCCAATCTCTTCACATGTGAGCAGCTCCACTTAAACACGCAACATGTTCACTGAAGGTGCTTGGTCCGTTGGCAAGCATTGTACAAGGCAATCCTTCAGTTGTACACCCACAGCAGACCTGGAGCGCTTCAAGTTTTTTTATCAATAGTCACATAGCAAGTGTAAGGCAAACGCAGGGTGCTAAAAAGTCTCAGTGTGACCTAGACTTCAGGCAGTCTGAACTGAAGAAATTGTCAGTGATTGGTGTGCTACCTTTGCATAGTTGAAAGCTTGTTACAACAATACATAAGTTTAAACTGTATATATAATAAGACAGAAAGGCAAATCTTGACATTGGTGCTTGGTAACATTGTGTTCAAATACAAGAGCATTATTTAAGTTCCAGAAAGCATGCACCACCCATTCCTATTCCAAGTTATCATTTATGGGCACCTGTTGGCCGTGATTAGGCAGTTTAAGGTCCTGGGTTCAAGTCCTAGGGTGACCCCGACATTGTTCGGGAGCTTGAGATTATGGCTGGCTGCACTCTGGGAAACCCCCTCCCTTTGTTTTGCAGGAAACCCTTCGCCTGCCCTTCATTCTTCCTTCACTCGGAAAAGAAGCCTTCGTTGAGCACTCGTTTTGTAGATGAAGCCCACACATATATATGCCCTTCCATATCAGTAGTCTCGCTTGGCACTGTTTGATGTTTGCATCCATTTCCGTCGGCTTTGGATGGATCTCTTCCGTCGGACGGCGACAGCACCCACCTAGCCCGCTCCGTGTGACACATATCTAGGCAGCATGAACCTATGAACCTATTAACAATTGATGATGTAACTGCAATTAATTCATAACTGGTATTATCTGTAACTAAAAATACTCAGCATATCGTGCGTGAAAGCCCCTTGCTGCCCTGTATGGAGTAAAGCATCGGCCTGTACTTTACAAAAACAAAACTTGATTACTTCTTAATATAGCCGAGCAAAATCAGAGCTGAACGAAATTGTTGTGTGTGTACTGCCGCTTTTGAGTATGCAAAACTAAACTTGTCTTTGAAGATTTGAAAGTGACATGACGTTTGTACGCGAATCGCAAATACATACAAAGTAGTAAGCTCATCCAATTGGTATCTAAGTACAGCCCTTGGCGGGCGAACGATAACCTAAAGCCAAACAATACAATTGTCACAGCGCATCCTGGTAACAACTTTCTTGGCTGTAAACATTTGCAAATCGCTGTCGTTTCGTGTGCCGCCGTGGCTAGGAGCAACAGTGTGCATCGGACTCGTCGCCTGGGGAAGGTGCACTGCATGCGTGTGGGGACGGCGGAACACAACGAGCAGGCGGTGGTGCTCGCGGCCCCCTGCCATGCCACCGCACCGTGCCAGCAGTGCAGTGCGTACCAAAGTCCGTTGCCGCGGGTGCCGTGAGCAAGACGGCGTGCCCGGGGTGCAGATCTCGTAATCATCACGTGATGATATGATGGCTGCTTCTGTCGTTTCGTGTGCCGCCGCGGCTAGGAGCAACGGTGCACATCGGACTCATCGCCTGGGGAAGGTGCGCTGCGTGTGTGTGGGGACAGCGGAACACAACCAGCAGGCGGCGGTGCTCGCGGCCCCCTTCCATGCCACTGCACCATGCCAGCAGTGCAGTGCGTACCGAAGTCCGTTGCCGCGGGTGCCGTGAGCAAGACGGCGTGCCCGGGGTGCAGAGCTCGTAATCATCACGTGATGATGTGATGGCTGCTTCTGTTGTTTCATGTGCCGCCGCGGCTAGGAGCAACGGTGCGCATCGGACTCGTCGCCTGGGGAAGGTGTGCTGCGTGCGTGTGGGGACGGCGGAACACAACGAGCAGGCGGCGGTGCTCGTGGCCCCCTGCCATGCCACCGCACCATGCCAGCAGTGCAGGGCGTACCGAAGTCCGTTGCCACGGGTGCCGTGAGCAAGACGACGTGCCCTGGGTGCAGATCTCGTAATCATCACCTGATGATGTGATGGCTGCTTCTGTCGTTTCATGTGCCGCTGCGGCTAGGAACAACAGTGCGCATCGGACTCGTCGCCTGGGGAAGGTGCGCTGCATGCGTGTGGGGACAGCGGAACACAACGAGCAGGCGGCAGTGCTCGCGGCCCCCTGACATGCCACCGCACCATGCCAGCAGTGCAGGGCGTACCGAAGTCCGTTGCCGCGGGTGCCGTGAGCAAGATGGCGTGCCCGGGGTGCAGATCTCGTAATCATCACGTGATGATGTGATGGCTGCTTCTGTTGTTTCATGTGCCGCCACGGCTAGGAGCAACGGTGCGCATCGGACTCGTCGCCTGGGGAAGGTGTGCTGCGTGCGTGTGGGGACGGCGGAACACAACGAGCAGGCGGCGGTGCTCGCGGCCCCCTGCCATGCCACCGCACCATGCCAGCAGTGCAGGGCGTACCGAAGTCCGTTGCCGCGGGTGCCGTGAGCAAGACGGCGTGCCCGGGGTGCAGAGCTCGTAATCATCACGTGATGATGTGATGGCTGCTTCTGTTGTTTCATGTGCCGCCGCGGCTAGGAGCAACGGTGCGCATCGGACTCGTCGCCTGGGGAAGGTGTGCTGCGTGCGTGTGGGGACGGCGGAACACAACGAGCAGGCGGCGGTGCTCGTGGCCCCCTGCCATGCCACCGCACCATGCCAGCAGTGCAGGGCGTACCGAAGTCCGTTGCCACGGGTGCCGTGAGCAAGACGACGTGCCCTGGGTGCAGATCTCGTAATCATCACCTGATGATGTGATGGCTGCTTCTGTCGTTTCATGTGCCACTGCGGCTAGGAACAACAGTGCGCATCGGACTCGTCGCCTGGGGAAGGTGCGCTGCATGCGTGTGGGGACAGCGGAACACAACGAGCAGGCGGCAGTGCTCGCGGCCCCCTGACATGCCACCGCACCATGCCAGCAGTGCAGGGCGTACCGAAGTCCGTTGCCGCGGGTGCCGTGAGCAAGATGGCGTGCCCGGGGTGCAGATCTCGTAATCATCACGTGATGATGTGATGGCTGCTTCTGTTGTTTCATGTGCCGCCACGGCTAGGAGCAACGGTGCGCATCGGACTCGTCGCCTGGGGAAGGTGTGCTGCGTGCGTGTGGGGACGGCGGAACACAACGAGCAGGCGGCGGTGCTCGCGGCCCCCTGCCATGCCACCGCACCATGCCAGCAGTGCAGGGCGTACCGAAGTCCGTTGCCGCGGGTGCCGTGAGCAAGACGGCGTGCCCGGGGTGCAGAGCTCGTAATCATCACGTGATGATGTGATGGCTGCTTCTGTTGTTTCATGTGCCGCCGCGGCTAGGAGCAACGGTGCGCATCGGACTCGTCGCCTGGGGAAGGTGTGCTGCGTGCGTGTGGGGACGGCGGAACACAACGAGCAGGCGGCGGTGCTCGTGGCCCCCTGCCATGCCACCGCACCATGCCAGCAGTGCAGGGCGTACCGAAGTCCGTTGCCACGGGTGCCGTGAGCAAGACGACGTGCCCTGGGTGCAGATCTCGTAATCATCACCTGATGATGTGATGGCTGCTTCTGTCGTTTCATGTGCCACTGCGGCTAGGAACAACAGTGCGCATCGGACTCGTCGCCTGGGGAAGGTGCGCTGCATGCGTGTGGGGACAGCGGAACACAACGAGCAGGCGGCAGTGCTCGCGGCCCCCTGACATGCCACCGCACCATGCCAGCAGTGCAGGGCGTACCGAAGTCCGTTGCCGCGGGTGCCGTGAGCAAGATGGCGTGCCCGGGGTGCAGAGCTCGTAATCATCACGTGATGATGTGATGGCTGCTTCTGTTGTTTCATGTGCCGCCACGGCTAGGAGCAACGGTGCGCATCGGACTCGTCGCCTGGGGAAGGTGTGCTGCGTGCGTGTGGGGACGGCGGAACACAACGAGCAGGCGGCGGTGCTCGTGGCCCCCTGCCATGCCACCGCACCATGCCAGCAGTGCAGGGCGTACCGAAGTCCGTTGCCGCGGGTGCCGTGAGCAAGACGGCGTGCCCGGGGTGCAGAGCTCGTAATCATCACGTGATGATGTGATGGCTGCTTCTGTTGTTTCATGTGCCGCCGCGGCTAGGAGCAACGGTGCGCATCGGACTCGTCGCCTGGGGAAGGTGTGCTGCGTGCGTGTGGGGACGGCGGAACACAACGAGCAGGCGGCGGTGCTCGTGGCCCCCTGCCATGCCACCGCACCATGCCAGCAGTGCAGGGCGTACCGAAGTCCGTTGCCACGGGTGCCGTGAGCAAGACGACGTGCCCTGGGTGCAGATCTCGTAATCATCACCTGATGATGTGATGGCTGCTTCTGTCGTTTCATGTGCCACTGCGGCTAGGAACAACAGTGCGCATCGGACTCGTCGCCTGGGGAAGGTGCGCTGCATGCGTGTGGGGACAGCGGAACACAACGAGCAGGCGGCAGTGCTCGCGGCCCCCTGACATGCCACCGCACCATGCCAGCAGTGCAGGGCGTACCGAAGTCCGTTGCCGCGGGTGCCGTGAGCAAGATGGCGTGCCCGGGGTGCAGAGCTCGTAATCATCACGTGATGATGTGATGGCTGCTTCTGTTGTTTCATGTGCCGCCACGGCTAGGAGCAACGGTGCGCATCGGACTCGTCGCCTGGGGAAGGTGTGCTGCGTGCGTGTGGGGACGGCGGAACACAACGAGCAGGCGGCGGTGCTCGTGGCCCCCTGCCATGCCACCGCACCATGCCAGCAGTGCAGGGCGTACCGAAGTCCGTTGCCGCGGGTGCCGTGAGCAAGACGGCGTGCCCGGGGTGCAGAGCTCGTAATCATTACATTATCATGGGGACTTTTTTAATGGCAATCAAATCAGGCGCGGCGTCACGGCAGGCCTTGAGCCACATCACCCTTCCCTGCCTGCTCTCATGCCCCTTTCTCGGATGCAACTCAGCCACGTGGGGAGCCGTGGCTGAGTCCTGTCACTGCACCAGCCGTACCAGGGATGTGTTATGACTGTTCCGACCCCTGGGAATTTTCAGAGTGGCAATCAAATCAGGCGTCGCGTCATGGCAGGCCTTCAGCCACATAACGCATCCCTGCCTGCTTGCATACCCCCCTTATCGGATGCGTCTCAGCCTCAATGAGAACCGTGGGCCCTGCAGTACTCCATGAAGCGGCTTTGCTTGTTGGCAACGCGCGATGGACTAGCACTTCATGCAGATGGAATGTGGTGGCTTTCCATTTTGAGTTTCTATTAACATAAACGGAAAACGTCTATCAGAGTTTGAGAGAACATCTTCGAACTCTGTTTTGAATCTGCTGCATCACTTGATGCCCGGGACAACAGCCAGCCTTACTTTTCTAAACGACTGGGAATGCGAAAGGAAACATCCAGGTGTTTACTCAGCTTCTTGTGCTTCTGTCTGCTTTGGTTGAGCAGTGTGAATGGTTGTACGGCTGTTAATAATGCGTTGCATTTCGCCATTTCCACAAGACACTGTAGACTAATCTCAGAAGTACTTTGCATATATGAAGGAGCATTCATATTTGACGCTAATGTAAGAATGTCGCTCATAGCAGTCTAGCTGGTTCACACCTTGACTGGTCAAGGCTACATCATTTGGGCCAAACCTGCAACATCAACAAGCGACAACCTATCTCCTTATCAATGTATTACTGAAATGAATCATTAAGCACTTGAGGAGGCACGGAAATGGATGGCGCAACATTCACAGTGGGTGCCTCTGCACCATAAACACGCTGACAACACTGAGTGCATATGTATCCACGGCTAAATTATTGATGGATACTTGTTGTTCACTCCACGGTTGAAACGGAGTCAGTCCAGTTTGCAGCAGTAAAGGATTGTCACTGGCCTTCGCACTACAAGGTCAAATGACAACAATCCGGTAAGCCTGCTGAGATGATAGTAGTATTGTGCATTGTTGCTTGAAACCTGTGGACCAGTTGCTGCTTACGACTGTCAGTAATCGATACCCTTATACTCAAAGGGAAGTAACTCAACAATACAAAAAGTGCTTCTTCCACCTGGTATTGTTGCTTTTTATAGGTTAATTGAAAATCGTGTAAAACTGTGGCGCTTTCGGATTCTTGGAGCTTGGCGTGAAGCAGGAGGGACTTAGCGGCTAATGGAGCTAGGCTGTATATGTATTATTAAGGTACTTTGTATGATGATTAGCATTACAACACCATAAATTGGTGAATGGTGGTCTGGTGGATGTACTGTACTGTCAGTGCGGCAATTGTAGCCCTTTGAAGAGATCTACTTGCAGCCATTCAAGCCGTTGATAGCTTTATGATGTAGGAAGTAGGAAGTGGTTAAAAGAGGGCGGATGCATTGCGGGACGGCCTAGGGCGAGTGTTGCGAAGGATGCCGGCTTTGTTCCGACCTAAAATTTGTAACGAACCATAAACGATGGCTTTCGATCACATCCTTCTTTCTGGAACGAAGGCCTTAGTTTTGCGGGTGAAGGGTTTAGGGTTTAGGGTTTAGGGTTTCTAGGGTTTAGGGTTTAGGGTTTAGGTTCTACGGTTTAGGGTTATGTATATGTATATGTATATGTATATGTATATGTATATGTATATGTATATGTATATGTATATGTATATGTATATGTATATGTATATGTATATGTATATGTATATGTATATGTATATGTATATGTATATGTATATGTATATGTATATGTATATGTATATGTATATGTATATGTATATGTATATGTATATGTATATGTATATGTATATGTATATGTATATGTATATGTATATGTATATGTATATGTATATGTATATGTATATGTATATGTATATGTATATGTATATGTATATGTATATGTATATGTATATGTATATGTATATGTATATGTATATGTATATGTATATGTATATGTATATGTATATGTATATGTATATGTATATGTATATGTATATGTATATGTATATGTATATGTACATGTACATACATATCTGTAACAAAGGTAGAAATGAAATACACAAATCATAATTACAGAGGTACATAATCAGGACTGCAGGACAAATTTCTCTTGTGTGCTATTTCATCGCTTTGTGATGAACAGTTGCACATCCCGTACTCACCTGAAAGCCGATCTGTAAGCCTGTGGTGATGGCCAGTCCGAGTGGCCAGAGCACCCTGTTTATCGCCAGTTCCATGTAGATGTTTGCTTTGGGATGGGAGTAACTCCAATACCAAGCATGCCCTGGATGCAGGGTGCGGCACCAAACTGATGTGATGCTTCACACTGGTGTGTGGATATTGGAGTGCACAACATTTTTACAGTTACGCATTGTTAACTGCCTATCTATACAGGGTGGTGAATGAATAAGTGTTCCGACGGACCCCAAAGGGATCAACAGTGTTTACCAGGGCAAGACCCAGCAGGCCCCACAGACGGCAAGACACCTCTAAACCTCAGCACCGTGAACAAAAACACATGTTAAAGTTTGAATTGGTCACGATTGATATTGTGTCTCAGGTGAGAGCTAGCTCGTAAAGGATTCTTGAGATTCATGCTCGGAGACAGCTGTGTAGAACATCACCAACGAACTGGAACCAGACCCATTCCTGGATTTATCTAAATGAAAGCATTCTCTATTGCTTAAATTCTGTTGGGAATGGAAATACACACAGAACATAGGATGCTGCGACTGTCTATGTCCTCCCGCATGTGTGCTCCCTCCATCCCCCACCGTATGTACTCCCCCATGCCCCTCGCCTCAGCTAACCCCAGCCACGGCAGCCACGCCATTCACTGGGTTAACCACACAGGGCCAGCCCTAGTAGTCCCAAAGGGGGATATAAATGTAAGCAATCTCCCGCCACTTTGACGTCTCCATATTCCCACCCTGTTGTATTATGCTCTATCTCGCATAATAAACAATATGCTTTCTATGGTATTTTACTGTTCTGTATTTGCTGTCACTTTTGAGGAAGCTGTTCCTTACACTTTGCTGATACGTACCTGTTTACGAACCTGTATTTCGGACTGCCGAATCCTGTTATTCTGCTGGTAATTGGGCGGGGCCCCAGCGCGAAGCGCGTTCGGGGGGCCCCGCCCCCTAGGATTGCCCATGTCCGTGTGTCCGGTAACGGCAAAACGTTCATTATCCGCTAAACTAATTCGCTATGTTTGTCATATTAATTGTCCTCTATTGCAAGGTAACTTTGGTTTGGCTGAAAAAAATTCTTTGCGCACAAACGGTCAAAGTAAAGCTCCGCGGTCTCCAGTGACCCGAGTCAACATCCACCCAACGCCTCTCGCGCTCATATTTGTTTCAACGGGTGCCGCGTGATGAATACTTGGATTATGGATGGGCGGCGCGTGCTAAATTGAACTTCCATAGTGTTCTGATGTTTGAACATCAAGATGCCACCAACACCAAGATTTGCCTTTCTGTTTTGTCAGATGAATACAATTCAACATTATGTATTGAATCAAAGTTTCAAGATGCAAAGGGATAGCATACCGAGTACCAAGGAGTTCTCCAGTTTCGATGGCCCGAAGTCCGGCTCTCACCGCGAGTTTTTTGCACCCTGCTTTTGCTTTACATTGCTATGTAACTATTGTAGCAAACTTTAGAGGTTCACGTCTGCTGCACGCGTGCAGCAAAAGGGTTGCAAGCTTGCCGACGGACCAAACAACGACAGTTTCACGGCAAAACAACAATGCTTCAAGCTTGCTTTTTGATATCTGCTTGACAGACGGATGTGGTAGTGCAGAGGCGTCTAATAATGCAGTTGCGGTGACCGCCGTTGGCGGCGCGTACTGCAGGTTGGTTTCGGGGCTACTCTACCTGCTTGAGCTTGCTCAATTTATGCACAGCGATCCACCTTCAACATCAACGACACCCTCAATGGCACCCTTTCACACTCTCACACTCTTGCGCGGTAACAGAGTTTCCGTTGTAAAGCAAGCGGCCCGTACGGATTGTAGGGGGCCCCGCCCTTTTTCCGGCTTCAAGGAAGCCGACCCCCTACTTGTTGTAATCTGTTTACAATTAGGACAACTGGTCCTGGTAGCTGATTCTGTGTGACTCCGGTTGCTGAGTTCAAATTGACAGTTAAACCGTTGCCTCACTGACCCCTCATCCAAGTGGCGGCTCATCGTACACTACTGGGCGCGGACCTGGTGCATTTAAGCACACTGCAACTCAACAATCGGTAGTTCTTACTACCACCTAAATAGTACTAAGAACCACTACAAGTGGTATCGAGACGGTCTTTCCTGATACGCTTCCGCTCAGCTGTTACTCACTTGCCTTGACGTCAATGGCGACTCCTTCCCGTTTCTCTGTTTACTCGCCAAACACCAACGCCGCCATTGCTCGCGTCACTGGTGCAGGTCTGTAAATATTCTGCTTGTTCTGACTGTTGGGTCTACTTCCTGCACTCACCTGCTGTAGCATCGCAGAGTCGACTCCCGGCGAATATCTGATCCGGCTGCGGATTACTGTGGCTGCACCGGAGAATCCTTCGCCTACTACTGTCCTGAACAACGCTTCACCGACGACTCTCATTTGGTTGTTGTCTGTCAAGTTCGGTAAGCAATCGTGAGATTGTTCTCTGTTACTGAACTCTGTCTCTGTTTCTGTCCATCATGGCGAACCTGGTCAATGAATGGAATGCTGATGGTGACGCCTTTGTGGTGAATCCTCCTGCGCCCGCTTCTGTTGCGGACCCTGCGCCTGAACCTGCGGTTGTGGAACACACTCCGGCTCCTTCTGCTGTTGCTCAACAGTTGCCTGCTGTGAACCTGAGCTCCACTGCCGCAGTCCCTGGTATCGACTTGGCATTGGATCCCTTCACTGACTTCGACCTGGATGCTCTGCACGCTCTGTTTTGCCGCTCTCCTGTTTTGTACGGCACTGTCTCTGACTAACACTCTGACCTGCTGCGGTATCTGCCCCACCACGCTGTTGTGACCTCAGGCGCTGGCCGTGCAGGCGTGGCTGTCCCCTCGGCTCCTGTGGCCGCTGCGCCTGCTGGGGCATCTGCCGACAACACCTCGTTCGCTGAGGTAATCAAGCTGTCAGTGACCGCACCCAAGTTGCAGATTTCGACGGACCCAAACAGCTGCACTTCAGCACCGCCTGCCGTTACCTCTGCTACTCGTGCCTTCGTCCGCGACGTCAAGCGCTACTTCACGCTGGTCAAGGGCGGTCACGATGACAGTTTGTGATGCCTGTACTTGGGTCAGGCTCTGGGGGGCGCGGCTAAGTCGTTCCACGACAAGTGGACCCTGTCCACCCCGTCGTACACGTCTGATCAGCTGTTGCTTGCCTTGCTCAAGTGCTTTGCACCTCAGATTCAGCCGCATATCATTGAGGCCCGCAAAAAGCTTGCCACCCATCAGTACGTCATGTGCACTAAGGAGACTGTCTCTGCCTATCAGTCCCGATTCGAAGCGTTGATGACTGCCATCCCTGACGCCACCGAGTCTGAGTACATGTTCTGGTTCCACGCTGGCCTGCCTGATGATGCACGCCTGCTTGACTGATGAGCGTGGTGCCCCGTTCCACACCTACTCTGACTTGGTGCAGTACGCTGTTGGCAAGGAGGCCCAGGCTTTTGCTCTCAAAGTGTTCACTCACTGCGCCTGAACACTGTTGCCATGCAGGAGGATGTTGACCCGGCGGCTTCGGGACCCAGCAACGGCCGGCGTGCGCGTGCTCCGACCGTGTCTGCTCCCACCGCAGCCGCCGCCGCTGCTGGCACTTCTCCCCGGCCTGTCGTCGCCGCCGCGGCTCCTGCCCCGTGTGCTGCGCCTGCCGTCGCTGCTGCCGCCCGGTCGACACCCTCCGACAAGACATACTCGGCCGCTCAGCTCGCTGAGAAGACCAAGTTTGGGTGCTCCTTCAAGGAGTACCTCGGTCGGATGGAAGACCGGCTGTGCCTCCACTGCTGCTCGGAGTCTCACCATTTGAACCACTGCCCCATCTGGCGGGCTGAACACCCCGACCTGTTCAAGGACAGCACACCGCCGCCCAAGAAGAAGGCCCAGCGCAATGCTTAGGTTGCTGCCCAGGGTGGTTCTGAGGGACTGCCCCTGGGTGCTCTGCTGATGCTGCTGTGGATGGCTGCGCTATCGGTGTTGGCGGTTCTGTTGGCTCTGTTGCCGGTGTTTCTGTGGCTGCTGTGCCAGACACTGTTGCTCGCCGTCGCCGTGCCGTACACACCCTGACGCCGTCCACGCTTGCTGAACTCGAACTTGCTGTGGGCCGCTGTTTCAGCTTCGATGCGCACACTGCATGCACGGGGTTTGATTCGGTCTGTAACCTGGGTCTGCCGTGCTGTTGGCCTCTGTCCTCTGTCGACCTGGGTGGTCACGCACACGGTTCTGTTTGTCCCTTCATCCATGCGTGAGATGCAGACTCAGCTGGCACATTACCGTTCGTGCAAGCAGCTGCATCCTGACACCTCTGCCTGTCTGCTTTTGCCTACACACTTGTCTTGTCGCGCCTCTCGTCATCTGGTCGGTATGGCTCAGATACGACGCTTCCAAAAAGGTACTGTTCTGTTCAACAGGTTGGACTTGTCTGGGGCTGTGGTTGCCTTGCCTTCGCTGCCGTCCTCGGTCGATGTCTGGTATGATCCGCCTCGGCCTGTCTCCCTCCCTGCTGTCCCTTTCTTGTCAACCCTCTGTTCGTCAGTTGCTGCTTCCCTCTCAGGAGCCGATCTGCCTCACGTCGCTCTGTCCTCCGCTGG
This sequence comes from Eudorina sp. 2006-703-Eu-15, assembly GCA_003117195.1. Classification (NCBI taxonomy): domain Eukaryota; kingdom Viridiplantae; phylum Chlorophyta; class Chlorophyceae; order Chlamydomonadales; family Volvocaceae; genus Eudorina; species Eudorina sp. 2006-703-Eu-15. The sequence continues at coordinate 301,741 of BDSI01000114.1, forward strand.
CGTTCCTCTGCCGACGCTGGTGGGCTCCGGCGCCAGTCACGACTTCGTGTCTGAGGCTACTGTCCGGCAACTTGGTCTGCCGATCCACCCCAGTGCCTGGTCACACGTCACCCTCACTGATGGAGGTAAGAGCGTGTTGCTTGGGCAGGTGACTTTGCGTGCCTCTGCTGGCCCGCAGCGGTTGCAGCTTCAACCGTATGTCTTGCTTGATCTGACTAGCATCGCGTCTCTTATCTTGGGGTCTGGGTCTCTGAACTTGCACGGTGCTGCCTTGGATTACGGTTCACGTACTTTGCGTCTGCGCAAGGGCCGCTTGTCGTACCGCTTGCCGTTGCTTGCCCCTGCTGTCCGTGAGGGGGTTGTGGGCGCTGATGGCTCTGCGCCTGCTGCACCTCATGTCAATTTTGCGCTTGCTGCTATGTGTTCTCGCACTGAGCCTGAACCCGTCGGGTGCAAAGCTGCCACTCGCCTGCTTCGTAAGGGTGCCCATGCCTTGCTTGTCCGACCGAAACTGTACCTGAACTCGGCCGTACAGCAACCTGATGCTAAAGGACCCTGATGTTGAGGCCCTGTTGGAGGAATATGCAGATCTCTTCAAGGAGATCCCTGGCCTGCTTCTGATGCGACCTGTCGATCACACCATTCCTCTGGTACCTGGTACGGCGCCTGTGTCCCGTCCTATGTACCACCTGAGCCCTCTGGAGCTAGATGAGGTAAAACGGCAAGTGACTGACTTGCTGGCTAAGGGCATGATCCGTCCAAGCATCTCGCCGTACTCTGCTCCTATCCTGTTCGTGGGTAAGAAGGATGGTGGTCTGCGCATGTGCATTGACTATAGGGGTCTGAATGCGGTCACTGTTAAGAACCGTTACCCCCTGCCGCGTGTAGACGATCTGTTGGACAAACTGAGGGGTTCTGCTTACTTTAGCTCTATTGACCTGCAGCAGGGCTACAATCAGATTCGGATTGCTGAGTCCGACATCCCAAAGTCTGCTTTTCGTACGCCCTTTGGTCATTACGAGTACACTGTCCTGTCCTTTGGTTTGGTGAACGCCCCTGCCACATTCCAAGCTGTTATGAATCACATCTTCAGGCCCTTCCTGGATCGGTTCGTCATCTTGTCATGACTTGGTAGTGTCGCTGTCGTAGTATGGATCTATCGAACTCCGTTTGCACTACCACGCAGCGCCAAGGGCGCGAAGTGTAGTGAGTAGGAATTGTTCGGCGTACGTCTCGCGTTTCGGCGTACGTCTCGCCTGTCTGGACAACGGGAGCTTTCCCGTACTAAGCCATTGAGTCGAACTGTTCACTCGGTCGTCCGAGCGTTTGTCAGTTGGCGCTTCAGGCGCGTTTGCTTGTTTGTTACTTTATCTATCTAGCGCACCGCGTTGTGGGGCGGGCGCTCGTAGTTGCAAGACTTGGTCAACCGACGCATGCGGCTCAGGGTTCGGGTCGGCGCGTGCTACGTCGCTGCGCTCTCCCCTGGCTAGGTGCAGGGCGGCAATCTGTACTTGTTCGTGTTCAGTCGTAGCGCCGATCGTGTGTTGCACCGCGTAGTAGGTGTACTGCCGGAGGAATAATCCTTCACGTTATGGCCTTAGTGGTAGGGATAAGGGTGCGTCGTACCCGTCAGGCCAGCGTCGGTGTGTACTTAGCGCTGAGAGAGCGAACGCATCTTTGTCGTTTGGCTCTCGAAGCAAATCTTCGTGAGCGTAATAAGACCACTGAGCGCTATTGAGCGACTTATTCGATATCTTTGTAACAATCACAAGTTGATCGTTTGTCCGCAGCTGACGCTAGGCAGGTTAAACGCGCTACAAGATCCGCTCTTGGCGCCAGGCCGCACTGAGATCCGTTCCGGGCCACCTGGCCACACACAGCGTAGCTAGCCATCGTCTGCCGGCTGGAGTGCAGCCGAGCCTTTGTACATCTCAGCACTGGAGTAGCTACTCGTGCTGGGATATATTTATATTCCCACAGCCAAACGACCCAGCAGCAGGTCATCCGCGTCAGTCTCGAGGAGTCGTCGCGACATCAAGAGTCAGTAAGGACTCGTCCGCATAGCAGTTTTCTCGCAACTGCTTGTGCTAGCACACTGTTGCGCTTAGGCTTTCTCAAGCTTGGGGACAGTGTTGCATCATTCCGGCTCATCCGCTGAGCCCGCTACTGTCACGCGCAACACGGAAGTCAGTGAATCTTCGTCAGCTGGTGCTCATACGCGCCGTCATTCGTTTATATCGATACAGAATTTATCTCCATATATTGCCTTCAAGTTTGGTGCTGTTCCGTCCCATCCGCATTCGGCCATCACCCTTGTAGTGGCTGATCAGCAGCGGCAAGAACGCTGGGGGCATCAGCGCGTTCCTCCTGGGACCAACGAACACAATTGGGATCGTCCGCCTTTTCAGCGCGGAGCACGGAGGCCGGCGCGTAACGACTGGGAACGTACGGAGTGTCTGGGAATCAGAAGTACAAAGTGGTTCACACGATGACGTTCCCCAGCGCGCCGAGTGTAACGATAGCAACCGAGGACGGTGAGGAGTTGCAGCAGTGCGATCCCACGGCGGTGTTCCTTCGGAAGCTCGAACGGTATCTCGATAACCGGTTGGGTGATTGCACGAGCATTTTTAGGCAGGCGGCGCAGGCGACGTTGCGAGGGCATCTGCACGTGCCTAACCACGTCTTGTGAGCTGTGAGGACTAATTTTTGGGTTTAGCACGGTCTGCCGGTCGGTTGCAACCACCCTGCTGACCTGTGCCGACGCGACTGTTTTCGGTATCTGAGTTAAGGCAGCACTGCGAGGGCACCCGCTGCACCCGGTGCTTGTCTGCTTTTTCTTGAGGAGCATTAAGGCATATCGCACGCTGGGTGATAATCTCATCCCTTGTGCATCATTTTATTTTGTTAATCGTGTGGTCAGGTGCATCGACTGCCAAACCTGCGCGATCAAACGTTTGCGTTGGGCATTGGACGTTGGACTTATTACCGTACTTCGAACTCGTGCTGGGTGCCTTCACCGCGCTCACACCGCTGCGATATCTTGAGGGATCACACGAACAGTAACGCACCTCCCGGCACTTGCTGGGGTGTAATCACTGGCTGACAATCAGGAACCGCGTCGTAACCCTTCCAGGGGTGCTTGCCCGCAGCATTCTTTAGCCGAGTCTGTTGTGTGTTCCGTGCGTGCCGCCCGACAGCAACAACCTTCTACCGGGCTGCCAGAGCCAGTTGACTCTGCCGCCTTGTCAGGACAGCCCGTTGCCGACGATCTGATTGCTTGGCAGCACAATCCAGAGTACGACAGCAACTCGCAGCCGGGCAGCGAATCGGATTCTGACAGGGAACCTGTCAATCCTGATACTCAGCTCAGTGACAAGTACAGCGAGCCGTACAGCGAACCGTACGACGATCCTCCTCAGTCAGGAGCACCATCGGTTGAGGCCTCAGACAGCGAAAGCGCAGACAGCAATCCAGGGGATCAGGACTTGTTAGCAGTCGACGAGTACCAGCAGGCGCCGGTATACGTGCCACCAGCTGTGTCCCCCGCCGCGTCCCTGAACGAAGAACCCGACGTAGACGTCGAACCACCCGAACAGCAGGGCCCTGCCGCTCAGCCGTCTCATCCTCAGGCCGTACAGCAGCAGCAGCTTGCGGCCCCAGCAGCAGCCGTACCTGCCGTTCCCCAAGGGTGCCAGGTACCAGCAACAGCTTTACCTTTGACGATTGCCAGTCAGACTGATTTTGATTGGGAGATGGATGCCTCGGCATCGGCCTCAGGGCCCACCATGCAGGCCTTCACGTATGATGAATTCCCCGCGTTTGAGAGAGAGGCTAGGCGCGCCATGCAGACGCTGCGCGCTCGGTTTCGGCTCTCGCGCGGGCAGGTGCCGGTGGATGAAGCGTTGGATCTGCTGAAGACTTTCCCGCTTCCAGATACGCTCTTTCACACCTGGTACAGGGGCCAGCTGCCCACGCTGGTCAGTGATGCGACGGCCTGGCATACGCAGAACTGGCAGGCAGCGAATCCGGGCGCCCCGCCGGGCCCCGTGCCCAACCTTGATGGCGAGACTTTGCTTGATTATTTCCTTCACAGCCTGGACCGCCACTTTGCACCGCATCGCAAGCAGGCCAAGATCCGGGAGTATCTCCGCCTCCAGCAGGGTAAAACCTCTCCAACCATGTACCTTCAGCAGGTCCGCCAGCTGGAGCCGTACATTCAGTCCAACTATCCACAAGGTTCCATCGCCGAGCGGTACGTTGAGGGGTTGCATCCTGAAGTTAAGCAGCGGATAAAAGCAAAGTACGAACTGCAGCCGCGTGACACCTGGTACACAGTGCTCAGCAACATCGCGGCAGACGCCGAAGTCATATGGCTCAACATTCAGCAGTCTCAGGCGGAGCAGGAGCGTCAAACCAGCACGGCGCAGACCTCAGCCTCTACCGCCTCGGACAGCAAGAAGAAGACGCAGCGTGAGAGTTCCTCCCAGAAGGACTCCTCCTCGTCCAAGACCGGTACGTTCTTTTGCAAGGAGCACGGTCGAAATAACACGCACGACACTCAGGACTGCCGCGTTCTGCTGGCCCGCCAGCAACGCAAGGCAGCTGCAACGTCAGCCTCTCAGCCGCAGGAGGATATCGCAACCGTCATCGCAGCCGCAGTGAAGGCAGCCTTGGGCGACAGCCGGGCAGCGATGGCGTCTGGAGTGCAGGGGGCCCCCGCCACCAAGTACGCCGCCGATCAGCAACGCCGCCAGGACAGGGGCGCCGCTGGCCGCGGTGGTGGCGGAGGAGGTGGGGGTGGTAGGCGTCCGCGCATGTACGACAGCGATCCCTGCGCCTACTGCGGGCGGTACGGCCACGCCGAGCAAGGTTGCTTCGTGCAGTATCCCCATCTCGTTCCGGAAGGCTGGGAGCCGCCTCTGCGCGCGCTTCAGGTACTCTTTAACAAAAACAAGGCAGAAGCTCAGCCGGCGGGAGGACGACCCGGCGCGCCACGTCAGCAGCAGCCGCAGCGCGCCGTCGCCGCCGCCGCCGCTGCTCAGCAAGCAGACGATGATGAAGATGAGGAGGAAGCCTACGTGCCGCAGCGGCGTCAGGCCAACGCATCAAGTGCGGCGCGTGCGCCCATCAAGGAGGACGGTGAGCAGGCTCAGGCAGTGTGTGGGGCAGAGGGGACCTCTCAGTCAGTGTCTTGCGGGCCCAGTGCTGAGGCGCCTGGCACCTACGCCACCCTCACGCACCAGGCAACGCCAGTGTCCTTCCAGCCTGCCGAGCTTAGTACCAGCACGTACCCACCGCCCAAGCTTCCCCCCAAACCGCGTGCCACTGTCTCTGCGGGCTCAGATGCCTCCGCAGGCTCGCATGCGGGTGAATTGACCCTGAAAATAGGTGTGGGGCAGTCAGCTCTCAGTCGTCTGCTGTCCGCTCTGTCGGACAGTCTAGGCGTGCAAGCTTCAACTGCGCCGCTCTCTGCTGCTCCCCCGACGGAGACTGAGAAGCGTGCTGCAGCCCTCAGCACGACCACCGTGCGCTCCACACTCTCTCAGGCCACGACCCCCACTGGGTCGTCAGCAGAAGTGTACGACATGCCTTCAGGGGTTCCGTACTGCATCACGGGGATCACTGGAGGTGTGCCTCGCAGCATCCAAATGATACCCAGTAGCGAACGTCAGCAGCTCTTATCACTGCGGCAGGATGCAGCGGACTACTTCCGGCGGAAGCAGCTCATGTTCTACTTTCCGCCCGGCGCTCTTCAGCTAGGCAGTGCGGCATCGCCCTTCAACACCTGCCTTCGCGATCACTGTGCTAACATTAACGTTATATCGCTGCCAGTCCTGCGGCGCAACAAGCTCAGCATGCTTCCAACGCGGACACGGTTGGACACGTCCGCCAAGCTGGACACTGAGGTCCTGGGAGAGGTGGACACCCGGGGTGTGCAGCTGATCTTCTTGCCGGGAACGCCGCATGAGTTCAAGCTCAACCTGACTCAAACGCTCGTCGTCAGCTCGACCGACATGTTCGATTTCCTGGTGGGTAATGAACAGATGCTTGCCGTTGCGGACTCCATTACTCAGTTCCCCACGGCCCAGCTGCACATGCTTCCGAATTTGATCGAGCGACCTGATTATATCGTTAGCATCCCTATGACGCCAGCTCCGCAAGCTGAGTCCCGTGCAAACAGCATCAGTATGCGTGCTGTGGCCTTCTGCTCTTGCGCCAGCTCTACCGCTCCTGACTCCGCGGAAGAGCTGGGGGGGGATGCGAAAACCCTCAGCAGCAGACAGCTGCGCGCACTGACGTATCTGGTAACCCGGCTGCGGCCGGCCCTGCGTCAGTATCCGCACAGCCCACAGCAGCTGCCGCAGCGAGCAATCCGGTTCCCACCAAGCGGGCACTCCTGTCAAGTGTCACGGCAGGGGCCTCTCAGCTACTCAGCGTCGCCACGGGAACGGTCCAGGCAGCCATCTCAACCTTGGTCTCAGCAGCGCTACCCACTGTCGAAGTGCGCAGCGAGCCTCAGCCGCAGCCCAAGTGCAGCGGTAAGCGCAAGCGGCCCTATCGCACTCAGGCGTCAACGGTGTGTGTCAGGCGGAATACTCTGGTCACCTTCGCAGCATTCAGTCTACTCGCTACGCTCCTGCTCTCTCTCACGGCGGGGGCGGGCGCAACTCAGGGCCACGTCTTCGGTGCTCCGGGGGTAGGTTTCACCACCCATGCCTTCACTACGGGCGGTCTGCTACTTAACGCGGCAGGCTGGGCACCAGGCGCACCCATGGCGCATTTTCGGGCTACTCATGATTCTACGGGTACGGATTACGGCACCTGGGCAAGAGCGACATTCAGCCCTGCTGCAGCACTGACCAGTGTGTCATCCTGTACGCCAGAGGGAAACTCGGCAGCAACAGCTTATGAACGTTATCAGAAGGACGCCGATGGTGGATGGATCTGGGGAAAAAGCATTACGCTCGACTCAGCCACCAATCAGGCACTAATGGCTGCTGTGCGCGCTCGTCGCCACACCGCCTTTGCTTACAGCATGGAGGAATTACCTGGCTATCATGGCGATCAGGGTCCCTTTCGGCTGGACTTGGACACCGATAAACCCATCGTTCAGCCTCCCCGCCGCTACAGCCCCAAGGAAAAGGAGGTAGTTGCCGAGAAAACAGCGGAGCTGGTCAAGGCGGGTATCGTGAAGGAGTATACGGGACCCACGGTTTGCGCGGTAAACCCCGTCGTTGCCGCTAAGAAAGATCCGGATACTGGGCTTTGGACCGACCACCGCATGGCTCAAGACTATCGCCCGGTCAACCAACATACGCTGCAAGACAAGTATGGGCTTCACTGTCCCGAGGAAATCTTCCAGCGGGTCGGCAAGGCTGTCATCTTCTCCAAGCTCGATCTTCGTCAAGGGTTTTTGCAGATACCGATAGCGCCGGAGGATCAACCGAAGACCGCGTACTGGGTCGGCAACAAGCTGATGGCGTACACTCGTATGCCGTATGGCCTCAAGAACGCGAGCGCCAAGTTTCAGCGTGTCATGGACTACGAGCTTGCAAAGAATGGGCTGGATAACGTCAGTATTGCCTTCATTGACGATGTCCTGATCTGGTCAGACATGCCGGAACAGCATGTAAAGGACGTGGCTGCCGTGCTTGACGCACTCGCCACGTGTGGGCTCCGTGCTCACCCAGACAAGTCTATCTTCGGCGCCGATGTTATCGAGTATCTTGGGCATAATCTCAGTTCTTTCGGTATCAGCCCTCATCAGGCCAAGGTCGCAGCTATCATGGCGCTTCAGCCCCCGCGCAACGTTTCCGAACTTCGCACGCAGCTTGGATTCATCAACTACTACCGCTGCTACGTCCCGCATATGAGTCAGATCATGGCCGATCTCAATCAGCTTCTTAAGAAGGATGCGCCGTGGGTCTGGGGACCGAAGCAGCAGGAAGCATTCCAGGCCATCAAGGATGCGTTTGCTAAGGAAGGGCTTATCTTGCGCCGCATTGATTACAATCGTCCTCTCATCCTTCATACGGACTTCTCCAACAAGGGCATTGGAGCAGTTCTGGGTCAGGTCGACGACGACGGTCGCGAGTACATGTGTGCTTGCATCAGTCGTTCGCTTAACAAACACGAAGCTAACTACAGCAGTTATAAGGGAGAAATGTTGGCAGCAGTTTGGGCAGTCAAGATGTTCCGCCATCATCTCATTGGTGGATCGCCGTTCAAGTTAGTAACCGACCACCAACCGTTGCTGTACCTTATGAGCACCGAAGGCCTAACAGGTCAGTACGCGCGATTCACATTAGCGCTTCAGGAGTACAACTTTACAGTTGAGCACCGGCCGGGCATCAAGCATCAAAATGCAGATACTCTGTCACGCAACCCGGTTCCCAGTGCTGTTGATAACACTGGAGCGCGCCTTGATCATGAGGACGAAGTACATAGGCCTACTGCCTTAGCTGCCGCGTCAATATGCGCCGCTTGGGCTGATTGTCAGATGGCTTGTGCAACCATGCACTCGGCGAGGCCGGTCGCTCCGTTCAGCGATGCGTTTTGTCCTTCTCCCGAGGAGAACATGGCTGGTTGGAATGGGTGGCGATATGAAGCATTCGAACCCCCTCCGGACTGCGAGGATCACTCCCGTGCAGAGGCGAGGGTGCGTTTGCGGACTGCGGCAGCAGAGTGGTTGGCCGCAGCAAAACGGTCAGGGGCGGTGGAGCATCCCTACCCCGTTACTGCGTCGATTGGTTCAGATTTCTTCATTCGCGCCGCTCGTGGCATCACGCTGTACGAGCCTCTTGGCGGCATGTGTGCTGGGCTTGAAGCGTGCTTGCGGAACGGGATCCTCATCAACAAGTATTACTATTCCGACGTCAGTCAGTCAGCACGTATGGTTGCAGCTCATCGCCTGCAGCAGCTCAGTGCCGCGTATCCCCGCCTGCTGCCTTTAGAGGCCTGGCGTAACGCATTCCTTGCAATGCCTCAGGATGTAACCGAGGTCACCCGCCGCGACCTGCGGTTCGCGGGTGCAGGGAGTGGAGATCAATGGTTGGTTATTGCGTTCTGGAATTCTGACTCCGCGCATTGTGTGCAGTCCGTCGTATCAATCATGGAACAGTTGCAGCAGTTATGCTCGTCGTCACCTCCTGGGTGTGTCCTGGGATGCGCGCCGCTGCCTCCAGCGTCAGATACGCCTGTTGCCGAAGCAGCCGAGGCGGCGGTCAGCGCAGTGTTTGGTGGCTCTACGGTCGCGGACGCTGCCCGTTTTGGGTCGTACGCGCACTGTCTGTATCAATGCTGGACGAACTTCGTGGCTTCGGATCAGCTGAACGGGGTTGCGCAATCTGCGACCCGACCCGTGGGACGTCAGCTTCAAGATGTTCTCAACCCCGAGCACTCGGCACCAGTCCCAGCTCGCGCACCGCGTCTTCCGTACTATCCTTGCAATCACGCGGGTAAGCCAGTTCGGGCGCTGCTGCCGGGGGCAATTGGGAAGAAGGGCTCTGACACCGTCGCTCGGCCCAGCACCCCGGTCTACAACAGCGTTACTTCACTGTACGATGCGCTCTATCCCGGGGAATGCGAGCTTGTCTTGGGGTTTGAAGCTGGGGCGACCAGCGCTCCTGGCCTGTCTGATGACGACCGTTGCTCTGTGTTAGCTGAAGCGACGGATGTGACCTACTTGTCCAGCATTCTCGCGATCTGTCACGTCGTGTCCAAGGATGCGACGGGCACTCATACTGCATTTGCGTGCTGCACCGAGGGCCGTGAGCTCTCTCAGCCGCAAGGGGGCCTTGCCTCCGCGTTTGCCGACTGCACGTCATACAACATAGGCGGCGCACTGGTTGCGCTTGCCAGTCATGTCCCAACCGATGATCCACCACCTCCGGGTCGACGTACGGATATCTGGGACGACGAAAACACGCTTCATCTCCTTCGTAAGGGCGATTACCCGCCCGGGATTGATTCGACAGAGCAGCGTAGGTGCGCTCGTCGCGCACGCCAGTACCGCTTCCAAGGCGGCAAGCTCTACCGGCTTGAGGGTGATGGAAAGCCACGTGTGGTGCCCAATCCGTCGGAGCGCACCGAGATCATCAAGCGGACACACGAGGAGACTGGGCATTTCGGTGTGCGGCGCACTATTGCGCTGCTTCTCACAAGCTACTGGTGGAGGGGCATGTCAGATGATGTGGTGTCAGTCGTTCGTCACTGCTCGGCCTGCGACCGAGTGAACACCACCTTCTCGGCGCAGACTCCGGAGCTCAACCCGCTGCCTATTTCCGGTTTATTTTATCGTTGGGGTGTTGATTTGTGTGGGCCGTTCAAGAAGACGCCCAGGGGTTTCACGTATGCGATGATTTGTGTTGAGCATTTTTCGAAGTATGTCGTGTTGATCCCGCTGCCTGATAAGCATGCCGACCAGACTGCCTTCGCCTTCCAGCACCACATCTTGGGCCGGTACGGGGCATGTGCAGAGGTGTGCAGCGATCAGGGTAGCGAGTGGAAGGCAGAGTTTGCGCAAGTGTTAGTTGATGCGTTAATTGATCATCGGCAGACGTCGGCCAACCATCCACAGGCCAACGGTCTTGCTGAGCGTGCTGTTCAGACCTGCAAGCATGCGCTGCGAAGAATCGCCCATGCTGGCGGGGGGATTGACGATTGGGATAAGCATTTGCCGTATATCATGCTGGGGTACAACTGTTCGCCTCAGGCCTCTTCCCGTGTGAGCCCTTATCATGTGATGCACGCGGTTGAGCCTACGGTGCCCCAGCTATCAAGGAGCGTTTCGATGTGGAGATTGATCTGGATGATCCGAGCTTGGCGGCAGGGTCGATCATGCAGCGCGCAGCCCTCATTCGCCGTCACATGGCCGTGGCCGGCAGCAACCTCCTCATCGCGCAGCACCGTGATACTTTGCGGTACGCACGCATGAGGGGTGGGGCGGTTTTGCCGCGACTGCGTAGGTTTGAGATAGGTGATTATGTTTACCACCGCGATACGTCCGGGCGCACTACCTTGGATCCTTATGCCAAGCCGGACATTCTGCGGGTGGTTGAGGTTCGTCCTACCGGCGTGTTGTTGTTGGAAGGTCGTTGCGGGAATACCCTCACGGCTCATGTCAGCCATTGCGCGCCATGTCATCTGCCTATTGATGATCACACGGTGGATCCGCGTTTGGCCAGGCCGTCGCCGGGGCTCCCGTGCGAAGTGTGCAAGTTTCCGGATGGAGAAGAGTGGATGCTGTTGTGTGATGCTTGTGGTACAGGTTGGCATACCTATTGCCTGAAGCCTCGTCTTACTGAGATCCCGGATGGGACATGGGTGTGTCCTCGTTGTGTTGGAAAGGGTGTTACCCCGGAGTCGGTGGATGCAGTCGTCCCTGCTTCTGCGCAGGCCAATCAGCTTGCGCTGCAACCTCCCAAGCACCTACGTGACCTTCAAGGTGCCGCTGTCATGAGGGAGTCGCGCGGGAAGGGGCGTCGCACCACGCGGTCTTTGGGAGTGGCGTCGTACGCTGGTAGGAGTGGTCGCACGCACCAGTTCCAGGTGCTGTACGACAATGGTGATGTTGAGTTGTTGTCGCTGCGTGAGCTTAAGAGCCGTCTCGCGTCGAAGGGAGTTAGGAAGGGAGCAGTAGCGAATGCCACCGAGGTCAGCTGGCCGTCAAGCCCTGGCACTTGGGATTTGAGCACGTGTGAAGGGGCTGCAGGAACGCTTTCTGCAGTCATGCCAGGGGAGCACGATCCGCTGAAGGCTGTCGCGCTTGCTGCGTCAGTTACTCAGGGTTCGGTGCGACCAGAACCGGTCGGAGCCGGGGATGTGAATGTGCTAGTAGGAGCGTTGGCGATCGGTGATGTGGGATCGGTTTTCATGCCCTGGAAATGGGACGAAGGGGCCATGCAGCAGTTACGGGATAGCGCGTGCTCTGTGCGGTACACGCCTGATCAGGCTACCGTGCGACCAGCGCACCCGGAGAGTTTTGAGCAGGCGAAGCAAGATGGTGTGAAGATGCCTGTCATTGCGGTTGATGTGTCAGAGGAGATGTCCGATTTGGTTGTGCCCGTGGCCGGTCGCTTTGCTGACGTCGCGGTTATTGCATCTGTGCCGCGCCGTTACATCGCCGAGGCTGATGGGCCAAGGCTGCGCTGGCTCCGCGCACTGCAGAAGGAAGATCGGTTGCTCATCTTGAGGGCCGTTGCGAAGATGTGGGTAGTAGTCTTTGCGCAAGCAGCATGGAAGCGTGCCCTGGTGAAGGACGATACGCACGCTGTGCAGGTGATTTAGGGGACCTCATGCCCTCAGCTACCAGCTTCCCACCGCACAATCGGCGTGGGAGCTGGGGGGGGAGTCATCATCACGCACATAGTACGACATTCTGCCATCAGTCTGGTACGACAGCTGTCATGACTTGGTAGTGTCGCTGTCGTAGTATGGATCTATCGAACTCCGTTTGCACTACCACGCAGCGCCAAGGGCGCGAAGTGTAGTGAGTAGGAATTGTTCGGCGTACGTCTCGCGTTTCGGCGTACGTCTCGCCTGTCTGGACAACGGGAGCTTTCCCGTACTAAGCCATTGAGTCGAACTGTTCACTCCGTCGTCCGAGCGTTTGTCAGTTGGCGCTTCAGGCGCGTTTGCTTGTTTGTTACTTTATCTATCTAGCGCACCGCGTTGTGGGGCGGGCGCTCGTAGTTGCAAGACTTGGTCAACCGACGCATGCGGCTCAGGGTTCGGGTCGGCGCGTGCTACGTCGCTGCGCTCTCCCCTGGCTAGGTGCAGGGGGGCAATCTGTACTTGTTCGTGTTCAGTCGTAGCGCCGATCGTGTGTTGCACCGCGTAGTAGGTGTACTGCCGGAGGAATAATCCTTCACGTTATGGCCTTAGTGGTAGGGATAAGGGTGCGTCGTACCCGTCAGGCCAGCGTCGGTGTGTACTGAGCGCTGAGAGGGCGAACGCATCTTTGTCGTTTGGCTCTCGAAGCAAATCTTCGTGAGCGTAATAAGACCACTGAGCGCTATTGAGCGACTTATTCGATATCTTTGTAACAATCACAAGTTGATCGTTTGTCCGCAGCTGACGCTAGGCAGGTTAAACGCGCTACAAGATTCGCTCTTGGCGCCAGGCCGCACTGAGATCCGTTCCGGGCCACCTGGCCACACACAGTGTAGCTAGCCATCGTCTGCCGGCTGGAGCGCAGCCGAGCCTTTGTACATCTCAGCACTGGAGTAGCTACTCGTGCTGGGATATATTTATATTCCCACGACATTCTGCCATCAGTCTGGTACGACAATCTGTTACCTGGACGACATCCTGATATTCTCCAAGACCCGCGAGGAGCATCTGCAGCACCTTCACCAGGTCTTCGAGGTTCTGAGGCGTGAGCAGCTGTATGCGAAACGGTCGAAGTGCCACTGGGCGCTCCCGCAGATCGAGTATCTGGGGCATGTCGTCTCTGCTGATGGCATTCGGATGGACCCTCGCAAGTCTGCTGTGGTCCGTGACTGGCCCACTCCGACCAACCTGCCGGACCTGTGTAAGTTCTTGGGTCTGACCAACTACTTTCGTAAGTTCATTTCGCGCTACTCTGTGATAGCTGCACCTCTGACCAATCTGACGCGTAAGGGTGCGTTTCTGTCGCCTGCTGCTTGGACTACTGAGTGCCAACAGGCGTTTGACGAACTGAAGCGTGCTGTCTGTGATGATGTGCTTCTGCGGTTTCCTGATTACTCCCTGCCTTTCCGTATTGAGGTCATATCTGATGCCTCGCTGTACGGCACCGGCGCTGTCCTGTTACAGGAGGGGAGGCCTGTTGCTTTCACCAGTCAGAAGTTTACGGGCGCTGAGACTCGTTACACTACTGGGGAGCAGGAACTGCTTGCTGTCATCCATGCTCTGAGAGAATGGCAGTGTTACCTTGAGCATCGCCCCTTCATTCTGAAAACTGACCACAAGCCCCTTACGTTCCTGCAAGGTGTGCCCACTCTGAACCGTCGCCAAGCCCGGTGGCTTGAGTACATGGCGCGTTTTGACTACACCTGGGAGTATCTGTCTGGTTCGATGAACATTGCTGATGCTCTCAGCCGGCACCCTAACCTGCAAGCTGCAATCCTGTCTGTGACGACTCTAGGGCTGTTGACCCCGTTCCGGCCGCCCCTGCGCCTGTCCGTGCACGTACGCCCGCTGACCCCGTCGCTGCCGTACCTGCCACCGTACCTGCGGCCGCTGAGGTGCCCGCAACTGATCTTTTTGCCCGTCTGCATGCTTTGTACCGTACTGATCCGTACTTCTCTGATACTGCTGACACAGCAGCGCTCACCTGTGAGCGTGGCATCTGGTACCGCTCCCTTCCTGATCGCAAGCAGATTGTCATTCCGAATGACGATGAGCTGCACCGTGAGCTGCTGTCGAAGTACCATGACGGCCCCTTGGCTGGGCATCCTGGCTGCAGTCATCTGATTGAATTGGTTACCCGCACCTTTTGGTGGCCTAAGCTGGCTGCCGACGCCCCTAACTACGTTCAATCCTGTGATCTCTGTCAGCACAACAAGCCATCGTCTGGTAAGACCCCTGGGTTGCTGCAGTTGCTGCCTGTGCCAGCGTCTCTATGGACTTTGTGGTTGCTCTCCCCAAAACTGAGGGGGGATACGACGCGGTGATCGTATTGGTTGATCGCCTTATGAAGATGGTGCATCAAGCGCCCACCACCACGTCCTGTACTGCTGAGCAGGCTGCACGTTTGTTCTTTGACAATGTCGTACGTTTGCATGGTGTTCCTAAGGGCATTGTCTCTGATCGCGATCCGCGTTTCACGAGCAAGTTCTGGGGAGCGCTTGGGGATCTGCTTGATATGCGTGTGAATCTGTCCACTGCGTATCACCCCCAGTCTGACGGTCAAACTGAGTGCATGAATCGTACACTTGGTGACATGTATGCTGCGCAACTTTGCTGGCCGTAACCCTGATACCTGGGACACTCATCTGTCTGCTGCTGAGTTTGCACTGAACAACGCAGTGAATCGCTCCACTGGCAAGAGTCCGTTCTTCCTGAACTACGGATTTCACCCTGCGCTTCCTGTCTGGCGGGAGTTGGACGTCAACGTTCCTGCCGCGAAGCAGTTCGCACGGAGCTTTGTGTCTCGTCTGTCTGAAGCTAAGTCCTGCTTGGACACAGCTCAACAACGGGCTGCTGATTACTGCAACCGGGGTAAGAAGCCTGTCACTTAAGCCGCTGGGCAGTTGGTGATGCTGAGTACGAAGCACTTGCGTGACATGCATGTCATCATGTGGGCCTCGGAAGCTTCTACCTCGCTGGGTTGGCCCGTATCCTGTCGTACGCATGGTTGGTTCTGTTGCGGTTGAGTTGCGCCTGCCCTTGGACATGCGCATCCACCCGACCTTCCCCGTGTCTCTGGTTCATCCTTATCATTCGCGCGCATCTGACGCCGCTGATGAAATGGATACTAGTCCTGAACCTGTTGCCTGGCTGACTGAAGACCAACCTCTGTTTTCTGTTGAACACGTTCTGGACTACCATTGTCGCCGTGTTCGCACTGGCAAACGGACTCGCTTTGTGCAAGAGTGGCTCGTTAAATGGGCTGGCGACTCATCTGAGCACAATTCGTGGGAACCCGCTCGCAACTTCACACCTGATCTGAAGCCTGTTTTGGATGAGGTTCGGTCGTAGGCCAAGCAAGCAGCCAGGACGCTGCCACCAGAGGGGGGATAGTTGTTGTATTATGCTCTGTCTCGCATAATAAACAATATGCTTTCTATGGTATTTTACTGTTCTGTATTTGATGTCACTTTTGAGGAAGCTGTTCCTTACACTTTGCTGATACGTACCTGTTTCGGACTGCCGAATCCTGTTATTCTGCTGGTAATAATTGTAATCTGTTTACAATTAGGACAACTGGTCCTGGTAGCTGATTCTGTGTGACTCCGGTTGCTGAGTTCAAACTGACGGTTAAACCGTTGCCTCATTGACCCCTCGTCCAAGTGGCGGCTCGTTGTACACTACTGGGCGCGGACCTGGCACACTGTGACTCAACAATCGGCAGTTCTTACTACCACCTAAATACGTGGATACAACACACCCACAACTTTGCAAAAACTTGGAAGTAAGCACGCACCAATAATTCTGTATGTTTTGGGTGTTAGCTGCTTTGATCTTCTTCACCACGGACTGCAACTCCAAACGGCTAGAACGGCGGGTAACGGCCAGTTTCCTTAGTTTCCAGCACTGCCTTCTCAGTATCAGTGATACCTGTTTTATGTAACATGAGGCTGAAAAGCACACTTGATGGTAAGGGCCTCGAATTTCTGTTACACTCTTCCCCCCATTGAACATCCTCGGGCGACTCCAGGCTGATCTCTGAAACCCGTAGTAGTGCGGAATGGAGGGCATTACATTGTAAGGCTGGTACGTAGGTATCACCTTACTTCCCGGAGGTTGTCTTCCTTCACGTGGACGATGAGCAAGTATCAAGTATGCCTCGTGTGCGCCAGTCTGCTGCTATCATCGGGGTTCAACCCCAGGACCTCAGCCTCCTGGCAATGAGCACGAGGCTAATAGCGCACTTGATGCTAAGGGGCTCGAATTTTTGGTGTCATTAAACAACCTACATACGCAACCCCTCTTACTTGTTCGTAATGATAGCGCTAGTGATGACCTTTGTAGCATAGAACTTGCCACGGCGGCGCTCCCGACCACTCCTTGCTTTGTTGGTTGAAGACACAAGTTGAAGAGGTCTACCCGTTTACAATACATAATAATGTACGCCTTGAATATTGCACACACAGTTGCTTTTTTGTAATAATGGTTCGATCGTGTCCTTCTTCAACATTCTAGGCTCTCGCCATCCTGATGACATAGGTGAGAGTTGACCCCCGCCCGCCTGTCTACACCATTAACTGACTTGCCTTAATAGTGCTACGTAACAGAAGATGTTCATGTATGCACTTTGCAGCTTACGTGCAGTAAAGATGATGTTTCATTTTGGTCCTCTTAAACCTCCCAGCAGCCCCCTGACCCCGTGTAGTGGGTGAGAGCTAGCTGGCAAAGTCCCCACTACATCGGCCCTACTCCTCAAACACGGTGCAAGCAAAGCACTGTCCCGGTATCTCGAGAAGCCTCTGCTGCCAGCTCTCACTTACCACATCCCAACCGATGCAACCAACCCTTATCGATCACAAACAAGCTCATACATATTTCCTTGAGTGATACAAAGCAAACAACATTTGTTCATTATCCGTCCCCTGGCGGATACAGCATTGCTACAAATGTAATCACTTGACCAGCCACACAATGCCTAGATATTCTCAATTATAATTACCTTGCACTTCGTAAAGCTGACCACTGTGATATGGTAAACGTGATTTTCCGCTCACTTAGCTCCGAAAACACAAAGTTCTCCGCGCTGCAGGCACCATTTGCCCGGCAGTTTGGCCCGTTGGAATGCGAAAATTCACCCCACCACATCCCATGAAAGCGGCGTCAAACAGAGCTGTGGAGACGATGGTGATGTGCGGAAATTGTCGCACACTGTTGAGGACAACACCAGCTGAAAGGCAGTGCTGAATTCATGTTGAGGGAATGATGAATGCAACAGTGAACAGAGTGGGCATGTCGAATTGTGATTCGAAGTACGACAGAAGGCTCAGGTCAGGTCAGGTGACACTACCGTGGTTAGGCGGTTTAAGGTCCTGGGTTCGAGTCCCAGGGTGACCCCCGACATTGTTCGGGAGCATGAGATTATGGCTAGCTGAGATGTGGAGTTGAGATCACAGTTGATGGATTGAGATTCGCACGCTAGATCGGTGGCGATTGCTGAACCCTCTGTCTCTATGGATGTGGTGAATGGATGAGGTGGGATCCTTCAGATCCTTAGTTGGCAGGATCAACCGACTTGGACCCTCGGTTCGTACGGTGTAGGTTCGGTGCGATGATGGTTAAAACCGCGACATAAACCCCTAGACAGGGCCCGGAAGCCTATCCACACTGTAACGGTACTACTACTACTTGAAGGCTGACCGGCATGTCGCCTTCAAGTTTTTAGAAACAGACAATGTGAAGCACAAGTTTATTGATATGTTTGTAGATACACAATACATGATGCCAAAACAGTTCAAAGACGTTGTGAAGAAACAAGCAAGGTGCTGGGCCTTCGTTACAGGCATGTGTCCTGCCTAGATAGCAATATTTATGCGGCACACGTGGCAAAGTTTGCGGCACAAAGAAGCAGCACGTCCACAACAAGCGGACAGAAGGTTCCGACTGTGGCCCAGCTCCGCAAACTTAACGGCTTGGGTGCCCTGTTCGGTTCGAGCCTGTTCAAGCCTGTTCATGCACCGAAGCGGCAATCAAATAAACGTGTGGGTAACGGCAAAACGTTCATTATCCACTAAACTAGCTCGCAAGGTTTGTCATATTAATTGTCCTCTATTGCAAGGTATCCTTGGTTTGGCTGAGAAAAATTGTATGCGCACAAACGGTCAAAGTAAAGCTCTGCAATCTCAACAGGTGCTGCGTGTTGAATACTTGGATTAGGAATGGGCGGCGCGTGCTAAATTAAACTTCCATAGTGTTCTGATGTTTGAACATCAAGATGCCACCAACATCAAGATTTGCCTTTCTGTCTTGCCAGATGTATACAATTCAACAATATGTATTGATTCAAAGTTTCAAGATGCATAGGGATAGCATACCGAGTACCAACGAGTTCTCCAGTTCCGATGGCCCGAAGTCCGGGTCTCACCGCGGCTTTTTCGGACCCTGTTTTTGCCTTACATGCATTTTCTATGTCACTATTGATAGCAAAGTTTAGAGGTTCACGTCTGCTGCGGGCGTGCAACAGAAGGGCTGCATGCTTGCCGACGGACCAAACAACTATCTACAATTTCACGGCAAAACAATGCTTCAAGCTTGCTTTGTGATCATCTGCTTCACAGACGGATGTGGTAGTGCAGAGGCGTATAGCGTTACAATAATGCAGATGCAGTGACCGCCGTTGCCGGCGGCGTGTACTGCAGGTTGGTTTCGGGCCGGGCTACCTACCTGCTTGAGCTTGCTGAATCTTTGCACGCCGATCCAACTTCAACATCAGCGACACCCTCAATGCCACCCTTTCACTCTCTCACACTCTTGCGCGGTAAGAGAGGTTCCGTTGTAAAGCAAGCGGCCTGTATGGATTTAGGGGTCCCCACCCTTTTTCCGGCTTCAAGCAAGGAAGCCGACCCCTACTTGTCATACCCTTTCCTCATATGTCAGCTTTATCGGTCTTTGTGTGTATTTTATATATACAGGTTTATATATACAGGGGTTTCTGTATAAGGTTATATATACCTATATATATACCCTAAACCCCATATACCCTAGCTAGGGTTTATATTTAGGATTATATACATACCCTAAACCCTATATACCCTATATATAACCCTATATTGTTTAAAAATGCAGCACCCAGTTTCCGCTGCAAGACACTGCATCCCAGCAGCAAAACGAATTGCGCAATGGCCACACCCACCTCCCACCAGCAGCCCCTTGCCGGTCTGGTTGGCGAACTTGATCAGAGCTGCCACCTGAGCATCCGTGTACTCCGTGTATGTATCGATCCTGTAGTACGTGATGAATGGATGGCATGGATGGTCAGTTGATAATAACAATACTAATAATAAGCGCAGGGTGCTTTGTAGGGTGCTGTGCTGTGTAGAGTGCAGTGGTGTACGGTTAGGGAGGCGATGCAGCATGCACGCGGCCTGAAGGTGATACAAGAGCACCAGTCTCCGGCGGGTTGCAATAACTACTGTAAAAAGGGGTCGGTTTTACGGAGACAGACTTGGCGTAAAGCGAGACAAGGAATACGGAGACAGATTACGGACAGAGTTTACGGAGGAACATTGAGGGGAACCCGGACCCCATATTACAGGGATCCGCACCCAAGAATACGGAGACGGTCTTGCTGTAAAGCGCGTGACAAGGAATATGGAGACAATGGGGCAGCAGTGCAGGCACGCACAGTGAAGCAGGTTGGTCCATATGAGAATCGAGGGTCTGCAGGCACGGTGAGGCAGGTACACTACCATGGCAGCTTGCATTTTATCGTTGTGGTGGGAAAGAAGGTGCCATGATAATGTAGGATTGTGGCTTCGGACAGCTCCAACATGGATCACAAAACGAACAGTAGTGGACGTGCGTGTTGCTCTAGGGATAAGGAGGTTGAATCCGCGGGCTACATGGCCAAGCTTTGCACTTGGCGTGGAAGAACCAGGTGCTGCAAGGTGTTTTGAGGGAGGGCAGCACACCAAGGCACGCAGCAGCAGAACTGCAACTTATGATGAATACATATTTAACAACACATACCAGTACACATCAATATTTCTTGAGCCATCTGACACAAAAGTGTTCAGGTCCACTGTGCTGATCTTGATTGTGACACCCTTGAGTGCCTGAGGAGCGAGGTAAGGCAGCAAGTACCACCACACACAAGCAAGGTAACACACATGAAAGCATTTGGCTATGTCAGAATGTATTCAGCCCCACGACAAAGACACCAGCACATGCACCAACTGAAATCGAGCTATTATTTGGCTTGAGCCAGAAAGCAGATTCTGCATGAGTATATCAGTAGTAGTCGAGTACATGGGCGGGCCCAGTGGTTAGAAGTACCTGCTCGCACCTGAAAACAGGGAATATGCATCCTTGCAGGTATGTATATACATAGTGTATATATGGTATATATAGGGTACATAGAATAGATATATAGGGTAATATCATTTTATAATATTTTATTTTATAATATAGGATACATCCTATACATAGCATACATATAGAACATTAGTGTATATAAGGATATAAGTTAGATATATAAGGGTATACCAGGAATATATAGGGTATACCAGGAATATATAGGTATCATTAATAATTAGCTATAGTACTGCAAATAATAGCATGACAAGTAGGGGGTCGGCTTCCTTGAAGCCGGAAAAGGGCGGGGCCCCCTACAATCCGTACAGGTCGCTTGCTTTACAACGAAAACTCTATTACCGCGCAAGAGTGTGGGAGAGTTAAAGGGTGCCATTGAGGGTGTCGTTGATGTTGAAGGTGGATCGGCGTGTATAGATTCAGCAAGCTCAAGCAGTTAGGTAGCCCCGAAACCAACCTGCAGTCATGGCATCTGCATTATCACTATCATAACGCTAGTCGCCTCTGCATTACCACATCCGTCTGTCAAGCAGATGATCACAAATCAAGCTTGAAGCGTGAAACTGTCGTTTGGTCCGTCGGCAAGCTTGCAACCCTTCTGCTGCACGCGTGCAGCAGACGTGAACCTCTAAAGTTTGCTACAATAGTTACATAGCAATGTAAAGCAAAAGCAGGGTGCAAAAAAGTCGCGGTGAGAGCCGGACTTCGGGCCATCGAAACTGGAGAACTCCTTGGTACTCGGTATGCTATCCCTTTGCATCTTGAAACTTTGATTCAATATATAATGTTGAATTGTATTCATCTGGCAAAACAGAAAGGCAAATCTTGGTGTTGGTGGCATCTAGATGTTCAAACATCAGAGCACTATGGAAGTTCAATTTAGCACGCGCCACCTGCCCCTAATCCAAGTATTCATCACGCGGCACCTGTTGCAACAAACATGAGCGCGAGAGGCGTTGGGTGGATGTTGACTCGGGTCCATGGAGACCGCGGAGCTTTACTTTGACCGTTTGTGCGCAAAGAATTTTTTTCAGCCAAACCAAAGTTACCTTGCAATAGAGGACAATTAATATGACAAACATAGCGAATTAGTTTAGCGGATAATGAACGTTTTGCCGTTACCGGACACACGGACACACGGACCACGGACACACGGACACACGGACACACGGACACACGGACACACGGACACACGGACACACGGACACACGGACATGGGCAATCCTAGGGGGCGGGGCCCCCCGAACGTGCTTCACGCTGGGGCCCCGCCCAAAAACAGTATAAACAGATATAATATGAAATAACAATATTATTAATCATAACAGAAAATAGCATTCATATCAATAGTTTAATATATACATAATCGTAATATAGCTGGTGTACAGCGGGAGGGTTGGGGCAGTGGACGCATGTGTTGACCTAGGATGTTCTCAGTAAGCAGGGTTATGGCAGGTTGGTCTATGGTCCTTTTATGCGTACTTTGCCTGCCTGATGTGCCTGGCCTTCTGCTGGTTGCTGCTGGTTGAACGTGTAGGGGTTTTGTTTGAGTTGGCCCCGTGATCGGCTTTATAAGGGCAGGCTGGCTTGGTGCCTGACCTCGTGGCGCATTTTAGATGGGGCTAGAGGCCCCGGGTGCCAAATATCGTATTTAATGAATATGTATGATTGGTATTTAACATACTATAGATTTTTATGTACTAATTATGTATTGTTGAAGTATGTAATTTCGGAAAATGGATGCAGTCGAAGGACGGAAGGCAGGCGGGCTTCCTCACCTCCTTCACGCCCGCCATTGCTTTGGTGGCCCACCAGGCCCCAAAGGACGCCATGTGCAATGTCTTCTTGCCGCTGGACAGCCAACGGACCATGTTCACTGTCATCTTGTCCCAATTGTCATTGTTTAAGCAGCAGCCTGTTTGTGGTGCATGTAATATTCATAATCATATTATGCCAGGCATCACCCTGGCGGTATTAAGGGGACAGAGACAATGAGACTTATTAGTGCCTATACGCCGCCGTCCCCGACCCTGAGTCAAAGAGTTCCCTGCTAGCCCACCCCGGTGCGTTCGTTGGCGGTGTGTGGGGGTATGGGGGTTCACTCCAGCACCCGTTGGTGCTATACGATGTCGTTTAGGCTGTGGATGGTGTGGTCGTGCAGGCGGGTGCAGCATTGTGTCACTTTGTCAGGTGTGATGCTGTAAAACGCAAAGGCTTACTGGATGGTTGGGAACCCATTTGGATTCCTTATATTGTGAGCATCTGTACGGCGCACTGCCGTACCGGCTTACAGATACTAGTGCTGTGCATGTAGTATAGGTGATGGAAGGTGGAAGCTACGGGCGAGGAAACTGCCCCAACCATCCATGCACGGGCACTGCCTGTCTCAACGTGCAAGAAAAAGTGAGCTGATGATGTCACACACACTGTCTTTCTACTGGAACGGAGGGTAGATAGGATTAATAGGATTCATAAAGAAATTGGGGAAGCAAGTAGATTGTGCGACCCCCCCCCCAAAAAATTGGCCTGCACGACTGTATTTCCTACCCTCCTACTGGAATGATCTACGATCCTGCATGCACTTATACATGTACACGCATACATACATTTATGTATGTCATATCAATCGATTTACACACGTAAGGGCATAGCACGCACAAGGGCATAGCAAGCACTAGGATACGTACAGTGGATCCAGTGTGTGGGTCATGGTGACAGCCGTTGCCTCCTCGCTCACCACACACTGTAGACTTCTAAGGGATGGATCGATGGATTGATGATTAACTGCTGCTTAGAATTTTGGTTGGGTGTTCACTATACACGAATGCAACCGAACCAGTTGGGCCATACGTGCAACAGGGCCATATGTGCAAGGAATACTGCTGCTACTGCTGCTGCGATATCTATCTACCTATCTTGGTTTTAAAGCCACGTGACGAACGACCCCGGCTGTTTGAACGTAGCAGCACAGAGGCATAGGATATCTGCACAAGCACTTACTTCCAGGAATACCCTCATGTCCGATGGCGACAATCCTGCCGCCAGAGCTCGGCAACTGGACAGCCGCTACAACGGGAAGAGGACTGGTGTCCTCTCCGAGCGCGACGGGGAATCCAGTCGGCGACCAGATCACGTACGGCGATGCATAGGCAGATCTTGTGTAGCTCTTGGAGATGCCCTTTAATAGCGCTGTCAGAGACGGGGTGAAGGTGTTGAGAAAAGTTGTTAAGATAGGCGAGGACGCAGCGGCGTAAGCGGCTGGTGGTGTAGCGACTAGTTGCAACAATAGCGCGTAGCACTGCACTGATAACACGAAGGAACGCCAGGAGAACGTCATTTCCGAGGTAAGTGATATTACCAAGAATCCCGCTAAGCAATCCTATTGGTCAATTACCAAATAATGAAGGTGTCACTCATGTTTTGTTGTCCCCTTTGTTATCTATCACCGAGCCTTTTGAGAAGTGTCTAAGTACGGTATCCTACTGTTCGAAAATGTAGCAAGTTACGTTTTGTCACACGGGCTCAACGAATGCATCTGTTATGCGATTTAAAGTTGATTGCATTTTGCGAAAGTTTTTGGTAGAAGTGCTTGACGTGCCCAGAGTACGTATCTTTATGGTCTGACTGGTGTGTCCATTTTCTTCATAGTAAATGGACTGGTGTGTCTTCTCTACTCTGCCGTGAAGCATGCGGCAAGTTAGGGGGCCCGCGTTAGGGGCACGCGTTACCGGATGCAGGCACGGAACGCACGAAATCTTGCCATCTATACCAGATCTATCGTGTCTCGTGAGATCTTTCCGGTCAGCCGCTCTGGAGATGGAGTCGAAATACATAGCGGCGCAACCGACAATGCAGTTTGGCCCCACCCCAGGACCTCAGGCTCCTCAGCCACTATAATTTGAGCCCATCCGCGTGTGGTAAACGTTCGTCCGTGCGATCAACCAGGTGGTACCCCGCCATAGCCCAGCAGCCCGGCACCCCCCACTGTTTGTGTGGCCGCCGGCGCAAGGCCTCGCCCCACCAGGGCTGCTTGTCGTCGTTCGTTGAACGGAGTGGGTCTCTGGCAGCCACAACACGCACGTACATCGTCCCAACTGCGCCCAATCAAAGAATCGCGGGTGCAGGGAGCACCGCCTAAAACCGGATGGCGCAGTCATGAGGTGCTAGTCCTGCACTGCAAGTCCCTGCACGGCTGCGGCTGTGACTGTTTCTGTGGTTGCCGTACGTAGCGGCTAAGGGCCGGTCGCAGGCTGCATGTCATCTGTTTCGTCCACAATGTACCATGGGCTCCAAATCGGTCATTGCGCCCTCTTGAATCCCATGCATCTTCTCCACAAATAGCTATGACGTGGCCAGGAGCCAATTTGATGCACGCATGTCTTGGTGCTCTCCTGTGCATCCGCTCCAGACATGTGCGGGTTGAGTAGGATAAGAGGCGGCGAGTCTGCCTACACGAATGTGTAGTACGTACCGTACCGGACCACACCTACATACGCCTGCGTGTACCCCGTTTACGTGAATGCGTCCGTCCATCCATTGATAGACGTGGGCGCTGCAGCCGTTGTGCGGGAGGGTGTCACAACGTACTGTATGTACTCCATGTCTTTCAGAGTATACGGTACCGCAGACAACCAACAACTTGCGTGACGCCACCCCAACTCCAAGCCCCGCAACTCCCGTTTCAAAGCGTCAGGCAGACATTTAGCTATCGTATCAACAGGGCAGGTGGGGCGTGTCACCCGAAGTAGTGGTGTCGCCACCCAACCAACGACCAACGACAAGACCCTGAGATGGGTGTTTCGCAACTGCAGTAGTCGCCGGCACCAACCAAGCAACACAACCGGCAGTCATGTGCTCACCCCTCACTTGCACCCGCGCAGTAGAACCCCGCCATGGACGACCCCGCGTGGGCATGCACGCACGCACGCATGCACATAGCCACTCAGGGGCCCTCGAGTGCAGTGTCTTGTTCGTGCCGGCGGCGGCCGCCATGGCACCCATGAACTGTAGTATGTAAGCATAGCACCACAGCCCAGATAGCGCGTTCAACCACTCGGACGCCGCAACACGAGCGCAGCCCTGCTGTGAAAATGCGCGCTTGTATCACTGCGCCTGCCGTGCACGCACTCGTACATGTACTATATGTACGTATGTCGATGTGGCGCACCCCACACAATCCAATCGCACTGGCTGCGGACACGGCAGGAATGGGGTCGTAGCCAAGGACCGGGGCCAGCCAAGCCGACCCAGCCCAATCTATCTGAGCTAGACAGAAACCCGCCGAGACAGGCGCCCGGGGAACTTGGTGGCGGGCCCCTTCAACCCACCGAGGGTCCCTCCGCGACCATCAATACCGTAGTCACCAGGCATGATGCCGCTGCCGCTGCCAAGCAGCTCTCCGCCGCGCACCGCTACAAGCAGACATGCGCACGCACGTCAGCTAGCCCGGCCTCACGGCGCACGCCCTTCCAGCCGCCCTGCATCTGAACGTCGCCCCATCCCCACCCCCTGTACCTTTCTTCTGGCACGCACCGCACCAGCCGATAGATACTCCTCCGCTATACCCACTAAGCAAAGCAAGCCTGCGAAGCTACTCTTGCGTATTGCGTCGGACATGACGACCTCCCGCTCGCATGGCCGCCCATGACCTGCAAGCCTTCCCCCTCCCCGGTATGTTTGTATGTGTAAATCTGGTCATGGCCGCACAACCAGCCAACGCAACTGAATCTCCGGGGCAGAAGATCTGCCGTTAGCTTCTTCAGTCAAACGGACAGCAGTCAAACGCTGGCGGGACGGGGTGGGCCCCATTGACCCCGGCTGCATCTTCCCGTCAACCCGGATGCACAGAGCTTTCTCCAAATAACCTCAGTCAGCAAGTCGGAGAGGTGGGCCTCTTACGTTCCTCCCCCGAGCGAGGGCCCCGGCGCCAATGGGGCACATCCGCGCAACCAAGGTACCTGTCGCTTCATTCGCCTCCCACTCACTGCCTGCCGACGCGCTTATTTACAAGATGATGATCAGGCAGCAGGGTGCGCACACTTCACTGTCTACACTTGGCAGGATGCGCATGCGCACACTCCACACTCACTCCACGCCGGCTCGCTTCATGCGGACCACGCAGCTCACAGGCCCGTGGGTCCTAGGCTGACGCCGCCGCCCAGTGTCGCCGTCGCTCCTCCGACCGACACGTTGGCGGTCGGAGCCCCCCCAGCGCCTGATGGTGGCGGCGTCATGAGGGACGCGGCGGCGGCGACGGCGGCGGCAAAGGGGCATCCCCCAATGGCGGCTCCACTGGGTGTGGAGGCGGCAGGGGCGGCGACGGGGGAGGCGGCGTTGTTGCCGTACGCGAAGGCGTAGGCCGGCGCCGTCGCGGCCTCCTGGCGCCTGGCGGGTGCCGCCCCGGACATGTCCCGCCGCTTGACGTGCATGTACAGTCCGCCGGTGGTGTGGATGGTGGCGCCTGAAAGATGACAGGGGGAGTGCGGTCGATGGGGGTCGGGACATCCGCTCGTTCGAGAACACCTTCAACTCCTCGGGGAAGAAGGGGAAAGACCACATTCGGCAACAACGCATGGCATCGGTCAGGTGTGGGCGTAGTCCGGTACTCCGCATTTCAGGCAGACAGGCAGGCAGGCATCCGCGGAGAGTCGCGCTCACACGCCACAGACATGGCTAGCCTAGTCATCCAGAACATGTTTATTACACATGTTTATTACATAACTCTGTCTTGCCAGGCGCCATAGCGCCCCGCATCTCAGCACATCACATGATTACCAACAATCACGCCATACCACATGATCTCATCACACCGCACCACATTCCGTACCCGTGGTCATGCCCACTGGCGGCTTGGAGGTGTCCAGCACGAAGTCGTACCGCCTCAGCAGCATGGCCAGGGCCACCAGCGCCTCGAACAGCGCAAACTGGTCGCCGATGCACTTGCGCCGGCCGCCCCCGAACGGCAGGTACGCAAAGTTCTCGGTCACCTCGTTGGGGATGGGGCCGTCCAGCGGACCGAACCTGCGGAGTGGCAACGAGGGAAGGGAGGAGAGAGGGAGGGATGGGGGGGAGGGGCAAAGGGGGTGGGTGGGTAGGGACGGGTGTATTCCGGTGGCGGGGAAAGCGCGAGTGGTGGCGGTGGGTGGCTTGCGGCGAGGCGTCCGCAGGAATCGGGGACTGGCAATACATGCTTGATGTGGGAGATACAGCCACAGCGGCAACTTGGGATGAGCACGCAATGCGCACCGAGGGCGCCTCCAACCGCACCTACGTGAGGCGTGCGTAAACCCGTCCGCGCCCCCTACCTCCGCCTCCCTTTTCCCCCGCATCCCCGCTCGCCTCCCTTCTCCCCGCATCCCCTTCCCCCGCCTCCCTTGGCCCCGACTTGGCCCCCCCCCTCCTAATCCCATCCGGTGGGGTCTCGTCCCCCTACCTACCTCTCCGGCTTGAACTTCTCCGGCTCGTCCCACAACTTGGGTGAGCGGTGTAGGTTCCACACCGAGATGAAGAGGTCGGAGCCGGCGGGCACTTGGTACTGGTCAAAAGTGTCGTCCTGTGTGTGTTTTGGATGGGCGGGGGGCGGGGGGAAATGAGGGGGGGGGTTTAGGAAATTGGTTGACATACTTATACTGCGCTGCTGCTGGGGGGCTGGGGGCAAGGGGGTTAGGGGGGTTGGGGGGGAGCGGGGGGAGATACTGACGAAGGATGTTTTGGGCGGTGGGACCTAGGGTCAATGGCCGGTGCATCCATTCATCCATCCATGACATGTGCGTTGAACAACCGCTCGAGTAAAGACCTCGCCTTGAAACCCAGCCCAGGCCCCTCAGCCCGCTCGCACACCTCCGCATGCACCCCAGCCTTGCCCAGACCGGCGCCGCGACGTCCGGGCAAGTCCCCCAGCCCCGCCCCCTCGGCGCCCCTCCCCACTCCACCCCCACCTGCAGCGCCCTCCGGATGAGCACCGGCGGCTGCGGGTACAACCTCATGGCCTCGTTGATGACCCGGGTGGTGAACCTCAGCTGCCGGAAGTCCTCCACGGTGGGGGAGCGGTCCCCCAGGACCTCGTCCACCTGAGGCGCATGGGAGGTCAGGTCAGTCGGACAATGGGGGGTCAGGGGGATGTATTGGAAAACACGGGACATACCACGCGCGCGATTGGTGGGAGGCAGAGAAACTTGATAGACGCATATAATCTGCGCTGACTGCCAGAACAACAAGGGAGGGAAAGGGCTGGCAAGATGGGAAGAGGGGGCCCATCGGTCGGATGCGACCAGACTGTGAGAGGGAGCCTGGCAAGGTCCGCCGCCTGGCCAGACCCAGCGGGCGGCAGGCACCGACTGCGGCTCAGCTCCCGCTCCCCACACACACGCACGCAGGGAAACGGGTCCCCCGCACCCGGCCCTTCCGGCCCCCCCCCCACACACACCTCCCGGCGGATGGCCTCTGTGGCCTCCGGGTGCTGCGCCAGCAGGTAGAGGGTCCAGGTGAGCACCGCCGCGGTGGTCTCGTGGCCCGCGATGAGCATGGTCATCAGGTCGTCCCGCAGCTGCTTGGACGAGATCTCGTCGCCCGAGGCCAGCAGGAAGTGCAGGATGGAGGGGTCCCGGTCGGACAGGAACTCCTCACTAAACTCCACGTCCTCCTCCTCCACCTGGACACAGACAACATGGGCAAGGGGCCGGGGGACCAGAGGCGAGCGGAGGGGAGGGGGGCCTTTGAGAGTGGGTGGCGGGTGGCGGGACTGGGTAGTGGGTGGAGACGTATGCACGGCCCCAACGGTGGCCCGGTCAGGACGGCCAACCAACAACGGGCGACATCACAGGTGGCCTTGAGCGCCTGGTTGGACAACACAGAGCGACACAGAGAGGCCAGGGAGAGGTCACAGGGCGGTGGGGGGGGAAGACGACCTGGGAGGAACCGTATGTCCGGTAGGCACCCGGTCCGGCTCGCGACCCAGTCAGCAGTTGGGGTGTGGTCAGCGGTAGTCGTCCCTCAAAGAACCCCTGCCCCGGGTTGGCGTCTGGGCCATCGGCTTGTGAGGGAAACGGAAATGGAGCGCTACCCTTCTGCCCCCCAGCCCGGCCACGACATCCCCCCGTTTTTCCTCGGCCAGCCTGCATCGCCCCACCCACCAGCTTCTTGCACTTGTCGATGAGGCCATCCAGCGTGTGGTTGACGACGCGGAGGGCCTCCTGGCAGCGCTTCTGGCGGGGCACCAGCAGGGTGGCTCCAGGGATGTTCCAGTAGGCGATGGGGGCGGTGGAGCGGTGCTCAGCCTCGCGGAGGACCGTGTACACCGCCTATGGGTGGGGTGGAAGGTAGGTGAGGGGATGGCCGGGGTGAGGGATGGGGGAGAGAGGAAGAGATGGCGGGAGTGGGTGCATGCATGACAGTGAGGATGACGTCGGTAGCGGTAGTGCAGTGGAATTCGAAACAGTTCAATGATCAAGTGACTGGTTAGGTGATGGTGATGGTGATGGCGCGGTGCCAGCTGCGGGAGAGCGGCAATGGCGCACAGCGACGGATGGCAGGATGACAAAACGACACAAGCAGCTAGCACCCCCCGCGGCCCCCCTGGGGACCCCCGCTGAGTCAACAACGACCCCTCGCGTCCCACCCTTAGCCCTCTCTCTCCGTGCATCCCCCTGATAGACATCTCAATGGTGGTGGTTCATGTTACGTACGGAAAGTGGTACGGAACCCGAGAAGGCCCGACACAATCATGGCTTGACTGCGTTCCAGTACACGCGGGCCGCCCCTTCTCCCCCTTCGCCCCCCCCTCTCCCTACCCCACCTGGATGACGGGGTCGTCGTGCGTCAGCGAGTCGAAGTCGTAGTTGAAGACAGCCTTGCCGATGATGTCCAGGGCCAGGCGGGAGAAGTAGTTTTCCATGTCGATAGCGGCCCCAGAGGTCACAGCCCGGTCCAGGGTGGAGGTGCCGTGCAGGGTGCAGTCCCCGAACATGCCAACCATGGACGCAACGTACCTGCAAAGAAGCCGGGGGAGTTCTTTCGAAATGGGGTGAGGGAGACAGACGGTACATTTGGTACATAACACTGAAATATTTGAACTCCTCAGTTACCAAATCAACTGATATGCAGTATACTTCAAACAACAAGAGGTCGGGGCCCAGGAGGTGTGTGGCAGCCCGCAATCAGGCTTTTATTCGCAACCGGACACCGAAGGGGGCGCCAGCCGCCGTCTCTGCTACGTAGGCCGCCCCGGTGTCTCATTATGCCACGCGGGAGCTTGGACGCCCCACACGGTGGGTCCCCTACACACATCGGTGGCCGGCCCCCTGGGAGTTTCTGTGGGGTCTCCCAGTGGCACCTCAAGGGGTACCCCAGTGGTGCCTCGCAATAGCCCGCTACCCGCTGCTGGCAACCTTGGAACCACCAGCCTCCCGCCTCGCGGCTCGGTTCAAAAGAACCACGCACACAGGCAGGGTTACAGGGTTGAGCCGCACGTCGCCTCAGTTCCGGACCTTAGGGAATGACCGCCCCACCAACCGGCGCCTTTCCTTCCGTGACACCATGCCTGAGCCCAGGGCAGCCCGACCCGCCCCGAGGGGGCCCCCGGACCCACTTCCTGTGAAGCGCCGGCACCACTGCCCTGCGACGAGCTTTCCAGATCTCCCCATCAGCCGGAATCAGGCCCTGGCCGGGGGAGGGAGGTGGACGAGGGGCGAGAAACGCGATGCCAAACGCGAGGCCCGCAGGGACGAGGGGCCAAGGAGATCAGAACGAAATCGCCGGTGAGGATGTGGCCGGGAAAAGCACGGAAGCGACTTCCAGGGGATGCAGGGCTGCAGCTCAGGCACGTCAGGTGCGTCACGGGGGAGGAGAGGCAGCACCCGTTCGTGCACATGGGGGCGGGGGTCGCGAGGTGACAGCACCACAGGCACACGACGGTGCAGCAGGAACCCCCAGCACCCCCAGCTGCTGAAGGGGGAGGAGCGCATCCTTTCCCCCTCGTTCCCTTGGAAAGTCGCCAGCCAAGGCGGCCCGTCATGCTTTCGTACTACTGCCGTACCGTGCCCATGACGAAGTCCAGGATCTCGGACAGCAATCCCTTGCTGTACTTGTCAGCATTGGTCAGCAGGATCTGTTTCGCGTAGGCGGGGTCCGAGATGATCACGAACGACTTGGGCCCAAAGCTGAGGCGGAAGATCTTGCCGTACACAAGGAACAGCTTGTACAGCGGTACGAACACAGGCTGCCCCACGATCTCGCGAATGTCACCGCGGGCCTGCTCAAAGGGGGAGGCGAAGGAGGGTGCCAGGTGAGGCCCGATGCACACAAGGAAAGCTACGGGGGATGCGATGTCTCGTAGTAGCATGTCTTCGATTAGGGGTTTGGGGTTCAGGGATGTGTGGCGGGCACAGCGCTGCAGAGAGGACAGACTGTGCCAGGACGTAGCCCCTAAAACTCCCCCAGTTCGGGAAAGCGACTGTGGTGGTCCCGTCAGGTGGAGGGTGAATCGAACCTCAATGTCGAAGCGACATCGCGGGAGGCGAGTTAGGGGCCAAAGCAAGGGGACGCGGAGCGGAATCGCGCTGCCGTTCTGCAGCCGGCCCTGCTGGCTTCCTCCCGCTGGCCACGGCACCCCCCGCAGCCCTTCGCGTCCTCCTGCGGGTATGCGCCACCGGCCTCAACATCCAAACCCACATCTCAAAGGGCAACAACCACCGTTGTACCAGCCATGTACGGAACCGCACACCACACTGCCATGTAGGTGAATGAATGAACATTATACTGGACTAGCCCCCATCTTCATATCGCATATACAACCCATGCCCCATGCATAAGCGGTGCGGATTGCGGTGGACAAGGCGCCAGCAAACTGCTGCAGTCCGTCAATTCCAGGTAGACGGACAAACAGCCGGCCGGCAACAGTAGCTCCAATTTCCCGATTGTTGCCAGGCTAAGTACGAATGCGCCGCGGGTCCCCCCCTTTGCCTCTCCTGGTTGACTGGTCCGGCGGGGACGGGTCCGAGTCACCAGTCTGCATGTGTTTGGGCGGGGTGTGGCCCCGGACGGCGCGCGCGGCCAGCACCATGTCGTGACCCACGCCCCTGGGTCGCCCAAATATGTCGACACATTTCCTCTACGCTCCAGGCCCAAACCCGCGGGCACCCGCAGGCGGCAGAGCGCCGCTGTCTCATCACCGTCCGCCCACCCTCAATGAGCACCCACATGGATGTAGGCGCGTTCCGCGGGGCAGGGAGGGGCGGGGGCATTGCCGACTTCCGCAGTGGCGGCCCTGGCCCACGAGACTTGTCCCCCTGGCTGGGAGGCGCTTCGCAGTGCCCACCAGCCCACCACCGACCTCCGGCTCGCGATGTGGCCCCGATTGCCCCCAGGAGTAAGGAGCGTATCGGCACGGGTACAGCCTCGCAGAGAGGTCGAGGTATTGCGCTGCGTCAGCTGCCTGCTGCGGCTGCCTTTCCGGCAAGCGGACCAGCGGATGCTGTATATATTCATACAGAGCTGCGCACGGACAGCCACTATGCCCTACAGCACCCGCGCCACCGCCTCTCCGTCGCCATCCGTTCCTCGTCCCTGTCCTGCGTTACCTACCTCCGGCATGCGCTTCGACGCCTCGGACCGCCAGCGGCGACCCAAATCCGCGAGGAAGCGGGCCGCGGCCCGACCTGTGCAGGTGATGTGGGTGGGTGGGGGGGGGGGTGCCGGCGAGTGGTGGATGGAAAAGCACGGGACGAGGTGACAGTCAGTTAAGCGTGCGCGTATGGGGTGGCGCGATTCAGACTCCTCAAAAGGACTTGCTTACGTGGACCTCATCGTAGAATGAACGGGAAATTAAAAAAAGGGTTACGAGGTTTTGACAAGAATGGGTTAGGAGCGGCGGAACTACGAAGGAGTCAGTAGATTTGAGTACGTTTAATAGTAATTTAAAACCACCGAATCGCTTTGCATTCCCTTACCCCGCCCATCGTGCGGGTAGAAGAGCGTACCGGACGTGCAAGCAAAAGTTGCAGCGCCTTTCATTTGCTTCTACAACTACTGTCAAGTTGTTCGACCATTGATTCTTAATGGACAACACCAGGAATTGCTGCTAGAAGGGGGTGTTGGGGTTCGAACGTTGCGTCAACGGTGCAATCCCAAAAGTGGCTCACCAACGAGCGGCTCCTTCGCCAACGCCTGACGCAGAGGCCGTGTGATCTTCTCCTTTGTAGACCCAGCATCTGTGAACTCGCCCGACTCGATGCGCGCATCCAAGTTCACGCCCTTCGTGCGCTGTGGAATCAGGCCAAACAGCTTCCCCGACTCCCCTTGATTTCCATCGTGAGGATCCGCCCGAACAATGGGCCGGGTTCGATGTCCAGTGACATTCCTCAAAGGGGCATGAAGAGGGCGGAACGGCTGCTGTGGGCGTCTGCCAAGCGTACGCGTCTGCTGGGGCTGCATGCTTGCAAGCTGGCGGCAGCTCCTTACGGTAGGATTCAGGCAATTGGCGCGGTATCACTGGCCAAATTACACGGTAAGGACTCCCACCACGAAGCGGTTGGCTGTGCACCCAGGACCTTACAAAACCAACGGCGCACGCCCCAAGAAATCCAGCTAGCTAACTTATACTGTTGACGCAGGTGAATTATGAATGGCACAATGCAGATGTCCACACCGTTCCATAGTCGCCGTTTGTCGCGATGCACGACACTTGCACGCTCGATCGCAAACTTGCCGGAGACACCCGACCCGTCCACAACGACATGAACTCCTTATAAAGTTGCCCCTGTATTATTTTGCTTTTTCTGGAGCCGAATCTGCGATTTGGCGGCTGACATACATTAGCTCAACTCTTTGCGTTCGAGGCCTGGTCGGCAATCTGCCCTGTTGAATTACGAAGAATGCTAGGTTTGCGTCGGAAGGCTTCTAATGTGTTGAATGCAGCCCTCGCGCTCGTTCCTGCTGGGCAAGCTGGGCTTGCCGTCAAAGTGGCGTTGGGTTTGGCGCTTGTCTTCTGGTGGACAAGTGGACCAGGAGCTGAAGAGGAAAGGTAGATGGTGGCCAACAAACCAACCATGGGAACGGTATCGGCCGATTGCGAGTTTGCACGGGCAGGGTCTTGGTCATAAGCAGTCGATTTGGTAAATTAAATCGGCTGCAATACAATCTGTAGATGTGGCATTACTGATTTGCTGATCAGCCGCTGCCGTCGGGTCGAGAATCCCCACGAACCGAGTCTTTCAGCCCCAGACCAGCCAAGCTCACCTGGCTGGCGAGCCAGCCAGTGCCAGTGGTGTGGTTTGCGTCCACAGCCTTTCACATCGTCGTGGAGCGTACATGTCGTGGTCTTCCGTCGACGCCTGTATGATTGTGGGACCCCGCCCCTCCTCCGCGCCCCGCCCGCACCGCACCGCCTTCAACGCCCCCCGCCCTTGTCATCGCGCCCCCGCATCCCCTCATCGCCCGCCTTGCCCCGTTCACCGCCCCTCCCCTTTCATCGGCCCCCCTCCCCTCATCGCCGCTGCTCTTCCCCCACAGCGACCACAAGGCCGCCCAGGACGCCGACCGCCGCTCTCAGTACACCCGGCACTACGCCTTCAAGGGCCGCGGCCGGAAAGAGTTCCTGCGCCAGGACATGAAGACGGAGGTCAACGAGCTGGTGCTCACGCGGTCGGGCGCCGGGCTGTGAGGCGGCAGGGCCCAGCGATGCGTGCTGGGCGCAGGCCCCGTGCTGCCGACCCGCAGCTTGGGGGGTGGGGGGAGGGGAGGAGGACAGCTCCGTGTCCTGGAGGGGAGCGCGGCGGCGACCCTGGCAGTATCGGACAGCCCTGTGGACAGCCCTGTGGACAGCTGCGTCCGGCGGATGCTTGCCCTGCGTTCAGCCGTACCTCCAATCGACAACCAGGCGGGTCGCGTGTGCGTCCTCGTGCGGAGCTGGATGGGCATGAGGGCGCTTTTGCAGGGGGGATAGGGGGGATAAGCTGGTTGGTGCGCGAGCTGCGTCACGGCCACAGCACCGCTGGCGAACTGCGCGGGCTGGGTCGGCTGGGTTGGTGACGCGTGGTGACATGCTGTACGGCGGGGCTGGCCAATGGCGGCTGCCTGGGACCTGTCTAGGATCTGCTCTTGTCGCTTGGCTCAGATCCGGAGTGCTCATTCAGGTTGCCACGGGCAACCGAAGCGGTCCGGTCGGGTCAGACAACTGCTTGAAGCGCGGAGGGGCGAGGGCAATGACGACCGACGTTGTCTGTGACTGAAATAGGAAGAGGCCTGATGACGGGCCTGACACCGCGGGTATCTGACTCTGCGTGTGCTTCAGTACCAAGGAGCAGTTCCTTCGGTGTACATTGCACCTGAGGTGCTACAGTCTTCCGACGGATAGGGAACGTTCCCTGGCCCCTGAAATGTGGGGTCCACCGTCGTTGAACACGGGCCAGACGTTTGCCGAGGACAACGGAGGACCAATGGGGCCGCCTGATGGCTTAGGCCGCCCGGGGTCGCTCCCGGGTCAGCGATACCAGCCGCCTCGCCGCGTTGCCCGTTGCCCTGGGGATCACCTGTTTATTCTAGCTGAGGAGCGGCTCCGAAACCGTGGCCGGCACAGAGGTCAAGACCTGGGTGGCGGCGGATCCTGGCAGGGCATGCAGACGGCGGGTGCTGCGGCTGTGACTGACGGCGGATTCGGAGGGGCAGTGGTGTTGATCCACCGGTGGTGATAGCGGCCTCTGGAGGGCGGAGGGAGCCGCCGCCAGTTCGGTTTCGCGGGAGTGCTGGCCCACCCGGATCGTGCTCTGAGCTCCTGGGGCCGATCGACGGTCGTGCAGCAGGTCGCCGTGCTTACTGCAGTGACTTGGCTGGCATCCCTGCGCCCCACGCTCTAATGCCCCCTGCACTTTCTGTGGGCCTTACAACGTTCCCTGCACGCTGACGCCCTGCGCGGCGCTCCGCTCCCCGCAGTTGGTCTGCGGTTGCTGCTGAGGGGGGCGAGGTGCAGCTGGCTGGCAAAGTGCAGCGGCCAGCAGGCGAGCCGGGTCGGCTTTGGTGATTTCGGCGTCCACCACCTCTCGGGGTCCAGGTTGCGGAAGCGATATCGGATTCGTGAGGTGGCGTGGGATGGTTAGAAGTTGAGGTGCGTCGAGTAGGGTACGTCTTCGGTGGTCACGGGCGCTGCCGGTGTCTTAATGTTATACCAGAGCGCGCAGATCGTTCTTGCCAGCTTAGGAACCAGACAGGATACGTGAGGCTGAGCGGTGGGGAGGTGTGCTGCAGTTTGGCGCCTCTGGTAGTGCCGTACACAGTGGCCGTACGCCTGGCTGCAGTACACAAACTAGGTCCGTTTTGTGGCACCGTGATTGGTGAACGTCTTCCAGCGCTGCCGTACGCATGTCGCTTGACCACAACCCCAAGCTGCCCACTCGTTTCTGCTGCATTACGTCATATCCCGTGTGAGCTTCCGTCCCAACTGCACTGGGCCGGGAGGGTCCACGCCGCCCCCTTTCCGTCCTTCAGTACGCGATGACCCGCACACGTGCAGCACCAACACAGTGAAAGCGCCTCTCTGCATGCAGTGAACCACCTGTCTAAAGATGCGATAATGGGCGGCAGCGACAACTAAGCCGTCATACACATGCCTTTTGACTGTTCGAATGAACGCACAATATCTGCAAGGCGCATCGGTGCAAATGGAAAATTCACCAGCCCCACCGCTTTATCCCAATCAGAGCCATCCGCGCCCCCAGTTGCAACACTGGCGGCCACACCGACGTCGCCGCAACCTTTCCCCAGCGCCGGATCGGGGCATGCCCCATGTCAGAGGCGCATCTGGCCTGAGGCACACCGATCTCCAACCCCGCCCCCCGCATGGGCCCACTGTCAATAAATCTGGATCACACACACACACACAGCGCACTACTCCTGCGCATCCCGGGAGGTGGAGTCCTCGCAAGCAGCATCTGGGACCGCCAACTCCAAGCCTTGATGCGATGTACCGCCCAGCCCTCAACCGCCTGCCAAACGCGGGCGCCGGCACCGCCACCCAGAGACCGCCGGCTGTCCTTCCAGGGCCCCCGAGATGTCCCCTGACCCCCTAGCCACTCCCTGGCGGCCCTGTGTGGCTGCCGGGACGCGCCGCCATCGCCGCGCCCGCGTCTCTGTCTCTCACGGACGTCGGGGTATCGCTGGCTGGTCAGTGCTGCCGGGCGCTGCCGACCGCAATGATTATGTGTCTACGTCTCGTCCCTTTCCAACACCACCCACCCAGTTCACAACAGAGCCCGCCCCCCGCCCCATCCAAGCAAACTGCAACCTCTGCCTCATCCTGCATCTAAAACACACAGTGCTGTGCGCGCGCGTGCAGCAAAACTCAACAGCCTCCATCCGCAAGCGGGGAGCCCCGCAAAATAAAACAAATCTCGGCCCTAGCCCGCTCTCACATTCCCACATTCCCGCATTCCCCGCAACCTGCGTCCCGGAGTCCCGACACGGAGCGTGAGGGAGGCAGGCGGGGAGAACTCGAGGGAGAGAGAAGAGCTGCCCGCAGGCAGCCGTTCGGGGTGCTCAGTCGGCGGCGGACCGGCTGTTGGGCAACACCCGCCTACCGCCGAGTGGGTCAGTCGCTGGCAGTGGCCGAATAGGTTGAGCAGCAGCTGGCCTTGTTGTCGTACAGACTCAGCCTGAGGGGGGCGGTTGCGGGGACAGCGAGGTCGTAGCGGAAGGTTTTCAGGTTGATGCTGAGACAGATCTCGTCCAAGGACCGGTAGTCCGGTATGCACACCCTCTCTCCCGAGTCCCCCGAACTCTCCCGGCCCCCCAGCTGCCGGCCCGGTTGCCAGCAGGGGACGCGGGCAAGGGCATTGTGCGCTGTCCGGCTGGCTTGGCATGATCCACCCCTGGACGGGGAAGGGCCGCACCAGAGACCCACCCACGTGCACACAGCCCGCAACAAAGTGTTTCGTCAGGCGTTTCCGTGCGCACTTCTCCGTACGCACTTCTCCATACGCGTGTCTGCTCTCTGGTGAAGCAACAATCACTCTCGTTCCTATGGGCCTCGGCCTCCCTTCCCCCCCACGGTTCCTCCCTGGACCGAGACGCTCCCAGCAGTGCTGATGCGTCTCCGCCCTTCGTGCCCGCAAGAGTGCAACCCCCCCACAGCCCCCCACTCCTTCTCCCTCTCCCTCTCGCCGCTCATGACGTCTGCCCCACCGCACCCACCCCCTTACCCACCAGCAGTTGCTGTCGCTGTCCAAGCAGAACTCGGACAGGTTGATGGCGGCCGTGTTGATCTCCAGGCAGATGCGGCCGCCGTCCACCTGCTCGCGGCTCCAGTTGATGCGGCTCACCTTGAGCGTGTTCTCGCCCACGCCGCCCCAGTTGGGGGAGATGAAGTGCATGGGGGTGTTGTCGCCGCCCGGCTGCAGCCCGATGCTCACCACGGTGCGGCGGCGCAGCTCGTTCGCCCGGAAATCCGCCTTGGCCAAGGTGGTGATCTTGCCGCAGTAGCGCTGGACAAGCGGAGGGCGAGGCGGAAGGAGGGGGGGCGGGGCGTCAGGGGCGGAGAGACGGTCTTATGGAGGGGGCAGGAATGAGACGTAACTTGCGGGTGGAGCGGAGGCTGTGTGTATGTGTAAGAAAAGTGTCTGTATGTGCGCGTGCTGGCGCGAAACCTCCTCCCCGGGGGCGTCCGGGGGGAGCCGGGTCACCCGCTAACCCCTGGGGGCCTCGCCCTCTCGGAACCGTATGCCGCTGGGTAGGTGCGGGGATGAGGGGTGCTGTCTGTAGTGGGCGGGTGGGTTGCTGTGTGGGGGGCTCACCTCGGGGTATCGCGGCTCCACGACAGCGGTCCTGAAGCAGTAGAGCGTGGTGGAATTCTTGCGGCCGGGCAGCACCTCGGTCACCGGGGAGGCGGCGAAGGGCAGCGCGCCCCGCTGGTAGTTGCAGCCCCTGGGAGTGAGGGAGCGGGGGGTTGAGGGTGTGGGGTATTGAGGGTGTGGGGGGTTGAGGGTGGCGGGTGGGGTGGAATGGATGGAGCATGGAGGGCTGTGGTGCCAGGGCAGCGAGCAGGTTCCCAGGTCCGGCTGCCTCATCCCCGTGACGCGACACTACCCTCAACCCCCACGGCGCCCAGGTAACGGCAGAGCAGGTCGCTTCGTGGCAACGCACGGCAACACCGGGCCGACACGAGACACGCGGGGGGGAGGGGGGGCGCGAGTACTGCTGTTCGGTGGATACGGTGGGATGGGATGGGATCGGATCGGAGGTAGACGGCGCATCACCCCAGGCCCCAAATGCACGGGCCCCCCCCCACACACACCTCAAACCTGCTTACATAACACACCGCAAACCCCCGTGGCTCAGTTCTCTTCTACACACACGCGCACACACGGTCCGGTCGAGTGGGATGCTTCTGCTAAACACACCCCGAACACATTCCCCTCGCCTGCGCTTGTACTCACTGGGGCTGAGGGAATCCCGGCGGCGGCGTGCAGCTGTTGGTGAAGGACACCACCTCGCTGCCCGAGATGCCGCTGACCGGCAGCCGCTCGTCGCCCCACGGG
This sequence comes from Eudorina sp. 2006-703-Eu-15, assembly GCA_003117195.1. Classification (NCBI taxonomy): domain Eukaryota; kingdom Viridiplantae; phylum Chlorophyta; class Chlorophyceae; order Chlamydomonadales; family Volvocaceae; genus Eudorina; species Eudorina sp. 2006-703-Eu-15. Next base: position 341,958 of record BDSI01000114.1, read on the forward strand.
TCACCGTCGCCGCCCGCCATCACCACCACCGTGTGGTCCACGTACGGCGGCGGGCAGGCGGAGTACCCCGTCACCATGTACCGCCAGTGAGTCAGCAGCTCCTGCAGGCCGGGCTGCAGCTTGGCGGCGTGGTCCTGAGACAGGAACGTGGCGCACACCTTGAGGTCGGTGGCGCGGCAGCTCACCAGCTCGGGCGCGCGCACCAGACTGGCGCCCAGGGCCGCGGCCCGCTCACCCAGCTCCGAAACCAGCTGCTGGGAGAAGCCGGCGCACTGCTGTTTGGAGAAGGTGGCCGGGAACAGGGCTTTGCCGTGGATGAGGGAGATGTAGATGCAGGAGCGGCTGGAGGGCGGCGGCGAGGGAGGTTTGGGGGAAGGGGGCGGTGGGGAGGGCGGGGGTGGGGAGGGAGGAGGGGGAGAGGGCGGCGGTGGGTCCGGTGGGGGAGGGGAGGGGGGTGGAGGAGAGGGTGGGGGCGGGGAGGGTGGAGGGGGCGAGGGAGGCGGCGGGGAAGGCGGCGGCGGGGGTGGGGGCGGGGGAGATGGTGGGGGCGGGAAAGGCGGGGGCGGGGAGGGCGGAGGTGGGGACGGAGGAGGTGGGGAGGGTGGGGGCGGGGAGGGCGAGGGTGGAGACGGAGAAGGCGGCGGCGGTGGAGGTGAGGGTGGCGGAGGATTGCGCGGCGGCCGGGGAGAGGGCGGCGACGGCGAGGGTGGCACGGGGGAAGGCGGAGGTGGGGAGGGTGGCGATGGGGAAGGGGGCCGCGGGGACGGCGGCGGCCGGGACGGCGACGGCGACGGCGGCTGCGGTGATGGCGACGGCTGCGGCGGCGGCGGCCGGCGCGGCGGTGGGTTGTTAAACCGATTCAGGGGCGGCAGCGGACGCGGCGAGGGCGGGGCCGGCGAGGGCGGGGGCGGCGAGGGTGCTCTCTGTGGGCTGCCGTTTGACAGGATTGAGCTGCTGGAGAGGGGGCAGCAGTCGGCCGCCGAGTTGTAGAGCGCGGCGGAGCAGATGCCGGGCGAGGCGCCCACCGGCGGCTCGCACAGCTGCTCCAGGGTGGTGCAGGGGACCCCCGGGCGGTTGGCGATGACGGTGATGCACACGGAGGGGCTGGCATAGGCGCTCAGCCGCAGGCCCCCGATACTGAGGACGAGGCCGCTGGTGCTGCCCTGCCTGACACTGTTGAAGGCGTTGCCGACGGCGACGCTGTTGGCGCCGTCGACGGCGGAGCGGATCTGGACGCCGCGGACGTCGCACGAGGGCCTTATGTTGAGCTGCGCGGGGGGGGCCCCAGGGTGGGCAAGGCGGGACAGGCGCGGAGGAAGGCGGTGAGCCATACGTGTACGGCAGGTGGTTAGCATTTGGTACATACAGCTGGGGCACCGACGCAGTTGTACCCAGGGCAAGGTGCTGATGCCCCAGGCCCGGTGGGGCCCCCCAAAGGAGCTTCCGGGAACATGTGCGGGCCTTAGGGGCCCATGTGGTGACGTGGACTGAGCGGCGACATTCGCGGGGTCCGCTTTAACCCTAATCCATGTACCGTATGCATTCATTTATTCATTCATTCAGGCAACCATTCAGCCAATCGAAGGCACACGCGCTCTCCGGTCAGCGATGGCGATCTGCGCCTGAAGAGCTCCTGAATCTCCTTCTCGCTTCCGCCCCACCTCGCCCTCCCCCTCCCCCCTTCCGGTCCGTCTCGACCTCACCTCAATCCTGCGGACCTCCGCCATACTGCCGCAGGAGGGCGTGCCATCATCCTCGGAGCCATCGCTCTTGGCGGCCCGCATCATGACCGAGAAGCAGTAGGTGCCGTTGCCGTAGGATGTGATGGAGGGCGAGAGGGTGACCTGGGAGCCGGTGGGGGAACAGTCGTTGAAGGGAAAGCTGTTCTGCCCGACGGCCACAGCCCTGCGAGGTGGAGAGGCGGATCGGGGGGCGCGGCGCGACACGATTGATGCGATGGAATCGATTTCCTTGCGCCAGGAATGCCGAATATTCATTTTGTTGAGCGAGGCCGTTTGTTTCGCGCGACCGGCCGGCGCGTCGGGTCTCTCCTCGGCGCAACCCGCAGAAAGCAACAACCCGGCGAGGACAGTCAAAGGGCACTTCGGTGGAAAGTTGGGGATGAATGTTTGATGAGATGTGCAGGTCAAATGCAAATGATGTGAAACTTGCGTCGAGCACTTCGTGCGAGCGCGCAGAAATACTCACAGGCACGCAGTTATTAGCCATATCGCTCTGAACAGAACCGGAGGGGCCATCCCTCTTTGATTTGCCATTGAAACTTAGCAGCGGAAGTGCATCACTGGTTTAAGTGCAGAGGTTATGGCTATCTCGCGGCTGCGCGTTGCCAGCTTGCCACAGCTACTAGCTAGGTCGAACGTCCGACGGACAAACTTCTACCTTTATCATTCGACCAGCCGTACAGCCCACCGGACTCCACCAGAACGACACCGACGTTCGCGAATTTCAAAGGTCAAATAAACGCGTTACAATGCATTTGTCGAATAATTCGACTAACTCCTTCGCTCCTTTATCGAGGATGGTAGATAGACGCCGGAAAATGGACCGTCCGACGAATGGTTTCTTCACGCTAGGACCAATACCAAGTTCCTGATGCAGCAGAATTCAATATTGATTTTTATTTTTTATTTTTATGCTATTCATTCATTTCATTTTATGCTACAAAGGGTAACATCGAGCGTGCACAGGAGGAAGGTTGCCTTCACCGCGCGCGGCGAGTCAGGACGGGTACAGAAATGCATAAATTTGTTATGCATTATAAATTTACGTTGAAGAATCCTTTCGCATGTGGCTGGGTTATTATATTTGGAACGACCCCGCGTTGTTGTCGAGATGAACGTCGATCCATCCTCGCAGAAGATAGGCCCATCCAAATCGACCACACCAGTTCCTTCGCAACCAGCCACCAACGCCCAAAATTTGCCCTGCGCCTTCCTTCAACACACCCTCACACCCGGTGCGCACGTAACCAATCAATTTCACAACCTTGGGCAAGAAGTACGTTCTGAAAACGCGACGCCGTCCCTCACACGGTATTCGATCAACCCCACCGCCACACACCTCGACTGGGCCATCCATGCATGTAACCATGCGGCGGCCTTCAGCCACCGTTCCTTTCGAGGAACACGCCAATTTACCGAAAGCCAGCTCGTGCCCTCAACGGATGCCAGCAACCCCCTGTTATACACTCCACGACAAGCCAAGTGAAAGGATCCCCATCCGTCCAATCCGGCACCTGCCCGGGTTGTTCGCAACGACTGGATCCCCGTCCCCTCAGCGTGGCACCCTACCCGCACATCAATCAACAAAGTACTCTCCATCCACGCAAAGATCATCCTCCTAGCTGTGTCTCGTTGGCGCAATGGTCCCGAAAGACTTCTGCGCAACACACAATACGACGCGTCGTTCTGATCGCGCCTGGCTAGGGGAGGGCGACCGCGGTGTCAGCGGGAAAATGTCGTTGCGGTTCCGTCGAGGACCGTGTTTTGGACGGCACACTCCGCTTTGACAGACAAACAACACGTCTGGAACGGGTCGGCCGCGACGCTTGCACAGTCTGTCCAGCCGCGTCGACGATTCGGCTGCTGGGCGGCCCCGGCGCCTTTCGTGGCCATGACAGCTCCCCCCCGTGACAACACATAACTATCCTCGACGCCCCAGCGCCCAGTGCTCCTGCTCCGAAACCCCATCCCGCCGCGAGTTTGTCCCGTCCTGCACGTCGCACGCCCCATCCGTCCCCACCTACCTAACCCCCGTACCGGCCCCCGAACACCATCTCACGCGCACAGCTCGCGGATCTATACCAGCTGTATCGTCGCCAGTCCTGCGGAAGGTAGCTAGCCACCATCGACCATCATCAGACCCCCTCTTCATCAACTCCACAGGCGACAACGCCCTGCGCTTGCCGCCGCTCATGCCCACCAGAGATCGCACGCCCTCCGTCGCCGCCCGTTGTCCTCACCCCCCGGGTGCTCCTCTTGCTGCCTTTGCAGCCACTGGCGGCCGGCGATGACCACGTGCTCCGCCGCGGGAGCGCGCCTATCGCCAGCACCGCCTGTGCTCTGGCCCGGTCCCGCGGCGCCCCCGCCCTCCTGCTTGCGGCCTCCGCACTCCTCTCGGTGCCCCTCCCGCCAGTGCTCCCGTTGGCACTCCAGTCCACAATACGATACGTGTCCACAGCCGCTGCAGCCCCGCAGCCGCAGCGTGGCCTCGCTGTCGCCCTCAAGGTTGGCACAGCGCGGGTTGCCACAGGTGCGCAGCAGCGGCTCGGCGGGTTCAGCCGCAGCGGCCGCCGCCGCCGCCGCCGCCGCACAGCGCGTGTGCGACTGCGGCGGCGTACGCGCCGGCGGCTCCAGCGTCAGGCTGCCCCGCACCAGCAGCGTCCCCATATCCGCCAGACACATCTCCGGCAGCCAGCAGGTGGCGCAGCTGAGCGGCACCCGCCATGTGGCTGCCTCGGCGGGCTCCAGCTCCTGCAGCTGCAGCAGCCGCTCGATCACCGCCGCGCGGATGCGCCCCGTGTCGTCACCGGTGGTTGCAGTCACCTCGGCCACAAACGGCCTCGGGAACAGCACCCCGGTCCGCTGGGAGTCGCCCACGGGCACTCGCGTCAGGGTGTCGTCGTGCAGCGCCGCCGTAACCTGCTCGGGGAATTCCGCAGCGAGGAGCTCCAGTGCCACGTAGGCGCGGTTCAGCAGGTCCGACGCATCCGACCTGCCCAACCGGGCAACTGCCGCGCGGGCCGTGCTGGAAAAGCCGACCCGAGCGGTCGCGATGCGCGTCAGTGTCATGCCCACCAGGCGCACCGCGTCAAGCTCGTGGAGCAGGAGGTGCCGCAGGCGCGTTGCCACGCACGCCATTCCGCTGCTGTCGTGCTGGGTGCGCGCCGCAGCGGCTGAGCCGGCCGTGAAGGCGATTGTGGAAGGCTGGAAGGGTGGGGCCTCCTCGCCGTCGCTCGCGATTGCGTGGGCGGACACCAACGCCGGGATCCACGTCAGTACGACATCCGCGACCCGCAGCTGTGACGACAGCAGGAGCACGGCGTTGTGGTCGCGGTTCGGATCCACGCCGCCATGAGGCGGCTGCCGCGGTTGCGCAAACCCCGCGATGCCAGCCTCCCGCGCTGCCGTCTTTGCGCAGGCAAAACTCGCCATGGGCGGCAACCAATGGCGCAGCGCCAACGGAATGAGCTGCAGCAGCCGCGCCGAGGGTGCGCCGTGCCACATCAGGTAGGGTCCGCTGCTAGGACTGTGGGCCTCACTGACAGCGTCGTGCGGGTCACCCGCGCTGTTGGCACAACAGCCTTTCCCCGAAGCTGTACCGTTGGGCTCATCGATGCCGCCGGCATCCTCATGACCGCGCTCGTAGTTGCCGTTGCTACGGACATTGCTACTGCCGCTGCTGCTGCCGGCGCTGTTGTTTGTGCTGCTGCCGTCCACCGAGGTCCGCAAGCTGTGCAGGTCAACGCCTGATCCAGGCGGTGAGCAGCACACGCCTGGGCTGCTGGGTTCAGCAGCAGCAGCAGCAGCCCCCGCCCCACCACCGCCGCTGAGCGCCGCCCCGCCCCTCCTCTCCCCGCACCCCGTGCACAGGTCGTCACCATCGCCGTCACCGACCGCGACCCCGTCACCGGCCCCATCGCCCTCGTCCCCATCGTCCTCGCGCTCGCCACCTTCACCGCATCCGGCAGTGAGTCCAGCGACTGCGCCGCTGCTGCTGCTGCTCCTATCCGCAAACACGGCCGAGAAGGGCTCAAAGCACGGGCGCCCGCGGCACGCCTTGCAGTAGCACTTCTGCTCAATGTCGATCGTCAGCGCAGTCAAGGAATGGATGAGCGTCAGATCGCTGGTACTGAGAACCCCCTCGCGCCACTCCGCCGCCACGTCCTGGCGGCACAGGAGCACCCGCGAGAATGTCCGTAGCCAGGCGTGCATCGGCAGCATGAGCTGGTTGGAGATCCGCCGCGCGACCGGCTCCGAGGAGTCTCCACCCACTCTCTCGACCCAGTCCGAGTTGGGTCCAGGGCCGACGGAGAAGAGCCGCCGAAGCAGCTTACCCGCCGTCACCACCAGCGCCGCGGCCTCGGTGGGGATGCCGTACGCCAGCAGCCGGCCCGTCACATGCCAGTCGCACAGCGTGCACAGCAGCAGCGTGGCTTTGGCGGCGTTGTCGCGGATGAGCTGTTGGGCGCGCAGGGTCTTCTCCAAGAGGGGGAGGTACCCCGCCCGAAGGGCCGCGGCGAGGTTGAGCGGTGGCGAGGGTGGCAGGTCCCCGGCTGCGGGAGGTGCAGCAAGCGGGCAGGAGAGCTGTCATTTGGCCCTGGTGAGGCAGGCGGAACAAGGTATCGCACTCCACGGCATGAGAGACTAGCGCTCTGTCAATGCGTTGCCTGACATACCCCTTGGTGCATGGAGGCCAAGGTAGCAGACGAAACCCGCAACCTGTCAAAGGGCGACATCGCTCCAGAAACCTTGCCCAAACTCATGCCCCGACGGACCGACCGACCGACCAACCTGGCCAGCAAATGGTATCCAGCGCGAAGATATCCATGAAGGACTCCGGCATGAGCATCTTGTGTGACAGCAACGCGTGACACAGCGGCACCGCCACCAACCACCACTCGGCCACCTCAGCGACCGCAGCGGCTGAGACGACATCCGGACGCTCCAGCAGGCCGTCATCGTTGCCGTCGCCACGACGCGGCGCGCGCCGGAACAGCACCGGCGGAGCCGCGCACGTGGCTTCGGCGAAGCGCAGTGCGTCCAGCCCAAAGTTCAAGACGGCCATTCGGTGTATCAGCGACGTGGGCCGCTGTTGCTGCTGCTCGCCAGGGTGCTGCAGCACGCCCTCCCGCGGGAGCCTGGCGCCGGCGATGGACCCGACTCCGCCCAGCTGCATCGCAACCCGCACCATGCGCACGCTCAGAGCGTGCATCGCACCGCGGCCGCACGGCGAGAAGCGCATCGGCGGCAACGCCTTCATGCACGAGTGCCACATCCGAACTGCCGCGAGCATGCCGGTCCAGAGGACGGTCCCCTGCTGTGCGGCTGCACCGGCCGAGAGCGCCCGATTCGGCTCCCGGGCGTCCGCCAGGCAGGGCGGCAGCATGTTGGCCTCCGACAAGCCGTACAACGGCCCACCATCGGCCAGTGTGAGCTGCGCGAGCACATGTGCCGCCATGGCGTACTGCATGCAGGGCCCGGATAGAATTGCGCGGGCGTATTCCGCCACGCGCTGCCACAGCGCAGTCGAACTGCTGCTGGCAGGATCATCATCGTCATCATCATCATCACCATCATCGTCGTCGCCATCGCTTGTTGCTTCCGCCTGAGAGTTACACGCGTCCAGAAGCTCCTTTAAGGGGCCGCAAACGCTCGTCAGCAGGGCCGCCACGAAGCCAGCGATGTTGATGTCATCGCCGGGCTTGGCCTTGGCTGCGGGTGCAGCCGCCGCCGCCGCCGCCGCAGCGGCCGTTGCGCCGCGATCCCGGCGACCTGGCGCGCCGCCACCGCTGCCGCGCTTCCCCGGCCGCCCACCGTCCTTGCCTGTCGACACGGGACCCGCTGCAGGTCTGCCTTCCGGAGCTTGGCCTGTGCGAGATGCAGCACACCCAGAGAGAAATTCAGCGTAGCGGGCCTTTGCCGCGAGCGATGCGCGCACGAGGGCACTGGCGCTGTGCTCCACGGCACCGCAGCGCACCAGGGCCTCCATCACTGCTTCCAAGGTGGTACCGGCCACTCGCTGCTCGACAGCACTTCCGGTGACCGTGCTCCTCAGCATACACCGTGCGATGCATAAAAAGGCCGCCGGCAGCCTCGCCAGCGCGGCCAAGTCCACAGCGCTGAAATGCCGAGCGTCGTCCTCGCGCACGAGCGCCAAGAGCCTGCTGCATAGCGTTAGAGTGTCCATTCTGACAGCCATCGCGGCGACAGTGAAGGCAACAGAGCGCAGCCGGCAGGCGCTGCTGCCTTCACGGCAGCTGGGCGTCTCCAGTATCGAGGCGAGGAGCGAGCTGAGGCTCTGCTGCAAAATGGCATAGTGATTCCGCTCCTTGGCGTCCATAGTGGCCATCGCGTGCGGGTCGCTGAAAGCACGAAGCGCCAGCGCGTGAAGGTGAAGCAAGGACGCGCACCGAGCTTTCGTACCCCACAGCAGCACCAAGATCGCCTCGTCATCGGGCCTCCCAAGGGCCACGAATTCATCAAGACCGTGTGCGGATTCAGCAGCGATCTTGACCAGCGCTGGTGTCAGCGCATGTCGACCAGGGCGGGACAGCGAGTTGGAGGCAATCGATGCAAGTCGATCTAGGCCCCGGCGGGAGTAGCTCTTAAGTTCACAGCATGAAAACTCCAGCCCGGGTGGCTCTACCGAGAGGCATCGGTTGATGTTCCCAAATGTAGTCTTCCAATGGCAGGTTGCCGAGGCAGTTGCTGCGGCGTCCGAGCTCATACCAGCCAATTGGATCGCTTACGGCTGCAAGTCAGGATAACAGCCGATGGGCAGGTTGCTGTGAGTGCAACGAGTTTTTAAACCTAGTACCGTATCTAAAGCCGCTGTTTGGGGATGTTCCAACATAAATCAGGACTTCCAAGTGGTCGATGCATCTCAATAAAATGCGCGGTTCGCCAAAACATTCAGCACGAGGAGTTCAATTCGCGCGCTTGTGCATTTGTCAGGTTCGAACACGTTCTGGAACCCCTTTCTGGAACACGATGATGCCATCCGGAGATAGTAATTAATCATGAACGCTGCCGGAGTTTCAAACATATTGTGTTCCGTACGCGCAGGACACGACTAGCGCTTCGATTGCTTCGAATCCGTCATAACTGGGGTTGCAAGGAACCTGCGCAGGTGCTATGATTGCTGTCGGTATTGAGCCCACGCAGATGTAGTCATGTGAGGGCAAACTGTGGAGGTTACGGCAAACAGAATGCACTGAGTTCGTCGGAGCACTACCAGCGTGATCATAAGTTTCTGCCAACTCGTCTGTAAGCACGCACGAGTGTTTTTGCACCGACACCCGCGGGCGCCAGCTTTTCGCATTCCCCTCACAAAAGCCGCAGAAACATGCCGCATGGTATCATCAAATACCACAATATTTCAAGTCAGAAAGACGGCAATTTCACGTCATAACGAGCCTGAGAGAACCCATTATGACAAGGCATGTTATGATAAACAGCAGCCATACACGTACATCATAGCATAGCACAGCACGTCATAGCTCTCTATGCACTCAGCGTGTACCCAATATGGCATGTATGCAGAAACGAAAAGCCATGTCAATTTATGTATAAATTGGTGTCATGATGTCAAAATTGTTTTCATCTTCGGGCAGTGTACGGCAATGCACTTTGTCGACCTGTTGTAGTGTTGATGTATGCTCTCCGCATCCGTTATTCCCTATCACTGTGAGGAAATCCGGTTCCTATCTTTGGGGTTCATGCGGTTGGCCCGGAGGTAACGTACCCGTTTTAGGCTTGCCGCATTGTCACCATGCGAATGTTGGCACTTTTACATACCCATCTATAAATAAATTTTCGTTTTCATTTAGTTGCCGTTATCAGGAAGGTCTCTCATTCGAATCCGTCCGACAGCCTGATCACAATTGGTGACACGCCATCTACGCCTTTTGTGCAAAAAAAATTATAATATGGGAGAGCGCGTGTGTGACTCAGCCGACCAGCAGCAGGTGGCTCGACATTCGACGTCTGCACCTGTTGATGGAGCGGCCCTGCCCACGTACCACTACACATTGAAGCACCGTTGGGCCATCAAGCTTAATTTTCTATCGGGTGCGTGACATTCGCGCGTGTTGTGTAGCCGTTACAAGGTGGATCGTAGGCGCCATATCTCATCGACCACAGCGCACTCATCCACCAGCACCCGCGGGGATCTCATGCAGCCGTATCGGCCCGCACACCAGGTCACCAGTGCGCCAGGATTGCCTCTCCTGGAGACCGGCATGTTTCAGGCTCGTTGTACACATGTTCCTGTCACCGCTGCCACAAGCTCGACCTCAACACAGTTTGGGTTCGTCTAATGGGAAAGACACTGGCATCCTGTCAAGAGATCATCGGTTCGCATCCCGGCCCCCTCCCCGTCAAATGCTTCGGCGAGTCTGGCCGTGTGGGACCGTCTCGTTCAATTGCTGAGTGTACGGCATTCACGCTCTGTGCTCCTTCTTTCGTTCCACTTCAGGATGGTCGATTTCCTTCCCGCCACTCCCACGCCACTACGCGGGCGCCCACGGGCTCCAGAATGCATCTGCACGCCATGTCCAGTCACTCACCCATATGAGATCTTCTCCCCCTGGCAATCAGAGTGCATGCTCGCCAACAGCCCCGAACAGCAATCCGAAGGCCGCCCCGCAGCATGGTAACCTCACGGCGATTTCCAACAGCAGAGCAACCTTGCAGTCACAGCTGAAATACCAAGTTCCTATCCTCCCCCGGCCCCCCCCCGCGCCCCGAGGAGCCGCCGGGGTGACGCAGTCGCTTAGGTCAGCTAAGCACAGCCACTGCCACCCCTCCATTCCCCTCCCCCACTGCTGTCACTCCCCTGGGCGGACCGAGCCCACAGGCATTACACTGGTCCCTTGGCTCACACTGGTCATACGGCACTGGCGGTCCATCGATTGGTCGGTGTATCCGCATCGGGTGAGCTCGCGCATACCCATGTCCGAACGCGTGGGGTTCAGGTGGCCGGCGGAATGACACCGATGTGCATGAGAGGTGAGGTGCGCACTGCTCGCCACGCAGAAAGCAAGGGAACGGCAGCACCGCTGACTGGCTGGGAGCCCCGCAGCCCACCACAGCCAAAAAGCCCAAAGTTGGAAGGCGGCAGCCTGGGGCGTGCCAATTGAACCTTCTGCTTTACTGCCATCGAGTTAACCGTCCGCTGCTTTAACGTCGATTTAACAGCTTCACCCGCACAAACCACGCAGATTTTGTTTCTGTCGTTCATGTCTGTTGTCAACACCTTCCTGTCGTTCTTCGATTGGTGAGTGGATGTTTTCGCGTGTTGCTAGGGGTGGTCCCTGGGACCCACCCGGTCGGTCCAGCGGGCGCCCTTAATAGCTTGGTGGTGCCTCGGACTCAGGTCAAGTTGGTGTGTAAGAAGGGTGATTGGCGAAGGGAAGGTTTCATAAGCTTGGCGAGCCAACCAGCCATGTTTGGCCAGACCTGCCCACCTGAGCCAGGTCCGGGAGGTCTGAGGGTCGCGATAGGGTAGGAAAAGCGAGGACATCTCGCCATCTGTTTGCTCCGCTGCGGCGGCTTTTCGCCATAGCGCTGCGTCGTGTCATGAGGACAGACAGACGGACGAACGGACGGACTTCCGCACCGAGCGCAAGCCTGGCCGCCTAAATTGTTGGCACTACCTGGCCTGAATCCTCTTCGTCCATCCCTGACCCACCGGCTCCGAGCCGCAGGCTGCTGTTCTCTCGCGCGGTGGCTTCCCAGCCGCTGCATCCGGAACCGCTCTTCATCCTGGGTCACCCGCGGACGGGCACCACCCACCTGCACAACCTGCTCTCCCATGACCCGCGGTTCGCCTTCGCCACCACCTTCCACGCAGGTAGGTGGGTAGGTAGGCAGGTAGGTTGGTAGGTCAACAACCGGGGGAAGCTGGAAGAGTCCAGGTTGCAGTGGCCCCAGGGGTCGCGGTGGGCAGCTGCGCAGCGCGCGCTGGAGGGAGAAGAGGAACCAACCAATGCAGGACAACCAGCATGGCGCGCCGGGTTAATAGTGGCAACATACCAAGGTGACTACATACCAGTCACGGAATAGACAAGAGGGGGGTGAGGGATTTAGCGCACCTACGCGCACCCCCACCCCAACCACCTCAGCGCACCCACCGAAACCCCCGGCCGTCACTTCGGTCGTCCCCCACGGTGTGCCCGGGTTCGTTCTACAGTTTTTTTCAATTTAATTCCCACGCGGATCCCTGTCGGCAGGTTTCCCCTCCTCCTTCCTGACCCTGGAGCCCGCCCGGGGGCTGCTGTCGGGGCTGCTGGAGCGGCACCGACCCATGGACCACATGACCCTGCACTGGGACCTCCCGGCGGTGGGTGGGCGCCAGCATGGCCGTGTTGCATGCTGTGTTGCTGTCATACCCTTCGCACCGTGAGTTGTGACGTGACTGTAGGCTGCTGGTTGAGGTGACAGACACCCCTCCGCACCCGTTATACGCTGTTCACCTGCAGATAACTCTCCACCCCCGCTGCCATCTGTCCACCCCTGCACTTCGTCCTCCCTAGGAGGATGAAATCGCCACCAACGTGTTGACCGGCGGCGACTCGCCCTATCTGGCGCTGGTGCTGCCGCGGCTGTGGAGGAGCCTGCTGCGGAGCTACCTGACATTCGATGCGGCGGGACGGGTCGGCGAGGAGGCGGCGAGCGCAAACGGACCTGAGGCGGCAGGAGCCGACCCACGGGTGGCGGCGGCGTTCAAGCGCTGGCTCGCAGCCTTTACATGGTTCATGAAGAAGGTTAGTAGGGGTGTGCGGCAACGTCGGCGTCTGGACGTTTGCGCCCTTGGATGCCGTTTGTATGCGGGGTCCACGATACAGTGCTTGGGGTGTTGAGCCTGCTCACAGACAAGGGGCACTTCCTTAGACCTGGTTGACAGTGACGATGACATACACTGGGTGTAATCACTATCACCTTCATTACCCTAACCAGAGCACTTGTAGGACTGTTAAGCTCTTGAACCAGGTAAGGCGCTCTCGCTTGGTGTGCCTCTGCAGCAGCACCTGAGGCCAACCGGTCCGCCCACTCGGGGCCACGAACTGACCCCGGCCCTGACCCCAGCGCCGACCGCAACGCCGACCCCGACCCCGACTCCGGCCCCGACGTCCGACCCCACAGGTGACGTACCGCCACGTCCGCTGCCGCCGGAGGTCCCAAGGCTCGCATGGTTCTGGTCCGACGTCGTCGTCGGCCGCACCGCCTCCTCCGCTGCTGATCAAGAGTCCCGTGCACACCGCCCGGCTGCGCACCTGGCTGAGGCTGTTTCCACGCGCTCGCTTCATCTACGTGCACCGCCATCCAGTGGAGGTGAGGGAGGTCCCGGTGGGGCTCCGCACATGGGCGGTGCGGCGGATGAGCGGCTGGGATGCGGGAGAGTTCCAGATGTGCAGTCAGGCACGGCACGGGTGTGGGGCGGGGTCCGTCGGAAGTCCTGCAAGATAGACAGCTCCAGGGACAGCTTCCGGCGGCAGGCTCCTGGACCGGGTCCCGCGCCCCTCTTGGAGGAACTGCGTCGCTTAATATCATTGCCGGGACTCGCTAGTGAAATGTACATGTCGGTAACTCGGTATGGCATTCCGTCCGTCGTATCCCAACACTGAGATAAATTGGCTTACGAGGGCATAGGATTGCGATGGCAAGCATGCGTCAGGTTTGTGAAAGATTATCACATGTTACCGTGCACGACCTGCTGGTTCCTTTGGATGCACGCATCGGCTTCCGCCGCGGGAATAACCGTGCTGAGGCGCATCCGCGGTGCGCTCCGCGTGCTCCTGGTGCTTTGGTTTCGACGTCATGCCCCCGCTGTTGGTCATCAGGTGTTCCAGTCCGCTGCCAACATGGCGGACACCTACTACTGGTACACGTACCTGCAGCTTCCAAATGACACGGTCACCAACGACTTCATCATGGACCAGTACGACATCATGTACAGGTGGGGCGGGTACATCCCTCGCTGTCGCAGCAGGGCAACTCCCCCGAGATGGCAAGGTGGTGATGGGCCGCCCCCAGCGAACAGAGGGGAAGGGAGGGAACGTTGTGGCTGATGAACAGCCCGGGACAGACCCCGGCATGGCCTGCGTCGGTCCATTTCCACCGAGCCACATACATATGAGTTACCGCACTTGAGAAACGGAAGAGGAGCTTTAGCACACAAGCGGGACCCTCTCCGTGCTGGTCCATATGCCGACCGTCCGACAAACCCATGCAACCTCGTACGTGTTCCTCGTCTACCTAGCTACCTACCTAGCTAACTACCTGCCTACCTACCTACCTACCTACCTACCTACCTGCCTACCTACCTACGTACCTACCTGCCTACCTACCTGCCTACCTACCTACCTACCTACCTGCCTACCTACCTACCTGCCTGCCTACCTACCTACCTGCACCTACCTACCTGCCTACCTACCTACCTACCCGCGTCATTCCTCCTTCCTGTTCATCAGGTCGTACATGGAGGAACGAGGCAAGGTGCCGGCAGGTCGGCTGGTGGAGGTTTCCTTTTCGGAGCTTGACGCGGACCCGCTGGGGGTGCTGCGCCGCATCTACCGCCAGTTTGGGTGAGTACAGGACTGACTGGCAGCGGGACGGGGCCCCTAACCGATCGGCCGCGTCAGCTGGAAGACGCATCCGGCGACGGCGATTCGCGTCGGCAGCCCCTTGTTGGTGATGCCTGTCAGTCGTAGCGCGGCAGTGCGCGCCCGCGGCCCGGCTGTTGCCTGGCCTGGACTGAGCTGAGCTGAGCTCAATATGCAGGCTCTTTCCTGCGCCTTGCTCTTATGTCCGCTGATGGCTTCCCCTTGCCTGACCTGGCTGGCTGGCTTGCCAATCCCGCTGGCAGTTGGGACGAGGAGTACGATGCACTGACGCCGCGCTTCCAGTCCTACGTAGCGAGCCTGGCGGACTTCAAGAAGAACCATTTCAACAGGTGAGACGGGCGCAGTGTGCAGGGCCCGCGGACGTCCCTGCACGGGGCCACACCAGTTGCATTCATGGGCCTGGTTGCGTGGTTTGAACAGCTGCCCAGTCCATCGCGGTGGGATCGGGCTCGGTTGGCTGTGTGCAGCGCCCCCTATCAAAGCACACCTCCCTTGCATGAGAAAGGGCTCCCAAGGGACATGCCCTCCCCCACCTTGCATGATCGACCTGCGCCACTCCACACACCGTGCACAATGTCGCTCGCGTTGGCAGTGCCCCTTCATCGCGTTCGGTTCCCCTGCGGTTCCCCCCTGCAGCCTGACGCCGGAGGCACAAGCGGTGATCCGCGAGCGCTGGCGCGATTCGTTCCGGACCCAGGGTTACTCGTGACGTGACATGCGGAGCGGGAAAGGGGGTGGGGGTGGGGATAGGCAAGGGGGTGGGGATGGGGGGAAACCGAAAGATGAAGGCCCACCGCATTGCATGTGACAGAGGTGCCGCTGTCCGACAGCGGTCTGCGAGTGGGTAGGTGTGGCCCCAAGCTCATCCATCTTCACGGGAGCTCCACAGCCCTCGGCGGCTCCTGCAGGCACCCGCGGTGCAGTCCGCTGGGCGGCCACTGTCCCATAGGTGCGCCCCATACGCTACCCAGGGGGGGAGAGAGTGGGCTGTTTGATCTCACCCGCTGGACGCCTGGTGGACCGCGTGGTGGATGTGGGTGCCCCGGGTCCTGGCCCTACGGACGGACGGACGGACGGACGGCGCCGTCTTGAAACGGCAGAAGGTTGTTGGTGAGGCGAGGATTGGCCGCGTGCGTGCGCCCACCGCTGGCACGTGGGCACGCATGCATGAACGCAGCTTGTAATGACAAACTGCATGACATACTTGCATCAGAACAGCGCAGACGGTCTTCAGCGAGGGAGGTGACGACATCCTGCACCAAGGCGGGCCGTTGGGAAGCGCAGGGAAGCGTCTCCGTCCTGTGTGATGGCCGTGTTGACGTGTGCCGCAGGCATGTAAATTATGTAGGCAGGTGCAGCTGCTTCCGCGACTGAATTGGGTGCTGGGTACTGCGATCCACGAGCGATATGGGTCAGCTAGTTGCACTGCCCTGTCAGGGTGGGTCTGCCCCTGCGAAGGCAATTGGGCACCCAGACAGTTCGTAGCGAAGTCTGGCCGAAAACCAACACCCCCACGCGGACCTCCTGCTTGTTGTAGCCGGTACGGAGATCCGACGCGTGTATGTCGTGTGTCTTGGGCTTGAGGGTCGTGGTGGACCTTGCTTCGCGCGATTCCGTTTTGTGCCGCTGTGATTCCGAGGAGGGGTCATTGCGGTTGAGTCCACGCAGCTGATGTGATCCCGATAGGAGGAGTATCCTGCGCGTCTGCGGGGTGAGCTCCATCATAAGGTGGAAATTGTAGGGCCCCGCCGCGCGTGCTGTGGATGCACATATGCCGGCGTGAGGCCGACGGCTCTTGGTTTGCGGCAGTCGTGGTCTTGATGTGCGGTCCAAGAGACACGGCGCGAAAGGGTTGTGCGGCCGGGTGTCCGGATTGTGGGACAGGAGGCCAGTCGTCCGCGGGGCGTGTTGAGCCGCCCTTGACACTCGTGGCTGCACCACCAGGGCGTGTTGCGAGGGCCACCTGAACTGTATCGACACCGCTCGGGCGCGGAGCTGACAGGGGAACTGTTTGCTTTTGCCGCGTCCGCACCTGTCTTCTTAAGTGGTAAGCGTCCCACCTGCACTGCTGGACGCTGCCGTGCGTCCGAGGCAGCTTGTGGGGTGTGCGCGTGGAGGTAGTGCGGCGGCTTTGGCGGGTGGCTGTGCAGTACGCGAAGCTGTGCTGTCTGGCCGGAAGGCATTTCTCTCTGCTCGCAGACGACGAATGCGAAATGACGATGAGACGAGGAGCAAGGCAGGGGTTGACAGGGGTCGCGGTAACGACAGGCGCATCGACAGGTGCTGTCTGCTTTGACGAAACACGAAAGGCGAGTGTATTCCGGTGTGTTCATCGTGTGAGCAGGTACGGCCCTGGCGTTGTTGCAAGTACTGGTACTTGCGTCGCGGCAGGGATGTCAGGTCTCGTCGCCAAGCCAGGGCTTGGCTGAGTAGATAGCGCGGCGAGCCATTGCCTGCATAGATTTGCCCGCGACGCGTGTGCATGCCCGTGTGCCCCATCCATCTCGTTTGGCGGGTCTCCTGTGGGGTCCTGCGTTCTGCTTATCTGCAGGACCGTCGTTCGATGACTGAGCGTCTGCCCTTGCTGGCGCTTTCGGTGGCCGCTGGCGCTTTCGGTGAGGGCATGACGTACATCGCGCCGCACATCGTGCAGAGCGAGGCGCGGGCATTAATTGCCTGGAGCACTAGCGACGGGGGTGATTCCGGCTGGTGTGGTGGCTGGTCAATGGGTGCATGTAGGAATACGCTTCCCCATGTGCGCATTTATCTGCATCAGGTGCGCTTAATCGTGTATGTGGGGCCGATCGTACATCGTAGAGGTGCCCAGCTAGATGCCTTAGTGTGCTTGTTTTGGTTCATGCATGTGTCGCAGCCGGAAGTCCCCCGTCCCCGGCCCCCGGCTTCGCGGACGCGGCGCACTTTGTGCGGGATATCGAAACTCGTGATAAGCTGATGCTCCATGCGTCCTGGAGGTATATCCGGACTGTCCGTGAGTGTCGGAGCGTAAAAGGGCGGCCAAATGGAAGATTTGAATTACATATTTGTATAGTATGGTTACCCGTTGTCAACTTTGCCTTTACCAGGATAATTACCGACCTTACTGTCCATGCCGTTGAAATTACGCAGCGTGAATTACGCGACCGTTGTCGGTTATGCTTCCAATTGTGTCTTCTCATAAAGGTCAAGCGTCCACCTTTCAACAAAACTATAACTCGAATCGAACGAAGATTTCAAATTTTTGCTCATATTGCAAAGGCTAGGACTAACATGGCAACTCTTCGCGTGACAGCGGCAACTCAGGGCCGTCTGGCTTGCAGCCGTCGCACGTCCGTCATTGTTCGCGCCGATGCGCAAATCAATACGAACATCCGAAAGAACGAGGAGAAGGTGGCGGACTTCGTCAAGGTCACGGACCTGCCCAAGCCGAAGGTGAGGTTCCCCTTGCTCAAAACATATTCCTCATCGTCCCACATGAATTTATTGCTGTCGCCGTAATGCAGGCTGTCTTTTGCCGTTGTTGGAAGACTGGAAAGGTGAGACCCCACTCTAGAACCCGTCCACCGTCTAATGCTGGGTTGCTGTTTTTCCCACCGTTCCTGCATCCGAGTGGATTCTGTTTTTGCCGCATATATGCCCATTCAGCTCTAAAGCGCTCATGGTAACCATAGTACGGTGAGCCTGGGTTGTCGGAACCCCCGGAAACGGTGTCGATATGTACAAGGGTAATTTTTTGAAGGATGGTGGCAGATGATGTAAGACCATAGATGGTAGGTTCGTTATCGAATTCATACTGAGTCATCGTGCGCACTTGGTTCACCATGTGCAGTGGCCGTACTGCGATGGAGCTCACCTCAAGTAAGTGGTCGAGTTTTGGCGCTGGTGCCTTAACACTGCATGTCATGAGTAGTAAATACTCTGCATGCCTTTGTTGCGATACAGGCACAACAAGGACACGGGCGACAACGTGGGTCCGCTGGTCATCGATACGGGTGCTGCCCAGTGACAGCGCACATGAATGCAAGCGCACCCTTGATGCCGTAATGCGCGGCAACATACAGACTGCATGATCCCTGAAGTGGTCCCATAGAGGGTTGTGCTTGAGATGAATTATGTTGCTTGCAGTGGTTGACACACATGCTGTCTGTCGCGCCCATAAGGGCCCCGGGCCCGGGGAGTCAGGAACCTCAGGAATGGGGAATGACAATCCTACATGATATCTGTCTGTGCCTGCAGAAAGGAATACTGTTAGCGTGTAAAATATGGTAATGGGCAAGGGATCTGCCGTACGGTTTCCGCTGTCCAGCAACCCCTCAAACCGAGCTCGCAGAGCTGACAAGGGACGAGCATGGCGTGGGTAATGGAAGCGGGCGCTGTTGATTCCAACCATGCACAAGTTAACTTCTGTGATGTAGCGCGAAATAATTTCACTCTGGTGGTGCTCGTGACTGTGAGCCTTGATCGATTGATGCGGATTGGCATAGGATGGAGGCATGCATGAGGTCGTCACGCTGCGATCCCGACATGTGCGAATGCCCTTCCTTGAAGTTGTCAAGAGGACGGCGCTAATGCGAGTGACGAGTTGCATTGTCGTTGTGAATCCAGCGTCAGTGGACCTGTATGTTCGGCCACGCACGCAGACACGCATTGTAACACGGCGCTACACGCAGACATGCAAGTTGGCGGTGGGGCCTGCTGGGGCTTGCCCTGGTATACACCGGTGATCCCTTTGGGGTCCGCTGTAACGTTCATTCATTCATTCATGCAAGTTGTCAGTTGCCTACTTGTACGTGGCCCAGCAGTAGACCTGGCCATTACAACAGTATCAGGCCAGCCGCTTAGGCAACCGCGGTAACATGGCCGCCATGTGTACCCTTTCTTGCGAGTACCTCTTTCTTGCAAGTGGGGCAATAGTATCCGAAAGTCATGAAGAGCGCCAACTTGCCACATACCGTACCTGTAATCTGGTGCCATGCACGTCATAGAAATAAAGTTTTGTATGCAGCGCGATGGGGTTGAAGCGCAGGTGACTTCTCATGCAGAACGGGAGAAACGCGCGTGGGTGGCAGCGTGCTGTGCTGATTGCAGTGCTGAAAGGGGGGAGGGTGAACACGGCCGTGCGTGAACGCGGAGGCGCATTGAAGGCAGCGACGAGGAAACAAGAGGTAGGGACGGACGCCACATGATCTATGATCAGCCACGCGGCCGGCCGACGATGTGCTTGGGGATCTGGGCATGATTGGTACGGATGGGTTGCATTCCTCATCGTACGTCCGATGGGCAGTGCCGTTCAATCACATCATTCAACTTGCAAACTGAACTGAACCCATGACTATTCAGGTATCAGTACTCTGTGGGGGGTTTATGTTCAGCGCGCAATTTTAATCACCCGCTTGAGCCACAGCGTTGCAACCCATCGTTGCAACAGCACACCAGCTTTCTACTGTAGTAACCAGCTGAATTTGATTTTTTACATGGTGCTGACTGACAAATGTACAGGAAGACACCAGCTGTCCTTTGCGAGCATGGTCCACGCGACGCCTGCAATTGTGCACTGTCTGCTACGGGAACTGAACAGTCCTTGGACGAAATGGAATTTTCACGTAGCGCATGTGCGGCAGCACAAGATGGCGATGTGGCTAAGCTGCGCAGAATCCTGCAACGAAATCCCGCAGCAGCGACTGGTGGGGACATAGGCTCAGGTACGCAGCCCTACCGCTCGGTCGAAAGCATCTGACATGAGTCAGACCTGTAGTCGGTTATCGAATTGGTGCGTCTCTGTCGTACCCTGTGGCGGTCTGGGCCCACGCTACAGGCGGCAGCTACACCCCACTGCATTATGCGGCTCGTGGCGGCCACCTTGAAGCGGTGGAGCTTCTGCTTCGGAATGGTGAGTCAGAAGGGAGGGTTAAATGCGCGGATCGCTCGAACTAAACGACGAGACGTGCCCATCGCTGCGGCTTGCCTGCCACCGTTGATCACATCGGAAGAACCGCAGGTCAACCTTGCGATTAGATGAAATTCACTTACATCATTATCCCTGGTCTCCGCTCTCGCCTCATCACTTGTGTCCGTCCAAGCCTCCGTTACAGTCCAGTTCATCCTAGCAGCAACCCCTGGCAACACTCAACCCACGGTCCACGCCTTCGGGCTGCCCATCAGTGTGCTGCGTGCAAAGCTCGGATCCGACGTTTGCGTTTGCAGTACGCTGTTGTGACGAAGTGCAAGCACGTCCACGGCATTGATGCGCCACCCGTCCCCACACAACCCGACAGGCGCTGACGTCAACGCTGCAACGCGGGCAATGGGGGCGACTCCGTTGCACAGAGCGGCCATGCAGGGCCATCGCGTGATTGTCGAGCGGCTGTAAGTGCGGATGGGTTGCGGATGGAGCTGTGAAAGAAGGGGCCCAGGTTGGCGACCGCGAGGAGGAACACAAGGGGACTGCAAGGAGTGTTGCTCTTCACTTGGCCTGGCGCCTCCAGGTCTGCGGCAAGTGGAACAATTTACCGCAGCACCAAAGTTATGCGTCTACTGCTGCTCCGGAGCAGGAGGACTAGGAAGGGAGCTAGGGAAGGGGCTGAGGAAGGGGAGCGTGATGGGGAGCTGCGAAACCTCATCTCCGCCGACTGCCATTGCGGCGCATGAAAGGGTGCCTCCCACCCCTTGACATTTGCGCTTGGGGACGATGCCCACGGGCAGAACTCGTTTGCCAGTCCAGGGACCGAGCAGGGGTCCCTCTGAACTCCTGGAAGTCCAAATGCGGTCGCATCAAGGCCGCGGCTGCTGGCCTGGGCCCTTCCTTTCCGGCGATGCGTTGCGCTGTGCGGCTGTGCTCCTGCCTTCCCCTCACAGGCTCGCAGCAGGTGCTGATGCGGCCGCCACCGACTGTGATTTGGAGACCGCCTTGCACAAGGCAGCCGCACAGGTGCATGTAGCAGGATGGGGGGTGTTCCAGCGGGACGGGGAGGGGGCGGGCCTGGTCACAGGCTGACTCGGCTCCCTGGGGCACTCTTCCGATTACCAGCACAGCCGTCAGGGTTAGCCCGCATGGGACAGATGGGGCCGGTTGGGCGGGGCGAGGCGGGGCGCTGCGCAGAGGCCTATCGACATCTTGGCATGTTTGCGGTTACTCTGGCCTCCTCGTTACGTCAAGCTTGCCTGATGTCCCCCATCCTTTCTGACTTCATGTCCCCCACCCGCCGATAACAAGCTTGACGTAACGCGCCATACTGTACTGTACTGTACTGTACTGCACTGTACTATACTGCAATGACCCTCTGCAGGGCCATGTGGAGGTGTGCCGGCTGCTGCTGTCCCGGTGCCCAGACGCAGCCATGGCGGAGGACAAGCGAGGTCGTACACCCGCGCAGCGAGCCACGGGTGGGTGAGGCGAGCCACGGGTGGGTGAGGCGAGTGGCCGCACGGCAGGTGGTAGGTACTAGGTAGCTCAAAGCTCCGTCCGCTCGGCGCTGTTTACTACCGGAGGGAGGGTAAGGGCGGGAGCCGGGGGAAGCCTGCGGACGGAGACGCTGCGCCGGGAGGATGGGGCGGCGACCGTGCCATTTCCACAGCCCCCGTCCAGGCCGTCCCTGTCGTCGCGGTTGCGCTCGAAGCCGCGCCTCATAACTCTTAACCCCCACCCATCAAGGATGGCGTCTGTCCTGCTGGCATGCTGCCCTTCCTAACGTACCTATTACAGTCGAGCTGCACTTGGGTGGTACTCTTCACCCTTGCGACCCTCCCTCAGGCGCTGCCGCGGTATTGTTCAAATGAATAGTCGCCGTTGTGGTCGCGGTCGCTGTCGCCGTCGTCGTCGTCGT
Organism: Eudorina sp. 2006-703-Eu-15; assembly: GCA_003117195.1. Taxonomy (NCBI): domain Eukaryota; kingdom Viridiplantae; phylum Chlorophyta; class Chlorophyceae; order Chlamydomonadales; family Volvocaceae; genus Eudorina; species Eudorina sp. 2006-703-Eu-15. The sequence goes on from BDSI01000114.1 coordinate 364,146, forward strand.
CGCTCCCAGGGGATCACAGCTGAGAGGCAGCAGCCGCAGGTCCGCCTCCCTTTGTAGGGACAGCGGTCTCCAGGTGCGCTCAGGCGCGTGCTGTGGCCGTAGTCGCCCCAACGCTGCGAGCAGAGAGACTTCTGTATGGCGTCATGTATGGCGCCATGTATGGGCGTTTTGTCCTTCCGGAGCCCGAGTGACAGCCTCGGCAGCCTTGGCTGCGTCGCCGCTGCTGGACGTCCTGCCGGGTTGGTGACCCTCTCCCTCGCCAGCAACATCATGGCGATGGGCACCTCCCTGGGAGCGGCCCTCATCTTCCAGCTGCCAGCCGCCGCGTAGGGGGCCGCAGCCTCCGCCGCGGCCGTTCTCGACCAGATATGGTACGGCCAGATCCGGTTCATTCTGGTCAAATGGGCGCGGCGCAGCAGCCTCCGGGTCTGGGGGCTGCGGGAGGCCGTCGGCAGGGCGGCGGCGGTGGCGGCGGCAGCTTGGGCTCGCTGGCGTGTCCCCATGCGCCGCAGCCGCCCTTTGGGGCCGGGGGTCCGTCGGGGCTTGAAGGGGCTTGGGTCCGGCGGTGGTGTTGGCAGCGACAGCGGCGGTGGTGTTGGCAGCGACAGCGGCGGTGGTAGCTGCATCGCGACTGTGGGGGTGGGCGAGGCGCGCAGCGAGGCTGAGGCAGTTACAGCGCTGGGGCTGCCGGTCCTCACTCGCGAGGCCTGGTCCGTGTGGGACGGTGAGCAAGCGGGGCGGGTCTACGTCGCAATGGCGCCAATGCTCCTCGGTTGCCGACTGCGCCGGGCATTAATTACCCTCACTGCCACCACGTTCTGCTGCCTCACTGATGTCCCCGCCTTACCCGCCTCCCTCGGGTCCCCGCACAGGGGTTTGGGGCCAGGACCGGACGGGACTGGACAGACCAACGCATGCACGTTGCTGCGGGCCAGGATGGGCGTTCTTCAGGTGATCATCGTGTGTATCACCCCAGATGCCGGGCTTCTGTCCATTAAGCGATCTATTGGGGAATCCCGTTCCATCCCGCCCCGGGACCCAAATACGTGAACGAGGTGATCGTGGGCAACCCCTCGCCATGACGGACGACCTGATCAAGACGTTCAACATCAATGGGGTGGTGCGGGGGAGCGTGAAGGGCTTGGTTGGGCTAGGGTTTTAGGGCTTGGGCTGGGCTTGGGCTGCAGTGGAAGGGCTGCGGTTCACTGGGTGCGTACCTGAACCCCTGCTCCGCTCCCACCGTCTTCCACCCGGCGCCCTCCCCTCCACCACCACCACCAGGAGCGCTACGCGATGCCGGCGCCCTCCGCGAGCTGCCCAGCCCCTCGGATGTGACGGCTCGCAATGTCATCCACCGTGTTGTGGACAAGCGCCCGCCTGCGAGGAGCGCAACGCGCGCACGGTCAAGGGCGAGGGGGCCTACTACACGGGCGCCAAGACGTACGTTCAGCTGCTGTAGCCCTGACGTGCAGCTTGACATTGGGACGGTCCATACAACACGGCACCGTACCGGAAGTACCGGTCGGTGAGGGAAGGGATGAGGGCGCAGCGAGGGCGGGGATGGAGGTGTAGCGGCTGGGGAGGCGTGCGCTGTCGGGAAAGGGTTGCAGATGCCCGGAGGCCGACGTCCGCAGAGGTGGAGCTGCGGCAGAGGTGTAGCAGGGCCTGACTTGCGGCGTCGCGCCCTCTCCGGGATGGCTGTTGAGATCTGGTTTGATGGAGACGGATTGCGCCTTGGTAGTACACATCCCGCACTGTCACCCATCTCTGGGCGCGCAGAGGATGCCGTGGGGGTTGCCACCGACAGGGGCTCAACCTCCGATTCCACGGGTTGCACCGGGGCCCAGCCCCCGCGTACGTAGGGTCGCCCAGTCCAGCGCGCGGCCCACGTTCACCGATGCTGAAGCATCCTTGCGGGATCCCTGGCGCCCCCGACCTTGCGGAGCACCCGCTGGACTCGCCCCGCGCCCCCGCCCAGCTTGTCCACTCCCTTTGCCTCGCGGGTGGGGCAGCAGTGTACGCTGTCTGGCCGCCCGCTGTTTGCTGCCCGGGTACTGCCCGCTACGCCGCCGCGCTGTCCAGTGGTGCTCCCTCTAGGGGTTGCTGCCGTCGGTGGGGAAGCGTCTGGTTGCGGAGCCCCGTGACCCGTTGGGTCTCCGCGCTGATGGGGGCAACAGCAGAGGCACCCTCGGCGTCATGGCAGGGTGTAGGGGTCTGTTGGCTGTTGGCGATGCGCAGAACCCCATCGATGTGCAAAGACGGTCGCTTCAGACGAACAGGTTTGCGAACTCGTTCGGACAAGCGTGTCGGTTCATCAACAAGTGCTGAGCAATCCATGAATGGCGCGATAGCTTAGGTCCGGTGTGCGGTACGGCGGCAAATCGTGATCACTTCAATGCGCACCAAAACACACGGCAACTTCACAACGCAAACTCAACACGTGCGCACCATTTCTGGGAGTTTCCGGCGGCACAAGCCGTCGTCCAACAGATCATTGCCCCGCGGGCCAACCACTGGGGCGCAGGTGGGGGTAGCGGAGGCGCCGCAGGGCATGCAGCAATGCGTGTGGGACATCGTCAGCCTATCAGCATGACCTACCATGGAGTGCGCGCGGCAGGTCGGTCGGAGGGCAGCGATCCGAAACGCCACCGCGCGCAACGCGGCAGCACAGCCGGGGACACTAACCCGCCCAATGGCTAAGGCGCACGCTGTACAAGAGTTCTGAAGAGGGTTCGCGGATGCGGGGATACTGAGGCGCAGCTGGGAAGGACTGGGGCCGAATCTACCGATTCTCGCGGTGGTTGAGAGACGCCTACGGTGTGTGAACCCAGCGGTCTGAGAAATTGAAGGTGACGAGGGGAAACGAAGGGAAGGGATCCCGTGGCGGGCAGTGATGGACGGTGGGTAGGCCCGGTGAATAGGGGCGGGGTACGGGATCAGGGAGGCTGGGTGTTTAGGGTGTTGGGGCTGGCCGGATCGAGGGCTTGAGAGTGCGGAGCGGTTAGTATGCCGTGCGACCCTTTTCGCTCGCACGCACCATTACGTTGTTTCGCATCGCCTTCGGTCGTCAGTTGTCGACGGTGCTGACTATGAGGCTTTTTGCTCACAGGTGGGTCCATCCCGGAAAGCAACGCGCGGATCGCACTCAAGCACAGCATTGTGGTGTCAGTCCTTGCGGCCAAGGCAGCAGACCCGCGCAAGCTGGTACGGTAGTCTTCCGTGAGCAGCACTCCAAAATGCGCATTCTTTTTGGGCGGGGCCCCAGCGCGAAGCGCGTTCGGGGGGCCCCGCCCCCTAGGATTGTCCCTGTCCGTGTGTCTGTGTGTCTGTGTGTGGGCAACGGCCAAACGTTCATTATCCGCTAAACTAATTCGCAATGTTTGCCATATTAATTGTCCTCTATTGCAAGATAACTTTGGTTTGGCTGACAAAAATTCTTTGCGTGCAAACGGTCAAAGTAAAGCTCCTCGGTCTCCATGGACCCGAGTCAACATCCACCCAACGCCTCTCGCGCTCATGTTTGTTGCAACAGGTGCCGCGTGATGAATACTTGGATTATGGGCAGGTGGCGCGTGCTAAATTTAACTTCCATAGTGTTCTGAGGTGTGATGATCAAGATGCCACCAACACCAAGATTTGCCTTTCTGTTTTGCCAGATGAATACAATTCAACATTATGTATTGAATCAAAGTTTCAAGATGCAAAGGGATAGCATACCGAGTACCAACGAGTTCTCCAGTTCCGATGGCCCGAAGTCCGGCTCTCACCGCGACTTTTTTGCACCCTGCTTTTGCTTTACAATGCTATGTAACTATTGTAGCAAACTTTAGAGGTTCACGTCTGCTGCACGCGTGCAGCAGAAGGGTTGCAAGCTTGCCGACGGACCAAACAACGACAGGGCAACAGATTGCATTACACCCCGGGACGGCGATTGATCCAGTACTACATATGTACGGGCTCGGCGGCCTGACTGTGTACAATACTCTTCCCAGCAGCCTTCCCCAGCCAGTGACTGCGCCCCAGCACCAAATCCTCCAGCAGCAGATGTTCCAGCAGCAGGCGATCCAACAACAGCAGATGTTCGAGCAGCATTTTTTCTGGCGAGGGGTCAGTGGCCCAGCTCTCGAGCTATGGACGGGTCCCCGTGCACGCGGAAGTCATTGGGACGGGGACCCCCAAACGAACGGCGATAGGCCTCGCACGGGGACCAAAAGACCTCCCCGTCAAAATCGCAGCAATTTTTAATTATTGTTACCTTTGTCATCTATTGATTTGAAGGGTACTCGTGCTTCAAATAAAAGATAATTTGTGCGCGTGATATCGAATGAAGTTTATTTACAACACTACAGTAGTATCTCGCGTTCATATATATGGTGTATCAATCTTTTCTCTCTGCTCTGCATATTACCAATCCAATTCAATATAAGGATTGCCATGAAATTGAGAATATGTTATATTTGAATTTTCGGACACCCTTTGAAAAAAAGCCCCTTTGGGACGAGCAGGTGTTTGGACGACCGGGAAGTGGAGCATCCCCAATTTGCTGCACTTTGCACTCCTAATGACACGAGCCGTTGCATGTTTTGATAATGGGATAAGAAAGGGATCGTAAGCTCTTGAACTCTAAGCTTGCCACGAGCAGCAACAGGTCCCGACCAGAGCAGCTCTGGTCCCGATTAGTTTTTACAGTCATTTTGCTCCCGGACACCATAAACGTGACCATATTGACCTTACGATACTAATAGGTGGCTTCCCTAACGAGCCAGAGGCAAGAATTAGAAGGCCACGGCAAGATGTTCCCGACTGCATGGGTGGCCTACAGGCCTCTCCCACATAAATGTTGTGCACAACTACTTCTGATTGCTAGACATTCTTGTCTAGACAGAAGATTGGCACGCTTTGCTGGTGTCACGCTGCGCTTTCCTTGAGAAGGAAGGAAAGGTCTTGGATGCTCGTCCAAAACCGAAAGGGGCTTTTTTTTCAAAGGGTGTCCAAAATTGCAAGGGTTTCCATTTGACATTTGCCCATTTGCATTGGGTCTAACTTTCCAGCTAAGTCTCCCGGTAAGGCGTCCTACTCGGCATGGGTTGGTTGGTTGGTTGGTTGGTTGGTTGGTTGGTTGTTACATGTTGTACAGGCCTTACGGCTATAAACATGTGTTCCCCCACAACGGTCATCCGTCAAAGGGCGCACAAAAAGACCAAAAGAACAAAAGATAGCAGAATCTCTCATCTCTGCAGCTTTTTCGGGTGCAGTCCATCGGCGTGGCATAAGATTATGGATGACAGTCATCCATCATCCATTGGATGTGCACAACTTGCCACAAGTGCTTAGCCACCATTTGTACAATGTCAAACCGGCTCTCAAAACACGTCCGCGTGCCTTACACCCTTACAGCTTACACCCGTAAACCTGCCCGGCCGCTCGCCTGGTGCACAAGGGCATCATGCTTGCAGCCTTCAGCTGGCAGGACCCCAACCAGACGAGCCGTAATCAGGTCTACTGGCAAGCAGGAATGAAGCAGGCGCGCCCTTCCGTCCAACCAATGGGTCGCTCTTCCTTTATTGTTTCAGTCCGAGGAAGCCGAGGCGGCAGCATGAGACTCCAGGGAGCGGGGCGACACCCTGGGCTCTGCGCTTTGGTTCTCAATCGTGACTGCCACATCCTCCGAATCCGCCGGTTGCTTCACCTCATGTGCCGAATCCTCTGCCTCATGCTCCACCTCACCGGCAGCCTTCTCTTCCGCCTCCACGGCCGCCCCTTCCTGCACTTCCTCGGCGTCCTTCTCCTCCACCTCCTCGGCCCCCCCTCCTTCACCTCCTCCTCCACCTCACCGGCCCCCCCTTCCACCGCCTCAGCCCCCCCCCTCCTCCACCTCACCGGCCCCCCCATCCTCCACCCCACCGGCCACCCCCGCCTCGGCTGCAGCCAGCAGCATCGGCGCCGAGCGCAGCCTCATGCGTGGGTCGTGGCCCAGGGTTCCTGGCAGCACACTCTGAAGCCAGCGCAGCGCACTGGCCGCCTCCGGCGACAGCGCGCAGCCGAAGCCCAGGCTGGTGAGGCCGGGCAGCGCCGCCAGCAGCCCCAGCAGCACCCCCCGCAGCGCCTCCTCGCACCGCCACTCGTCGGCGTGGCACAGCTCCAGACGCCTCAGCCCCGTGAGGGGCGCCAGGCAGCCCAAAGCCGCCAGGGCCAGGACGCAGTCCTCCAGGGAGGGAGGGGGGGGGGGTAAGGATTGGGGAACCGATGCGTGGCACAGGAGTCAATACGCGACCCAAGTTACTTACCATACATACCTGCATTATGCGCTCACCGTTACCGCGGGCGGCCGCGTCGCCGCCAGACCCATCCCGGACCAACCAACGCGCGACAGCACTGAGACGGATCACACCCCAGACAGCACCAATTACCGAGAACGTAGTACCAGTGTTGCTATCTTAAATAAAAAGAATATTTACGGGCAAAAAAGCCGGAAATTTTCTATTTCCCGGACCCCCAAGAAACCTGCGAGATTTCATTTATTTGACGCTGTGGAGAGCCGGAAACCTGCCCTGCCAACTATTTTCCAGACTACCAAAAAGGCCTGGAAATCTGCAGGCGCAAGGAAAAATCCTGCATCGTACACCTGTCTACCGCCAAAACACACTCGAATGCCGTGTCCCCAACTCCTGGTTACCCTCCCATATGCATCCGCGACGCAAGGAAAGCGCGCTTCAGGCCTCCATGGACTTAGAATCCCTGTCGTCGCTGTGGTAACAGTGGCCCTGCTGTCGAAACACGCAGAAATATTTCCGCCCTGCCTCGGAGGTTTTTATTTCCTGGCACCTAGGAAGGCCCCCAAAATCTGCCCTGCCAAAGGTTTTTTGGCTACTGGCGACAGGCCGGAAACCTGCGGAATTCTATTTCCCCGTTTTGGAAGATAGCAACACTGCGTAGTACTCACCTGCGCAAATGGGACGAAAGGCGGACGGACCGCAAGGCGAACGGAAGATGTGAGTGGCAACAAAGGGCAGACAAGTGGCAGGCAAAGGCAAAGGTTAAATTAAAGGAAAAGAAGAAAAGTAATGTACGGGTGAAAGAATGTACGGGTGTACGGGTGTACGGAAGGGCGACGTCGCAGTCGGGCGGAGGGGTTGGCAAACACAGCAACGTAAGTGCCGCAATCAGGGAGTTGGGTGGCGGCGGTGGTGGTGGTGGTGGTGTGTGTGGGGGGAATGGATTGGGGAACCGATACGTGGCACAGGAGTCAATACGCGACCCAAGTTACTTACCATACATACCTGAATTGTGTGTGGGGGGAAGGGGAGGGATATGGGGCATTGGTAGACATATTCAAACTGGGCTGCGCTGCGCTGGGAGGGAGGAGAGCTGGGAGGGAGGAGAGCTGGGAGGGAGGAGAGCTGGGAGGGAGCTCCTGGATGTGGGCGGAGGGAGGGGGGCCGGATGGACCGAGTCACCATCGTGGAGGTTCCCTGCGCGCCCCAGCGACCCATGGGTTCCTACCACCCGACGAGCACATGGCCACGAACTCAAACCATCTGTCACCTGGCCCCCTGAGGCGCCATTCTTGAGGGCTCCCACATCTCTTCATGTCGGGCTGTAAGTGTTTCCCAAGGGTCCTTACCCCTCCCCGCCCCCTCAGGTCGGACCGCTCACCTCCAACGTCGGCGGCGCCAGCTGCGCCAGCTGCGCCACACCCGCCTCGTCGAACCGCAGCGCACACAGCTTCAGTTGCCGCAGTCCGAGCAGCAGCCCCAGCGCCGACAGCCACACGCCGTGCCCGCCCGGATGTGAGGCCGCTGTAGCGGCGGCAGCGGCGGCGGCGCTGCCGCCAACGTGACCGGCAGCGGCTCCTGCAAAGACGGACCACGCTGCCAACCTGCCCGGGGAAGAGCGAAGGGGAGTAGAGGTCATATGAATTCACGTCGGGAAGGGAAGGGCTGCGACAGTACAGTGAGACGTGAGGGCCATCCGAGCTACGAGGACGGAGCGCTACAGCGCCTGACCGCCCGGAATGACCACGCACGAATCTATACAGGCCAAGGTAAGGACGGGTCGCAGCAGGTAAATCGAGGCCGTGGAAAGCTCTGACCTGCGGGTCGGTCATCGTACCCCTTCAGCAGCACATCCTCGCTCCTCAAGCCACAACGTGCATCCCCGCGCCCTACCCGCGCTCATGCGGCTCGCTCTTCGGCTTGTCCTGGAAGTCCAGAACGGCAGTCGTGTGGCCGCAGCCGCCCTCCAGAGCCATCGGCCGGCCGCCCGAGCGGTCACGGGGAGCGCCGTCGGGGAGCGCCGTCGGGGAGCGCCGTCGGCGCCCGGGCTGAGCCGCGGCCGTCGGCGTAGCGGGCGAGCTCAAGCAGAGCCGGGGCCCCCATCATCATCGCCATCGTCTTCTTGATCATAATCCAGCTATGGCAATGTTCGCCGAACAATGAGGCGTGCAAACGATCTGTCAACCACGACTCGGGCCGCGCGGCAAAGCCAAAGCGCGGCGCGCGGCCGCACCCAGCCACAAACCTACCGCGGGCGCGATAGCAGCTGCGGAGGCTGCTGCTGTTGGTGATCGTGCTTTGAAGCAGCCGCGGCTGCGGCGGCTGCGGCTGCGTCTGGCCGCGTCCGCGATGCCCGGAAGAGAGTCTTTCCGTCGGCGGCGGCGGGATGGCCGAAAAGGCGCCTCTGCGTACTGCTGCTGCTGAAAAAAAGAGGCTACAGCGAAATTGTAGTAGAGGTTGGTCGACTATGTACGTATGTATTACGGTACTCAGTTGGGTGTCCGAATCAGCCTGCCCGAGGTGGTTATTCGAAGGGCTTTTCCTGCCCGCCTTCACGAACGTTAGTCCACGACCGAGGCACCTGCTTCGGCCATCCGTCACCATCCCGGGCTCCGGCGCCCATTTCTCGCGCGCATGCCATGCACATTCTCGCATGCCATGCACATGCGTGCTGATGTGGCCGTGATGACCCAGGGGACGGCCGCACGCAGGTGAAACGAACTGGCTTGTGGATAGCAGCGTACATCTCGTGCTAGTGTGCGGGGGTTGAGCATTTTTAAACTCCCTTGTTTTCTGGTGCGGAATTTGAACGGTCATGGGAAACGTTGCCGCGAAGCATTCTATCGGCAACGACACCAACAGCGATCTAGGATGCCCATCTTATCCTTGAGCTGTTTCTTCTTCTTTGCAAGCAAGGAGCACAGCTCTTGATCTCGCGGCCTGTCACGCAAGCGCTGCCCGCCGCTTTCCCGGCACCCACATGCTGTGCGCCCCTCCTCCAGTTCCACACAGCTGAATTCGCGCCTATGCTGCACTCCTCACCTCTTCTGTCCACGAACACCCGCCCGCCACGCCTCGTCCCCGCATCCCTGTGCAATCCTATCCAGCCCGATCCAGCCCCATACCCGATCCTATCCCTCGCTCCCCAACCTCCCCTTCAGGCTGGCAATGGGCACCTCCCTGGGAGCGGCCCTCATCTTCCAGCTGCCAGCCGCCGCGTAGGGGACCGCAGCCTCCGCCGCCCTTCAAGCCCCGCCGGGACCCCCGGCCCCAAAGGGCGGCTGTGTCGGATGGTGACCCGCCAGCGAGCCCGAGCTGCCGCCGCCACCGCCGCCGCCCTGCCGGCGGCCTCCCGCAGCCCCCAGACCGGGAGGCTGCTGCGCCGCGCCCATTTGGCCGGAACCGGATCCGGCCGTACCAGATCCGGATCCGAATCCAGCCTCGAGATCGGCCGGCTTGGGTCCGGCGATGGTGTTGGCAGCGACAGCAGCGGTGGTAGCTGCATCGCGACTGTGGGGGTGGGCGAGGCGCGCAGCGAGGCTGAGGCGGTAACGGCGCTGGGGCTGCCGGTCCTCACTCGCGAGGCCTGGTCCGTGTGGGACGGTGAGCAAGCGGGGCGGGTCTACGTCGCAATGGCGCCAATGCTCCTCGGTTGCCGACTGCGCCGGGCATTAATTACCCTCACTGCCACCACGTTCTGCTGCCTTACTGATGTCCCCGCCTGTCCTTTCCCCGGCCGCGCCTCCCTCGGGTCGCCGCACAGGTCGTCCCCTTCCCCGGACGTGGGCCGCACTGCCCATCATCAACCTCCACGAGTCGGTCGGTGCTGGCGTGCCAGTAAGCATGGGACCGCGGAGGGGTGCCGGGTTTGGGGCCAGGACCGGAAGGGACTGGACAGACCAACGCGTGCACGTTGCTGCGGGGTCATTCCTCCAGGATGGGCGTTCTTCAAGTGATCATCGTGTGTATCACCCCAGATGCCGGGCATCTGTCCATTACGCGATCTAGTGGGGAATCCCGTTCCATGCCGCCCCGGGACCCAGGTACGTGGACGAGGTGATCGTGGGCAGCCCCTGCGTCATGACGGACGACCTGATTAAGACGTTCAACGTGAATGGGGTGGTGCGGGGAAGCGTGTCAAGGACCCGCATGCTGGGGACCGTGGTGGAGGTAAGAGAGAGCGGCAGGCGGCAGGTTGGGGCCCAGGACGGAAGGGCGTTGGCCGAACAACGGATGCGTGTTACGGGGTCGCATGGGGGTTTGTGCGAAACGGATGCGATACCCGCCAAGCTCCCTGGAGAATTCATCAAGGATGCGAACGCGATCTCGGACGGCTGATTGGTTGGTGGGTGCTGCGGTGACGTTGGCCCGCGGTCGAGGTCGCCTCCCTTCTACTCGGGATTCACATGAAGGCTAGCTGTCACCTGCGGCGCACTGGGTGCGTGCCTGAACCCCTGCTCCGCCCCCACCCTCTTCCACCCGGCGCCCTCCGCTCCACCACCACCACCAGGAGCGCTACGCGGTGCCGGCGCCCTCCGCGAGCTGCCCAGCCCCTCGGATGTGACGGCTCGCAATATCATCCACCGTATAACTGCCCGCCTGCGAGGGGCGCAACGCGCACACGGTCATGCAAGGGCAAGGGGGCCCACTACACGGGCGCCAAGACGTACGTTCAGGAGCTGTAGCCCTGACGTGCAGCTTGACATTGGGACGGTCCATACAGCACGGCACCGTGTATCGATAGGTACTTCCGGTACACGGTACCTGTCAGTGAGGGAAGGGGCGAGAGCGCAGCGAGGGCAGGGATGGAGGTGTAGCGGCTGGACAGGCGGGAGCTATCGGGCAAGGATTGCAGATGACCGGAGGCCGACGTCCGCAGAGGAGGAGCTGCAGCGAGGTGTAGAAGGGCCTGACTTGCGGCGTCACGCCCTCGCCGGGATGGTTGTTGAGATGTGGTTGCAGGCGGGGTTCATGGCGGGGCACTGGATGCAGGCACTCGCTAGATGTGGCGGTGGCTGGGGCTGTTGGCTGTGAGCCCGCCTATCCCCATCGCTGCGCAGGGTCGTGCGGTGTTAAGGGGGCAGAACAGGAGTGCGTGACATGCAAGGGGAACACGGCCGCGTCGCTTACGATTGCTGACGGTTGACGGCGCCGCCGACCCCTGGGTCGGAGGTCGTGATGCGGCTCGATGCTCATTCTGCACCTCACAGCCGCTCAAGGCCGGCGCGCCGGCGGGTCGGGAGAAGGGGCCTGCTCCTGCCGGAGTCGTTAACTTCGGTGGTGCGGGCATACAGGGGTGACTACGCCACCCCTCAGTTCCCCACCTACTTAATACACGCCAGGCTTCGGCCGGCGTACTATTATTATCATTATTCGTTAACATCGGCATCGGTACCTGGCCCCCGTACAGCCCGCTCCACTGCGTTACTGCAATGTCGCAGGGTCGGGGTCAAAGGTCAGGGTCAAGGGACAAGGGCACTCAGCCCAGCAGCACCAGCCGCAGCGGCGGCACAGCGGCAGCAGCATCAGTAGCAGCACGGGGCCAAGGACGGGCACGTCCGCCCCGTTGTTGGCGCCGTTGAGAGAGGGTACGGTTGTTTTACACGAGAGGTGAGAGCTGGTGGAGGCGCTGAGGTCCGGGCACCGCGGCGGCGATGCTGGCCTTGGGGCCGCGAGGCCCCCTGCGGTGGATCTTGTGAGGCCTGATCGCGGTGCTGCCGTGCAGGGTGGCTATCTTAAGATATAAATATCTATTCGGCCGAAAAACTTCTGAAATTTTAGATACTTTTGGCCTGCCAAAACATGGAGTTTAAGATACTTTGACCCCTCGTGTGGGATATGATATCTTCCCGTTGACATATACTCGGACGAGTGATGGGATCCCCGATATCTCCCACCCGGGGTCGGTTCTCGCCGTCTGCAGTCATCTATGGCTAGGTGTTGCACTTATGGGTTCGGTTCGTAGAAGTTCTCCATCAATGTTGCGCCCTGTCCGATGCCCTCTGTAGATACTTCGGGCCGTTTCCAGTTGGAAATATCTCCCCATAGACAGATACTTTCAGCGTTTCGAAGCCAGGTGTATCTCTGGCCGTAGATACTCCCAAAAATAAGATAGCCACCCTGCTGCCGTGTGTGGAAGCCAGGGTTACGGAGCCAGGTCCGATGGAAGAGATCTGTCCACCGATGGATCCGGAGGAATTTCCATTGCAAGGCTGCGGCCTTTATAACGGAACGGTACGGCATTGTAAGCGTACGGTCAGCCAGTAGGGATGCGCAGTAAAAGTTTCGGTCAACATGCCACGTTGAGGGAAACAATCCAGGAAAAGCAGCGTACCGTATTCGCCGCAACCCGCTGCATCCCCGCACCTCGACAGCTCCGTCCGCCTCTGTCGGCCAATTTCCTGTTACACGAAAGATTCTACAAGGAGGTCGAGTCATGCTCCCATCCCATCCTGCAAGGATCCGCAAGGAAGACCGGCGTGCCTCCATATGAATAAGGATGACATGGCCCTAAGGTACGCCACCTCGCACCACTTCGGTGCAACTCCTGAACCCCATGTTTGTACACCACCGACCGGGGGTGTGAGCGCACCGTCATATGCATACATACTTGGTGCCGTCCACCCCCTTCCAACGACGCCAGATGTAATCATCGCCATCGCACGTAAGGCCCACAGCTATCACACCGTACTCCGCGCGGGGCATGACCCTGAACAGCAGGAACCTCCACATGCTCCATCAGATCCCCCACCTGCACAGCAGACATCATATTACCATCCCCAGTTACCACAACGCACATGTGACGCACATGTTAGTTGCCATTACGCACCGCCAACAGAACCATTGCCATCACATTTAACATTACCGCCACCATTTGAAAACGTACCGTCACTAATCTACCAATCTACCAATACCACCAGCATCCTTTCAATCCCTTTCCACGGTGGTGATGCTGTCGATCGGGGCGCGACTGCAGGCGCCCTAGGGCCAGGATATGCATCTATGTACGATGTATGGAAGAAATCGACCTTAGAGCCTCACGTAATAATCGGAACGCGAACGGCGCACGTTACGCGCTGCCGCACCTTGGTGTTTCTCATGTTGCACGACGCCCTGTTCGCAAACCAAGGCAGGCGCAGCCTCTCACGGCGACTCCGTCCACTCCCCCCTTTTGCAGCGCCCGCAACGCCGCCGCAGTCCTGCGCCACTGCTCATGCATGGCCGTGTGCAGCTTGGCTGACGCCGACGCCGGCCAGATGCCTCGCGCGCCGGGGCGGTGCAGCGGTGGGAGCGCCCGCACCTCCCCGCACCTCCCTCAAGTGCCAGGCAGGGGGAGATCCATGCGAGGTCCGCCCCCGCCCACCTGCTACCATCACTACAGCGCACTGACATGGACGTCATGCGGCGCGAGGGCACCACCACCAACCCCGGACGAGGGACGACGACGGAGACCATCAGCCTAGAGGCGCATCTGCACCGCGGATGCCGCAGCCGGGCCGGGGCCACGGACAAGCACAAAACCCCCAGCCGATCATCCCCAAGGGGCCCCAGAGCACAGCCATGCAGCTGCCTGCCCGCCTTTACCCACCGCAGGGGGTTGCCGAGGGGGGGGGCGGGCACTGCACATGGCAGTTGCGGCGGTTGCGGTTGTGGTTGCGAGTGGGGCGGGGAGGGCCCTCCGTCAGGTGAGCGCAAAGAATGGCATGCGGTGCTTAGGCACATATCCGCTCCGGAACCCTCGGGAACGGACAGCTAATATGTTAACATATACCAATTACCTGTCCACCCTCGCATCCAACCGGGCCGGCCGGGGTTCACCCAGAGAGGCCACCTGTGCAGCGCCCTTCCAAACGTCAGGGGGGCTCTGCGGCGGCGCACGCCCCCGCCAATACACGGACGCCAGTGCGCCCCTAACCGGGCCCCGGGGAAGGCCAACCCACCGACCCACCGGCCGCCCAAACCATGTGGAGGTGCGACGTCGGACTGAGAATCTAGTACATACGGCGGACTGAGAATCCACTACATACGGCGGACTGAGAATCCAATACATACGGCGGACTGCGAATCCACTACATACGGCCGACTGAGAATCCAATACATACGGCGGACGGATTCGGAGGGGTGCTGAGTGCTGGGTAGGAGATGCACCGACTGGAACCACCACCACTGCCACCACCACCATCACCATCACCGGATGGTATTGTACGGGACGGCGGTGATATACCGTACAGGCCCACAAAGGCACCGACACCCCCATGTCCTACCCACCCACCCTTTCCTCCTCCAGACCTCTAGACCTGACCAGCCGCAACCGACGGTCATCTGCCTCGGGACCACTCATTCCGTGCAATCGGCCCTCCCCGGCTGCGGGAAAGGGTGTCGTACGAGTGCCGTACGAGTGCCGTTCTCACAAGCTCAGCAATTCTATCGAGCCGAGACGTGCCGTCTCTGCAGCACCACTACCAAACGGCACTCATGCTCATCGGTGCAAAGGCGAAGAGGTGCAAAAGGCATCCGAGGGGACCCGGCAAGGCAGGGCGCCGCCTCCAGGGGGCCGGAAAGCAGGGCCCGCTCGGGCGCACACAGCTCAGAGGACACCCGTTGCAGCTGGCTGTACGGACCGCTGCGGTACGGCCCCTACTCGGTCAGTGCGGCACGTCAGGGCGTCAGGGCTCTCAGTACGGCACACAGCTGGCGTCTCTCTCAGTACGGCACAGTGAGCTTCATCAGTACGACACAGCGAACGTCATTGGAAGTCGCTGATAAGGGACGACAATGCCATATCAAGTATTCGTTGATGTGGGAAACCCCTAAAAAAAGCTACACCGATGATCCGTACGGGGGTACGGGGACCACCCTTCCGTACTCTCCTTGTTGTTTACCCTGACGTTCACCTACCGCTAAACCGACGCGCGGAAACCAGCCAATGGCTGTACGACAATGTACGACATTGCCTGTGAGATACTCTACAACACTGGCACATGGCCGCAAAAGACCGCGCTTGACCGAGCTTTGCTTATTTGACGGCCACAACAACAAATGACAACACAACACAACACAACGAGGGGCATGGACCCGGACTTGCCGCCACCGGAGAGCACGTGTCCGTGTCCGTGTGCTGAGCCCCCTGCTGGGCGAGGGAACCCGCCCGAGCCAACCCGAACGCCAGGGCCAATACACGTCTGTGTGCGCGTGGGGATGGGGTGGGTGGGGTGGGTGGGGGGCCCTGGTGCGTGTGTGTGTCTATGTGTGTGTGGGGGGGGGGAGGACTTGAGCAAAATCAGAGGGAGGCGGGGTGGGAGACGCGGAGGAATGCTGCTAATTCTGCCAACCGTTGGCAGGGTTGGACCCCAGCATGACCCCTACGCCCCGGCGGTCATGCCCACCTGCCCCAGCCCCGCCGCTGGAGGTTCTGCGGTAGCTGTGCTGTCCTGCATCAGATCCAGGGGCCAGGAGCTGCGGAGGCGCTTGCCGCACGTGACGGACATCCGTGCTGTCCGTACTGCAACTATGTACGATAATAATGCAAGGGTATAATGTAATGCACTTTATCCCAACGGACCCGGCGTGCGACTCGCCACCGCAACCCAACCTCCAGATCCACCTCCTCCTCCGCCCTCCGGGTTCCCCGGCTGCGCACCCCATCCCGCCACACCCTGGGATGTGCGACCCGCCCCGCGCTCCCCGCATTCCGCACTGTGCCTCGCATGTTCCGCAGGTAGTTGCGCGGGATGCCGTACCGTCTGCGGGACAGTGTGCAGCGGCCGTAGCGGCCGAGCAACAAGGGCCCCGTCACGAGCAATCCACTCCCTGGCACGGTCGGGCCGACAGCGGCGGGAGCCGCCGCACGGGGCCAGCAGCGGTTGGGCGGGCACCAACCGCCAACCACCAATCACCAGCCACCAACCAAACCGCCCAGCTTGCGGATACCGTGAGCAGCCAGGAATGCAACCAAATCCAGCAGTACGTAAGCAGTACAAGTGCGACACAATGTAAGAAACGAATGCATAATCTTGAGCGGGTAGGCCTCGGTCTAGAAACGCACACCGACACACAGCACTTGCATTGTTTGTTTGCCAGTCGCTGCGACGCTGACTGCCGGGGATTTCCTCGCAGACGAGTCTGCTCCGATCCGCGTCGCGCGCGTCGCACACGCACGCACGCACGCACTCACATCATTGTGGCTATGTCTATGTGGCCGAGTGGACCCCGAGGGGTGGCAGCGGACCTGCACCGGCTGGCAGTCCCCACGACAGCATGCCGACATGTGTCCACCCAGCTACGCGCCCCGTCATTAGCCCTCAGCGTTGCTACGTATCCTGCTAATATCTTTACGGCGATTTGGTGGCATACAGGCCTTTCCCGGGCTTCTTGCATGTCACGCTCTGCCCGCCTACGAACACACACACACACACACACACACACACACACACACACACACACACACACACACACACACACACACACACACACACACACACACGGGCTTCTTGTTAAACACACACGGGCGGGTTCCTTTTCAAAACAGACACACAACAGCAGCAGCTGCCGCAATAATACCCAAACCTCTTCAAGCCAAGGCCGCCATCCCGACTTCCACATCAGTGCCACCCGGGTATCACCAAGCTAGGGATAGGGACCCGGCGTCCATCTGTCCGTCCGTCTGTCCCACTGCTCCTCAAGACGGCCCCTTCATCATTCGCCGCCCACCGCCTCCGCAACCCGCCAAGCCCATAGCCAGCTCCGTCAAACCGGCAGACAGCCCCAGATGGGCGCGGCGGAAGCCGCCGCCGCCGCCGCCGCCGCCACCACCCCCACCAAAGCCGCCATCCCCGCCGCCGAACCCATCACCTTTCTCGAAGCCCGCCCCGAACCCCAGACCCATACCCCCGCCGCCGCCGCCGCCGCCGCCGCCGCCAAAGGGCCCTCCGTGCGACCGAGATGGCGACGGCGGTGGCGGCAGCTGCAGCGGCGGCACCAGGGAGTGGCCGCCCGCGGGGCCGCCGCTACGGGCCTGCAACCTGCGGCCGCCGCCTCCGCCGCCACCGCCTCCGCCGCCGACCGCACCGCTGCTGACATCCAAACCGTCATCCGTACCAGGGGAGGACTTGAAGCGGCGGCTAGATCGTGAGGCTTCCGCCGCCGCCTGGCGCGCAGCCGCCGTGGCGCCCGCCTCCGTCAGCGCATTCCCGAAGATACCACCGCCACCGCCGCCACCGCCGTGGCCGGGACTGCCGTACATGCTCGACGGCGACACTCCCCCCGACTGCCACAGCAGCGGGTTGAGCGCCAACGTGTCAACGCTCAGCGCCATGGACGATGTGTTTCGGGACCGACCACCCTGGCCCCGCATCAGCTGCGCCTGAGCCGCCAGCGCCCGGCTGTTGCTGTCGTACATGCCGTACACATCCCCATCGCTGTTTGAATCGCATCCTCCACCACCGCCGCCGCCGCCGCCGCCGCCGCCGCCGCCGCCGCCGTCGCCGCCGTGGTTGCTGCCGCTGACTCGGTAGCCGCCCGACGTGCGGGGCGGGGAGATTCGGGTGAGGCTCTTGCCTGATCTGGACACGAAGGACCGGGTTCGGCTGCCGCTGTTCGCTGTCGTACTGGCGCCGACGGCGTACGCGTCCCAGCACGTGCTGACGCCGTCCTCGCCGTCCGTGGTGTTGCCGCCGCCGCCGCCGCCGCAGACGCTGCTGCTGCCCGTGGCGACGGCGGCCGCGACGCCGCCGCCGTTGCCGTTGCGCCAGGCAGATGCAATGCGGACCCGCCGCCGCCGCCGGCCGCGGCTCTTGCTGCGCGCGCCGTCAGCGCCGCCGCCGCCGCCGCCGCCGATTACATCCCACTGTTCATCTTCCTCGCCGTCGTACCCTTCCTCGTCGTACCCGTTGCCCTCATGGACGGCCGCCGCCGTCACAGCCTTGCCCTTGGAGGCGGGTGCGGTGGTGCTGCTGTTGGTTGTGGTCGTTGTGGTGGTTACCTCCTGATGCCGGTGGTGGTGGGACTGCTGCTGCAGCTGCTGCTCCCCACCCTCCCTGGACACCTGCCGCTGCTCCTCCAGTACCTTGGACGACACCGTCTCCGATCGGGTGGCGGTGGTGACTGTGCCTCCCGGCTGCTGGTGCTGGTGCTGGTGCTGGTGCTGGTGCTGCTGTAGCTGGTGCTGGTGCACAACCTCTTCTTGCTGGTGGTGTTGGTGTGCGGTGAAGGTGCGGGTGGAGGTGCGCCGGAAGGAGGTCGCGGTGGTGGTGGTGGTGGTGGTGGTGGAGTGGCTGTGGAAGCTGCTCTTCTCCTCCACCTGCCGCTGCTGCTGCCGCTGCTGCTGCTGCTGCCGCTGCTGCTGCTGCTGCTGTTGTTGCGGCTGCTGCTGTTGGGGCGGCTGGGGCGGCTGGCACACGGGCAGCGTTGCCTTCCTGCCGGAGTTCCCCAGACCCCAACTGGGGCAGTAGCCACCACCCGGGTGGTCGTGGACGGCTGCGCCGGTGCCGGTGCCGGTGCCGCTGAAAGCAACGCCGCGACGACTGGCCCTGCTCAGCGGCCGTGTACGGCGGCCGTCAACGTCGTCGGGGCCCGTGCCGCCGCCACACGCCGCCCGTCCGCGCGCGGCCTCCGCCTCCGCCTCCGCCGCCGCCAGGTTCGCCGCGTGGATGGGCGCCGCGGGTACGGCAGTGGAGCCGGTGGAGGCGACGGAGAACGCCCCAGGTGTAGTCGGCGGCGGAATCATCCGCGAAGCGCCGCCACCGATGCCGGCGCCGCCGTTACCGCCCGTGGCTGAGTCCCCTAGGAACCGCTCCATAATGTCCGACCTGTCAGCGCCCAAGTACGACTGATGACTGTGCCGGGCGTCGGCGAGGTCGCGCTCGGTCAAGGAACGTCTGCTGCGGCTGCGGGTTAATGGCGTCGTCGCCGCCGTCGCCGAGGCGTCAGGCCTGGAATTGCCGCTGCTGTTGTTGACACCGCTTATCGTGTGTACGGTGCCCCCGTGGTGATTGGTTACGCGGCCGCGGCCCGCCAACGTCGCCACCGGAATGCCGTCGGCGTCAGCGTCGCCGTCCGCGTCGTCGGCGGCGGCGGCCGCCGCCGCGGCCGTCGCCATCGCTTCCGCCGCCGCCGCTACCACCGCAGCGGCAGCGGCGGCGGCTGCGTCGGTGCCGCTGATGGTTTTCTGACTGGTCGTCTGACTTGTCACTTTGCTGGAACGCTTCATTCGCCAGGACGTGTGCGACGAAGACATGTACGACACGTGCGACGTGCGATGCCCCTGGTCCGCCGCCTCCACCGCCGCCGCCGCCGCCGGTAGGCCCCCCAGCCGCAGCGCTGCTCCCTGCTCCACCCGCTCCACCCGCTCCTCCTCCTCCTCCTCCTTCCGAAGGTCCGTACGCCGACTCTGCTCCACCACCACGCCCCGCCCCGCCCCCGAACTGATCGTGCGCACCTCCTCCTCCCGCCGCTCCTCCCGGCGGCTCTCCCGCCGCGTGGTGGTGACCACCTCAGGTCCGGGCACCGCCGCCGCAGCCGCCGCCGAAGCCGCCGCGGGCCCTCCGATTCGCCGCTGTGCGGTGGAGGACTGGTACGACTCCTCCCGGTGCTGCAAGCGGTTGTACGACTCCTCCCGCTGCTCGGAGGGACTGCGGTGGGCGGTGGGCGAATGGACACCAGCGGGACATGAAATATGAATTTCCTACGTCACACACACATACACACACACGGGCGGGATCCTGGCTAAGCACACTTGCACATTACCTCCTTGCCACAGGCCGTTAGCTGTCCATTCGTGTCTGCACGTCATCATCGTTACTTCGATTCGCGCTTGCAGGCAGCACACCGGCGGCGGCGCGATCGTCCTGTGTTACGGTACTAGCCACTTGCAATGTCGCCGCCGCTTTGGTGAGCGGTATAATGCAAGTTGCCGGGTAAGTATCATGGGCTGAGTGGTTCGGACGGGGTTTCTTCGCTACACACAGTCACACACAGTCACATACAGTCACATACAGTCACATACAGTCACACACACGCCCGTTTACAATGTTGGTCTTGACGGCAACGCGGAGGCCGGGAGGGGCCCTACAGGGGAGGTGGACCAAGACCATCCGCTACAGTAGCGGCGCGGCCGTACTGGTCAATCGCTGTCGTACTGGCCAGTCGCTGTCGTACTGGCCAGTCGCTGCCGTACAGGCCAGCCGCAACCGGGAGGGGGGGCACCTTGGATCCGATCCGGGTGCCCTCCGAGGCACCCGATATCGGTCCGGATGCCTTCCCCGCCTCTTCCCGCCCGCCCGCTGCCTCAGGGCCGCAGCAACGTCAGGGCTCAGGCCCGGCCGCAACAGGTGTTGGACACCCAAAGGGGCAGCTAGGCGGCTCGGAGCCACTGGATGCACCCCAGCCGTCTGCGGCAAAGCATTCATCTGCCCCAGGCCTTGCTTTGGCCTTCGCTTACTTCACGGATGAAGGGGTTCGAGCGGGTTCAGAGGGCGTCTCTTTATTTTTTCTGCGACGGGTTGTTCGTTCGATGTATTGCTATGACGGGTTGTGAGACCCATGGCCCTGATTGGGCAGACTTGCACTAAGCTGCCTGATTGCGACCACCGCACGATAGCACACACACCTGCGGGGTACGGCGATAAACCGTACGAACGTACGAAAGGGCAGTCATACGTCTAGTTCCGATGGCACAGGGCCCCCTGCGGCCCCCGCCGACTCAATTCAAGAGCCGCATGGTTGGGGTTTGGACACATGCATGCTAAACCGACACAATGGTTTCGTTCACCCCCCCCCCACCCACCCACCCACTCAACCACCACCCACCCACCCTCTCAACCACCACCCACCCACCCACCCACCCACTCACCCACGGTTGCCTGGGTTGCTCGCACCCGCCTGCTGCTGCTCCCTGTCCCTGCCCTTGTCGGTGCTCTGGACGCGGCCCCGGCTGGCCCCCATCGCCCCGAGTAGCGCTTCCTCCGCTTCCTCCTCTTCCTCCTCTTCCTCCTCCTGCGCGGCTAAGTCAAAATTGGAGGGGTCACGGAGCTGACCCTTCCCCGGGGCCCCCACGAGGCGTTCCTCCCTGTGCTGCCGCTGCTGCTGCTGCTGCTCCTCCTCCTCCTCCTCCTCCTCCTCCTCCACTTCGTCCTCTTGGTCGCCCACCCCCACCCCCACCACCTGGGGATGTGGGGCCGCGCGGAGGTTGGGCTGGAGATGTAGGGGGGGGGGGCTGGGGGCTGTATATATATATATATATGTATATATATATACATATTATATATATATATAGCGTATGAGGTTAGGTGCGGCGGTTGCTGCGAAAGCCATGTGTAGCTCACCCACCAGATGGCAAATCAAAACAGAAAGACGATGTCGCCGCCGCCCGCAGCCGCAGGGACCCAGACCTCCGGACCCGGACCCGGGTGTACCCACCCTCCGTAGATCGGATCTTTGCTCTGGCAGCAGCGCAGCTCCAAAACGTCTGCCAATTCCCTATATAGGACCCCCCAATATAGCCTCCCCTACAGCCCACCGCCGTGTCTCTCAGCCCACCAGTCCCACCTCTCCGACCAGTCCCACCCACCCAGCCCCAAGCCTCCATCCCCCACCCCCCCCCCACCCCCACCCCCACCCCCACCCCAGACACCCTCCTCTCCCCCGCCCACCACACACACAAAATACACACAGGTAAGTAAATTGGTGCTTGGTTTGGGTCGGGCGGGTACCTTATCTACACACACAGGCTGTCCTGCCCTGTCCGCTGATCAACACACTAACCCACGCAGGTTGCCCGGTAGTTGTCCAGGGCCTGGGTGACTCGGCCGGGTTTCTTCGCGAAACACATGGACAGACAGACACATGGACTTGGGCATGGTCTGTTCTGGGCGGGTTTCTCATTAAACACATGGACGTACACACACACACACACACACACACACACATACATCCACACATACCTGGGACCGGGCGGGCGGGCGGGTTGCATTTCTAAACACATACATCCACACATACCCACACACACATGCACGTTGGCACCCACCCGGCGCGTCACTTTGCGGCGGCGGCTCTGCTCCCGCAGCGATGAGCTCCGCACCGTCTCCATGTGGCGGCGGTCCGCCGGGTCCCCTGCCCTCCCCTCCGCCTCCGGGGCCCGGACCTGGGTGCGGGTCTGGGTGACGGAGGACCGGTTCGAGGACGAGGTCGCTGTGGTGGTGGAGGTAGTGGTGGTGCTGCTGGCGGCGGCGGCCTTGGGGTTGCTGGAGGCGGCGGCGCCCAAGTCTGAGGAAGACCCGGGGGGCACCGGACCGCCGTCCGGATGGCACGCGCCGCCCAGGCGGCTGCGGCTCGGAGCCGCGGCGGCGGCCAGACACGCGGGTCGGAGCGACGGCGACCAAGGACGCGCGTCGCCGCCGCTGCCACCGCCGCTGCCGCCGCTGCCACCGCCGCTGCCGCCGCTGCCAGCCCTCCCGCTGTGGGTCCCAGGCCACGGGTACGACGCCGCTGCGCTGCCGGGCGCGGAGATGCCGAGGGGGCCGGCGGGCGCCGCGGCGGCGATGGCGGCGGTGCTGAGGCCCCCGGGCACGTCGTCCGCGCTGCGGGGGAACTGGGAATGTACGGCCGGGCGCATCCCCGGTGGGTCCGTCATCCGATTGCTCACCGCGGTGAAGCTCTGCTGGGCGGCGCGGGGGTCGAGGACTTCCACCGCCGTGTGGCCCCCTGGGGAGGGAGGGAGAGAGGGATATAGGAAATTGGTAAACATATTCAAACTGCGCTGCTGCCAGGCAAAGGTCCGGTTAAGAACCAACTGTACCAGGATCTCCAGTGATGCGACGGGAGGGGGGGAGGGAGGAAGGCAGCATTGCGGCGAGGAAGTAAGAGCAAGGGCAGGGATGGGCTGCGGCCGCCGCAGTGGACATCAGGTTGTTGTACGGTGTACTGCACAGATACCATCCGTCCTCTCGCTCACCCTCGCCCTCCACTCCTCCCTCTTTTTGTAAATGAAGACAGCTCCCCCCTCCCCCTGCCCCCCCCACACACACTTCACTCGACAGAGATATGGCGGTGCTTCCTTCGCGGCGGCCTTCCCAATACTTCTAGGTACACAAGTATAATGTGTACTGAGCATAAGGACCTCTGTTGGGCGCTGCTGTGCCCGTCGCATGTAGCGCACTCCTGCCCTGCCCACCAAACGACACACACACACACACACACGGTAGATGTAGCTAAGGCGCGCGCTGTCATGGGGTTCTGGCAGCGGGTGGCCAGCTTTGCAGATCTAGGCCGACCGAGACGGGGATGGGAAGGGGTGGGACCGGACCACCCAATCCTATCGGTGGTGGACGGCCGGATCCGCTGCGTGCAGCCAGTAGACGTAGACTCGTGATGGATAGATAGCAGCGCGAGACGCTAGGGTGTAGGGATTGGGACTAGGGAAGCCCACTTCCGGGCACGATGGGGATCGTGGGTGCCCGAGGAGGGTCGGGCCCGACCAGTGGGAGTTGGCAGCTGGACATGTAGGCGAGGGCCGCTTGCAACGGGAAGGGGTGTACGACAGGGATGCTTACGTGGTGATGTGCTGCCTTGTGCAAACCATAGCCCCATCATGGAGCGCCCGACTGCATACCCGGACCCAGCAAGGCCTGACGCGTGCGAGACGCCCCGCTGGGACTCAGCTGGGCAGGCAGGCCTGCCGGAGGGTGCAACCCTAGCTAATACGATTAGGTTGGGACGCGAGACCAGGCTAATTTTACCGCACCGGGCAGGGGCGCGCCTCCGAACTGCTGAGGAACGCGCCCTGGGTGTTGCAAGGACTTGAGGAGGTTGAACAGCGGACTGCGAGGCGCAGACCGCCCGGGATAGCTTCCGCCCAATCCCTTGAGGGGGCACAGCTGTCACCGAACCTCAGGGATCGGGCGCGCGCCCTTGGTTGAGAGCGAGGGGACAGAGGCCCCTTACGCCCCTCTCCCCCGAATCCGGGGGAGAGTGCTTCGGCGGTCTCCCGTATGGGGCGGGTTAGCGCCCCCGGCCAGCGTCGGCCCGGCAGATATGTAACGATACACACACACAGACATACTCATTCACACATCGCCAGACACGCACACTCCCCAACCCCTCCCCCCAGCGCCCCCGCCGTCACTCCTCACCCGAGGGCTTCGACCTGCCGTATCCGCTGTCGTACATGGCTTTCAAAGCCGGTGCCTCCAGCGGCTCCGACAGCAGGGTCGCCCGGCGGGTGACGGGCTGCTGCTGCTGGTGGGGCTGCTGCTGCTGGTGGCGGGCGGCCGACGGGACCCTGCCCCGAGGTGACTCTGTCCGACTGAGGTCCCCCCGGCGGCAGTCCTCCACTTCGTCCAGGAGGGGGACGCTGCCGCTGCTGTCGCCCGGCGCCAAAAGGGACTGGGACCGCTCCGTGATCCAGGTCTGGGTGCGCAGCAGACTGGGCGGGGGGGGCGCCGCCGGGGCAGCCGCCGCCTGCCGCCACACAAAACCCATCCCAAAACCCATCCCAAAGGGGCGAAGCGGCGGCGAGGCGGATGTGGGTGGCGCAGGGTCGCGTGTTGTGCGCGATAGCCTCAGTAACAGTAATGTCAGTCGCAGCGGCAGGTGCAGCAGCAGTGACTACATGGGAAGTGTCGATGAGTCCAAGGGATAGGGATCGTTGGCAGCTGGGGACCGGCGACCTCCGATGTCCGGCTCAGGCGGAGGGGAGGGGATTAAGGGGATTTAAAGGGGAAGGGATTAATGGGAGGGGCTCAGACGCGGAGCCACCGGCGGTGGGTGCAGCGCAGGACTTCGAGCGCAGGCACCTAGACGCAGGTGAGGGGAGGGGAAGGTGAGCCTCGAGGTGGGGGGCCGGCGGCTAGGGTTTCACACGCTGGGTAGCGACCGCCGATGGGGCGGCACAGGGCCGATTCCTCACCTGTGGTGTGGCTGGGCTGGCGGGCTGAGGTGACACATTGGTGGGCCCGCCAGAGGAAGCCTTCACAAACACACAAACACACAAACATACGCGCGTCAGTCCCCCCGTGCGCAGGCCGGAAGGCAGGGGGGAGGGGTTGGGCGGAATTGCATTCGCTGAACCCGTGCCTCCCCTAAACCCCAATAGGTTCCCCGCTCTGTCTGTACGGCCCGCGTGTGGGGTGCCCCCGGGGGATGCAGTACTGAGGCGCTCCGGAACCGCTGGGGGGAGGGGGGTAGTGTTTGGCTAGCGAACCCCGCGACCCCGCCCCTCCAGCCACCCGCCCCTTCAGCGGCCGAAGGCTGTGCGCTTGGTCCTCGGCTGCCGCTGCCGCTGCCGCTGCAAGGCCAGGCCGCGCCTTGCCAAGTTGCTATGCGTGTACCGCATGTGGCCATCATCGCGAGCATGACATGACCGGAGGCACGGAGGCCGACCTCCCTGGCAACCCCCGCCCCGGCCCCCTGTTGCTTTGCGAAGGTCGAATTGCCATGTAGGTGGGTAAGTGTCGGCGGGCGGGGCATGCAGTCCACCCGTAAGTGTCCTACCTCCTCTGCCACAACGCGCTTGCGACTGCTGTTTCTCGGAGACGCGGGCGCGGCTGGTCCTGCCGATGGAGCCTGCTTGTCTTTGCGGACTAGGCCTTTAAACCAGCCGAGGAGGCCCGAGCCGGTTGCCGCATCGCCCGTGTCTCGACCCTGACAAGCGCGGAACAAAGGCCTTGAGCGTCCAGCTCTGGTGCGCTCTGCATCAGATAATTGTTTGGCCATCCTCGTGCATCGCTCCTACCATTCCAACGCTTTGACTTGTGCAAAAACCTCCTCGCTGCCGGTACCGCTCCGCGGCAGGCTAGCACGTCAGCCACTGATGGCCCTTACAATCCGCTCTAGCATCATAGCTGTGTATTAGACGATATAACTTCACCCTTAGCACGCTGCCAGTGCAATACAGGGCCACCTACGGACGCTTAGGACAGGCCCTGCGGAAACAATCAACTGCGCATAGCTATCACGCGTTTGGTTAAGATCCGTGTGAATTGTTCCACGTACGTTGGGGAGCCGATGAGACGTATGTACCAGCAAGAATTCACACAATTGGCCCCAAAACCGCGGCACAAAAGACAAACATCATAATGCTATAAGCGTAGATGCAGTTTTCACGACATTACTGGCAGTGCTGGCCCATCCGTGAACGTCCGGAATGTGTACGATAACGGTAACAATTTTGTTTCCAACAGGAATGATTCCATCTAAGGTATAAAGTCATAATGAGGATCAATTTCAGCACTGATGGTAGCAAGCAGTCATGCTGAGCAAAAAGTAACGGCGCGACTGAAACCGTTAGAAACAATACCGTATAGCACAACGGGAAAGGCCCACTGTATTCATTTTCACCTGTATATATGGTACCATCTGAATATTTTCTATCATTACATTTTAAAACGTAGCCCGAATAATGAATAAGATGTGTCTTGCGCTGCCGAAGTGAACAGCTCAACTCCCAGAAGCCAACGGCTGTTTATCTGATCCCTTCCCACTGAATCGTCAT
This sequence comes from Eudorina sp. 2006-703-Eu-15, assembly GCA_003117195.1. Classification (NCBI taxonomy): domain Eukaryota; kingdom Viridiplantae; phylum Chlorophyta; class Chlorophyceae; order Chlamydomonadales; family Volvocaceae; genus Eudorina; species Eudorina sp. 2006-703-Eu-15. The sequence goes on from BDSI01000114.1 coordinate 390,906, forward strand.
TGCTAATTCAAGCTTACATAGATTACATCAAACGTACTCCAAATAAGGATTTTGTAAATAAGGATTTTGTAATATTTAGCATCTGCCGTACAGAACAGACATTGTACTTCAACCGGGATCTTTCTTGAGTCGTTGCTTGTCCCGGGACGGCCAAGGTTCCTGAAAGTTCACAGCTGGAGCCGCAGCCCCCTGATCGTAGAATACTGTCAGCTACGATGCTGCGCATATGCGCAACAGCCCCGGGTCGGCCCTTGAGGGCCCAGCACCGGCGTCACCTGGCGGAGTCTGGCTGCACTCCGGCGATCGGACGCAACTCATTTGTCCTCAAGGAGAACAAACCCTGACCTGCAGACGGTTTGGCTGGTCGCCAGATGTAAGGCGGCAGCCATCCTTCGGACCGTCTTGAACCCGTTTCTCTGGTGGCGGTTAACAGGGGTAGGGGGCCCACATCTGGCAGATGACCTCCACAATGGCCGCCACAAATTCAGGCCTGGAACGGTGTGGATGCCCCAGTCAGGCCTCTCATCAGCTCCAACAGAATCGGAGAACGGGGCGGAGGACTGCGTGCGCAGGCACCGTCCGCTGGTGGGGTGGGCTGGCCGTGACTCGCTGGCCGGCCAGCAACGCACACAAAATAAACAAAATCCAACTGCGCCGTGAATCCCGAAGGCAGAGCCACAGGCAGTCAGGCGCCCATCTGGAAGCCAGGGAACGCAACCGCTGAGGCTGCCAGCCTTTATGACGTCCCCGGGCCCCCTCCCCTTCGCAATGAAATAAGGATTTGGCGGTTTGAACAGCAGCAGGCACAGGTAGCGGCGGGGACCGCGCTGTTTGGCCTGTGGGCGGCCGAGAGGTACTGCATAGTCGGGCACGGAGGCGTTTGGCTCCTTACATTGTGAGTGTCGGGCCGGGCAAGCCCTCTGGTCCACTTGCGGTGTTGCTGTTGAAGTACCGCCGCCGCCCCGCCGCCCAGCGGCAACGGATGGCCTTGCAGGCCATTGCAGGAAACGCACCCTCGGGTCCACCTTGTAACGGTATGGAAACGCACGTGCTGGAGAGGGCTGCTGGTGGAAGGGGGAAATGAGGGCACAGACTGCACCGAAGCTTCAATGCGGATTCAAGGTCGAGACGACCCAGCTAATCAGAGTCATGCTGTACGATACTAGCTTTCGTACTATCCTCAGCAGCACCAGCACTCAGTCCACCGCGTACGTCGTAGCCAATCTTGATTCTTTTAGGAAAGTAGCAGCATGCAATTGAGAGCGGCACCTTCAGCAACGCTCGGGCGGCTCGCCTCGCGCAAGCCGCACAGGCCGTCCATGACAGGCGGGGCGCAACACTATGCAGCTGCTGAATTGCGATACCTTACGTGTGGAAAGCCTAATGCTGGCGTTAGCGCACCGACCGCAGGTTAGTGTTGTTGAGGCGCTTCAACGCTTGCAGTGCAGCCAGTGCAGCGACGAATGCCTATGCGCAAGATTTGTTGCTAAACCTTCTTGATGTCATTGAATCTACTAATATACTTGAGTCGAATAATCAAGCATCTCCGAACACGGTAGTTCCTGAGTCGTCGTTGCTATCAGTGCATGGGTCGTCATAGTCCGGTCCTCTGCTTTTAGACATTGGTAAAAGCCGGACAGATCCGATTCACACGCATCTTGCTTAATCGATAAATATCGTAGACGTATACGCATGACCGTGTGCGCCCAGTGCGCCCTACCTGACAACGGATATACCGACCTGTTGGTTAAGATCACCTTCCCCCAGCTGCCCCGCACGAGCGGCACCGCATCCGGCAGCGCGGAAGAAGCTTTGCCGATGCATCTTTTTGAACAGCGCCCTACAGCAGCGCTCTGCCTTGTCCCCGGCTGCCGCGGGCCCCGGGCTGCTTGGCCCCTGAAGTTGATGCACATGACTCGGACGCGGTCGTCGCCAGGCAGCTCTGGGCCCTGCGGACCCGCCCCGCCCTGCACCTCCCCCGACGTGCATCCGTACCCCTACCCACCCCCCCCTGACCGCCGTCCCACCCACCGGGAGCAGGGTCCGCCGGGACATCAGCTGGGCGCCCGGTGGCTGCCGCGGCGGCGTCCAATCTATGCCCCGCGCGAGCAGCAGCAGCACCGCTGCCAGCGTGCAGCCGCGTCGGGACATCCCTGCCCCGCAGCGTCCCGCCGGTCACTTCCCGGATGGGACACCCTGCCCGACGCACCGCCGCACCGCCACCGCCGCCGCGGTCACACAGCGCAGCCCCGGCGGCCCCGGAGATCGACCTGGCGCGGATCTTCCCCGCCGGCGTGTACAGCGTTGAGATGCAGGTGGGCAGTCCGCCGCCCTTGCCGTACTGTCCTTCGAGGATTCGTCCGTACTGTGTCGTGTCGCGACGATGGTAATGGTCCATTGACCTCTACCTACCGCACATCGTTGCTCGAGTACTTTGAAAGGGCGTTCAAGCGAAGCAAAGTTCGGCGATTCGGTGTTTAACATGTCGTTGCAAAAGTGTTTGAAGGCGGGTGTGCGTGGCGGCTAGCACCCGCACGCCGCACCGACCCTCACCCAGCTGTGCCCCGCCGCGCGACTGGGTTCACGCATCACGATGCTGCTGACCCGTGGGTCACCTCAGGTGCGGGATTACGAGCTCGACCAGTTCAGCGTCGTCAACAACGCGGTGTACAGCAGCTTCTTCCAGCACGGTGGGTGCACAGCTTTGGGAATGCACCGTAGTGAGGGGGTCAGTGGGGTCACTGGGGGTGCAGGACCTAGGAGGGAAGGGCGCACGCGCACACACACATACGGTAGGTCGGATGCGCCGCTAAGGCCCAATTCGGCTGCAGCCCACCCCTGTCGCACGTTGTTCACCGCCTGAATGATGTGTTTTGTCCGCCACGGGACCCAGGCTGTACGGCATATTGCCCCAGGCACGCACCAAGCACCTTCCCACCCCGGCCCACACCACAACCGGACGGACATGCCCGTCTGCGACCGCACGTACCCGGCACCTCCGCCCCCTCCCACACACCCGCCCGCCCGCCCGCCCGCCCTCCCCGCCCAGCGCGGCACGAGGCCTTCGCCGCTCTGGGTCATGAGGTGGACGACTATGCCCGGGCGGGGACTCCGCTGGCGCTGTCGGAGCTCAACATTAAATTCCGAGCGCCCCTGAGGTGAGGTGGCGGTGGCGGTGGCGGTGGCGAACAAACGCCCCAGTGAGCGAGCCGGGAGATCACCCAACCCGCAACATCGCAAGGGCCGGAGCCCCATGCGCCCGTCTAGACTCCGTCCGGGTCATAGGTCCATACCTCCCTCCTGGTCCATTCCTGGCGCCGTGGCTGCATGGCTGCATCTCCGGCTCCGTGGCCCCCCACATGGATGGCTCCGTGGCCCCCCTGCCCGCGTGAGAGTGCAGGTCGCGGGACGTCTTCCGGGTCAGCGTGTGGGTGCAGAAGGTGACGGGCGCGCGTGTGGTGTTCCAGCAGCGCATCACCAAGCGCCAGCACCCGCGGCCGCCTCAGGCGCAGCAGACGGCCGAGCAGGACCGGTCGCAAGGGCCGGCGGCGGCGGAGGAGGAGCAGGAGGAGGTGACAGGGCACGGGGGGCTGGTGTGGGGACGAGGAACACACCTTCCTTCGCTGTCTCAGTGACAATGAGGAGAGCGAGGGGAAACGGACCCGGCCAGCGGCAAAGATGTGCCGAAGGGGTACTCAAGCTTGCCGCGGGCGATGCTTCGTGGCGGCTAACAAGGGACCAATGTCGCCTGCAAGGCCCAATAGGGTCATAATCTGTGTTCGGGGGTTCTGGTCTTGTTCGGTGGGTTTGTGTGTCTCGGGCGGGTGGGTGTATTAAATCACGATGGCTCTGATACCGTATACATATGTGTTTAGATAAGAGACCCGCCCGACCCAAACCATATACACATGCGTATGTACATGTATATACATATTATAATATATGTGTGTACACATATATCAAGGTCGCCCCTGCTCCGTACCTGTACCAAAGGGAGGAAGCCGACCCCTCCACCTGCGGGTACACGTACGGCAGTCGTGTCTGACTGGGCGATGCGGCTGGGAACGCCTGTCACCACATCTGCGCGTCCTCCCTCCCTCCCTCCCTCCCTCCCCGCTCCACATGTACGGTAGCTGATTGCGGAAGCCGAGGCGGTGGTCGTCTTCCTGGACTCCCTCTACCGGCCCTCACGGATACCCCGGGAGGCGGCCAGGTGGGTGGGCGGTAGCGAGGCGCGACCCGTAATGGGACCCGTTGCGTGGAACCCGTCGTTTGCTTTGATTGGTGAAAGTGATGGCGCGCAAATTGATGCGCAATTGCGTGTACAGCAACTTCATCATACCGTATTTAGTTGGTTGACATCGTGGCAAAGGGTTGACCGTTGCCCCCGGCCCGGGTGACCCGACGGGCCCAGGTCAGGGAGGGAGGGAGGGAGGGAGGGAGGGAGGCAGGGAGGGAGGGAGGGAGGGAGGGAGGCAGGGAGGGAGGGAGGGAGGGAGGGAGGGAGGCAGGGAGGGAGGTCCTGCAGGTCCCATCTCCTCCATCCGGATCCCGGAAGCTCCCAGTGCTGCGCACCTGCCCTTTCCTTCTCCGCACGTCGAGGGCGGGGGGCCGGAGGGATCGCGCAGCGGCACCCGCCAGCTCACATGCGCGTATGTGGCATATGAATATATGTATTCTACTACTCCTACTCCTATTACCACTATGTGTGTGTCAACGGAGAGCTGCGCCGCGGGACAGACGCCCGGTGTCAATGTTGTGGTGTCCGGGCGCTATTGTGTGTCCGTCTGCGCATCAGGCCGGGGCCGCCGCAATGACCCATGAGCCCCTCCCTGGTGTGCGCGCTGAACAACCCGCAGGTGCTTCCAACAACTCGCCGACATGCGGACAGCAGCAGCGGCGGCGGCGGCGGCGGCGGGGGCGGTGTGACAGCGGCAGCAACAGCAGCAGCCACACCGCACTGCCGTAGCGGCGAGCGGATGTGGCAATGAGCGATGGCTTTGGCTCCGTCTAGCGGGTTGGGAAGATGGGATGGAGCGGTTGGGGCTGTCCCAGTTAGTTAACATCCACAACGAACCCTATGTGATTAGGGATGCACAGTTTCATACTACATACATGACATGTGCGTGCGTGCGTATCAGTCCGCCCGATGATCCGCCCCAACGGGCCCCGAAGCTGTCGCTGGTTCGGGGGACGAGTCAGGTAAGCTTACGTGCTACGCCAGCTACGGCGCGGCTCGTGAGTGGATCGGTTGTCGCGGGTGGCTACCGGCTGCGCACGGCTGCCTGCACATCGCCTCGACTGCACACGGGGCCGCCGGCGGCGGCGGCGGCGCGACCAGCAGAAGGGCCCGGTGGTGCGTGACGCACACTCGGCCCTGGTGTCCTAGAAAGCCTGCCTGCCAGCCCTGGTCTTAGTGGGGCCTGATAGGCTGGGATGGAGGTAGGCCCCGGGCAGGCGGGGGTGGGGGGCGGTTGGGGGTGGGGGGTGGGCGGTGGGCCGGGACTGCCCGAGGCACAATGGCGGCGAGTGTGTGTGGGCTTACTGCGTGACGGGGCTTGGATCCTGCTGTCGACCCCGGGTGGGGGGTGGGGAAGGGTAACTAACCCGTCGACCCCGCGCCGTCAGTGGCCACGAAGGTGTGGAACAGGAGCAGCGGAGCTCTGAGAGGGGAGCTCTGAGAGTCGGAGCAGCGGAGCTCTGAGCTCAGAGCAGCGGAGCTCTGAGAGTCGGGATGGCGGCCCTGACCTGGCTACGTACGGTGATATTGGGGGGAGGGCGAGGAGATGCGGGCGCCGGGTGTGATCACATCATGGGCAGCAAACACATGCTTGCTCTGGGCTGCCGTCGAGGTCCTGGAGCGCTGCCACTGCCACACACGCGGGTTTCAAATGCAGTGTACATGGCGTTGACAGTCGGGGGGGTGGCTTCGGTGGCGGGATGCGGTGTTGTTGAAGGTCAGTGTATGGCAGGTAGAGTGGCACGTTGATGACGCGGGGCTGACTGGGCTGGACTAACCGGTGTCGTTGTCTTGGCGCCGACTCGCAAAGCGGCTCCCAAGAACTGAGGACTTCATTTGGTATTTGCGACCGTGGTGGCAACAGCTGTGCCGCTAGGAAGTGCGGCGGACAGGTACACCGTTGTCTTACAACGTTAACTTCTCCAAGCAATTATTACATTGTTTTGCTATTATAAAATGCGAGTATTATTGCACGCGAGGCCTGGTAGGATCGAGGGTTAGCTTTAGGTTACGTGGCGTTACGAATGATTAATGCGTCGTACCGGGTCGATACGTCTTGCCAGAAACCTTACACAGCGAAAAAACAATAGTAATTTGTTTATCTTTAAGTGCAATCACGATTCTTTATTTGCTTATTTCTGTGTCCTGAGTCAGGTTCCTGCAAGAATGCCGCCTGTGACAGATAGCAAGGGCTTTTGTGAGACGAAACGAGGCGAAATACCAAAGGCTTCAATATCATACGATAAAATGGGTAGGTAACAGTGGCGGCCCGCATACGTCAGACATCTGCTAAGGCATGCAGCCTTACGCCCGCCCTGGAGGCTTACGTTGCTGCTGAGTGCCACTTCAAGATATCATATTAAAACAGTCGCATCGCTGTGGACACTTAATGCGCCCAGGGCGGCCTGTCTACGGCTTGGGAGATCCGCCGAAGCGTGGGCAACTCGCTCGGAAATTTGAGGAAGCCAAGGTAGCTTATAACATCGCTGCAGAAGAGAAACTCCTGCGTCCTCAGAGCGGGAGGCGGACGGCAGCGCGGGAGGCGTTGGAGGCGGAATGGGCGCGACGGGAGCGCTGGACGCAGGTGGGTGGGCGGTCGACTTGGTGCGGCTGTTCACCTACCCTGGCTGGACTTCCTGCCATTCGCATGAAAGGTTAATTCTTTCCGTTGCGTTCGCTCATCGCTGGACGAGGAATGAGCGTCATCTCCGCGCGTTTAATAACCTGACCTCCCGACATTAGTAACCGCCACCTCAATGCAATGCGGCCCGGTAGCCCCTTCGAAAGCCGCAAAGGCTCTCACTTACGAAACGAACAGCAAAGTTTACCTCCTCACAAGTTCAGCATGCGACACCTCAAACGGAAGCGCCGGCCGACCCCTCTCCGGCTGTCTCTCTTCCGCCCTGCCGTGTTGCCGCTTAGTCATGCAGCCGACCACCATCCCTCTCACCGTCCGCACATGTCACCTTCAAGATGGCGCCGCTGGCCGTTCGTTAAACATTGAAACAGAAAAATAAAAATAGATTCGCGGCGCCATGCGATTCTGACGCGTGCTCGCTGAAAGGAATGCCGAAGCTGATATCGTATACCCTGGGCAGGTTCTGACATGTGCTACCGTATCACGTTTGAAGCGCCTGTTGGGAGGCTTCAATGTCCACTGTTTCATACGAACGAATTGTTTGGGCGCCCTGGTGGAGTGGAGCCTAACCTAGTTAGGCGGTGGAGGACAGATTCGGGCCCCCCCCAAACCGGGAGCACAGGCCAGCCCAGGGCCCGTTGCTCCCAGCAGACGGTCGTGTGTTAACTTGTTACGGTAATGATGCGGCGAGATGCGGAGGAGGGCCACCGCACGGTATTCGCCCGGCCGACTGCCTCACGGGCTGCCTGACCGCGTCTTTGCTGCGTGTCCTTACGTCTTCCGGGACCCGACGCACGAACGACACACGCGAGGTGTATCGGGGGCATCAGACCGCACTTACCTACGCACCTCCCGGCTTCCCTGGTCCGGGTGTGGGGCCACGGGTCCACGGGGGTCCGCATCCCCGCAGGTACGGACGCCCCGTCAGGTCCAGGACTTCTACCTGCGGTCCAGCACCGCCAACCCACTGACGGAGGGATGCACGCCCGCGGTGAAGCTCGCGCCCAGCCCGCCGCCCCAGGTATGGACGGTATGGATGGCCGCCTCCACGTAACACATGCGGAACACTGTGTACGGCCACACGGGTGTACGACAGTACGGATGCCAGGGTGTCATTTATTTCCTGGCTGCGCCAGACGGTATGGCATGGCATACTGTCCTGGTGATAGTGGTGGTGGTGGTGGCAGTGGTGGTGGTGGCAGTGGTGGTGGTGGTGGCAGTGGTGGTGGTGGTGGTGGTGGTGGTGGTGATAGTGGTGGTGCGTTGCCGGCTGGGCCCTGGAACCCGATGCAGGTCGACTGTTTGGGGCGGGGCGGGTCACTGCCTGGGTGGCCCTGGGTGCACCACTCGCGGGAGGGAGGGAGAGAGAGAGAGAGAGGCAGAGCTGGTCGAGTGTGCAACCCCGCCGCAGCTGCCATCTGTCGTCACACAAACACCATGGCATCGCCCTGCTGTCTGTAGCGCATCGCAGACCTGAACTGGACCTACCCCCCACCTTCCCACCCACCTGCCCCCCCCCACACACACCCGATGGCTCCCTCCCTGGTCCCTCATGCCCCGGCGCTGGGTGACGGGGGACATGCGGCCCGCCGCCGGTCAGCCACATTCCGTGCGCGTGTACCATGAAGGTGAGCTGCCGTACAGCCTTCGTACCCACGTGACGCCGGCCGTGGCGCCCACGGCTGAGAACGTCGAGCGGGAGACGAGGAGCGCACAGGAGCGTACACGTCGGGATAAGGTGAGGTGAAGGAGGCTCGGAGGGGTGCGTTGGGTTGGGGTGGGGCGGGGTGTCGTTTGCCGGGGTAGGGTGAGGAAGCGGGAGTTTGGGGACCTGGGGAGCTGGGGTGGCTTGCGGGCGGGAGGGGACATGAGTGCGTCTGTTAGATGGCGCGGTTGGCAAAGCCACAACCCGGCCCCCGGCCCCCGGCCCCCCGCCCCCGACCGCGTGCATCAGTGCGCGGCGCAGTCTCCATCGGTGCCCTCTGCGGCCGTTGGCACCAGTGCTGCTGCACCTGCCACCCGGCCACCCGGCCACCCTGACACGGTGGCACCGGTCCGATTGGTCTGTCAGCTGCGGCTGTCTGCTGCTGTTTGTGTTGTCGTTGCTGCCGCCGCTTTTGTGACCGCACGCTGTCGGCCTGATGCCCACCTCCACCCCGCAGGCTGTACTGGCGCAGTACGCGGATGCCAGGGCCTACGGTCGGCGGCAGTGTGAGGAGCACCCACACGGGCTGACGGTGAGGGGGAGGGTTAAGGGGTGAGGGCGAAGCGGCGAGGGTTAAGGGGGGAGGGCTGAGGGTGGGCAAGGGAGGAGGAAGGCGGATACAGGTGAGTCTTTATAACTTGACAAACTTTGATGGTTTCCCGCTGTTTCAGCGAAATGAATAAATACTGTCCGGGATGCATCGCGTCGTGTGAAAAAATCTCGCTAAACGCGCTAAAAAACTCGTTGAGCTGCAGTACATCGGTGCGACACCGCCCGCATTACCGCAGCAATGTCTCCCGCGCAAACGAATCCTTCTCCACTTCCTCACCTAACCTCCTACCCCTCCCCATGCCCTGTCTGTGAGCCCGGCCGCCCCGAAAGAATAAACGCAGCAGCTGCAAATCCAAGCGCCCCCGCTATCGACCACTTTCTCGACCTCTCGCCGTGTTTCCCCCTTTGCACCTTCCTCCGCCAAGCCTGGCACTCAACACCGGGGCCCTGCTCCCGCCCCCACCCCACCCCCCACCCTCACCCCCCACAGAAGCTCGCCCTTGCGAAGCTGCGGGCCGCCAACAGCGGTCTTGTGCACTTGGCGGACATCCCCTCCGTCACCTTCATCAGCGCGACCGTCACTGCCACATGAGAGAGGAGAGGGGCGAGGGGCGAGGGGCGAGGGGCAGCCAGGGCGGGGCAGGGCGGGGCGGGGCAGGGCGGGGGGGGGCGGGGGGGAGGGGCGGGGCAGTGGGAGAGACTTGCAGCCGGCCGGCCGTGGGCCCGGGGTGCGCGCTTGTGGCCGCGGGCGACGCAGCGCCCCTATCAGCAGCACTGCCCTCGGGGGGCATCGCTACTCCCGCCCTCCGCCCTCCCGCGTCTCTCGGAGAACTAGGGGCCCGCTGCTGCGAGGGCGACTTCCCCCCGCGTCGTGCGAGCGGACTGGCGTCTGGCGACCGTATGGGAGGTGCCCCTGCCATGTGTATGTGTATGTGGCTGGGACCACGCCAGTCTTTGTGATCCCCTCCCGCATCCCTTCCTGATTGGGGGGGCGGAGGACGTCCTGCGCCGCAGCACCACGACCGGCACCGGGGGATGATTATGATGCCCCGGGCACCGGGGGATGGGATGATGATTTATCAATGATGTTGTGCAGCGGACCCCGCTAGGGTCATCGGTGACAGCCGCAGCCGCCTCGCTAACCACACACACACACACACACACACACACACACACACTGCACACACGAAACCGCGCCACCGTGGCGCACCGGGACCTGCAGGCTCCCTCCACATGTGCACCTGTGGATGCACGACCCGTGGGAACGAACGAGCGACTAAACGGACGCAGAGTGGGAGGGGCCGGGGTGTATGCGGACAACGGCATGGGACGGATCCCGGATGCGGTGGACAAGCCGGATGGGGGCCGGGGATGAGATGGCGCCAATCCAGTTGGCCATGCACAGATGTGGGTGATCTGATCTGCCCCTGCCGACTGGCAATCCGCAACTGTCCGTAAGCGCCAGCACATATCCCGTACCTGTCAGTACCGTATTCACTGCAAAGTGGGTCTGGACCTGGCCTAGAGACCCCAGACGCCCAGAGGCTGGTGATGCTGTTTTCAAATACTGGCGTTGAAAACCGCGCGCCGCGCGTAATGGCGAGCGCCGCAGTGCGCCGCCGCAAATTGTTTCCATGTGTGTGGCTGTTGGGGTGGGGTGGGGTGCGGTTTGAGGTCGAGTTGAGGAGGGTATGGGCGACTGGTTGGGTGGATGTGCGTGTGGTTGGGTGTGTATATGTTGGGGAGGGCGGAGATGGTTGGCGGGTGGGGATGGGTGGTTGGAGGGTGGGGATGGGTGGTGGTTGGAGGGTGGGGCAGGTGAGTGCACCGGGCGGCAACACAGTGGGATCTTGCTTTTGTTTTTGAGGGGGGTAGGGGGCTGAACCCTAGTGCCAACCCCCGGTTTATACGACAAGAGATGCACACGTGAGCGGCCCGCTGGGGTAGGGGGGCCCCCAGAACCCGCCAGTCCGTGCAGTCAGCGGCACACGCAGCCCTGAAGGCAGCATGTGGCAATCCCGCCCCTGCCCGCCCCGTATGAGACGCGGAGGGACGTGCCAGCTTGGGCGATAAGGCCCTTGTGGCCGGCTGGAAAGCCCCTCCTCATAGGGTCAAAAGCCTAACTGTAACAACTGTCAGTACGATGGAGCCGTAGGGTGCAGGGCGCACTTGCTGTTCTTCTTTATCGGCGTGAGCGCATGCGATATCCGTAGATGTCGTGCTGGGCCTTACTCGTTTGGCGGCTGGATAAGGGGAAGAGTCCCGTGTACGGAGAGGCGCGGCGGAAGGCGCGGAAACAGTCATGCCTTTTGACAAGGAGACTGCGACGAGGGTTCCGTGACTGAGATGTGCGTGCAAATCCCGACATTGACACCTGAAATTTTACATGTAGGACGACAGAGGCACAAGAATATCCTTGGATACAAACTGAAGCCGCAACATGCGTGTGGCGTACTTTGGTAACGTTACTGAGACTTCAGCGTGAGAATTCAGTTGCGACGATGCGGTCCCGAGAAAAAGTTAAATACATATGAAACACAATATTATTATTGAATAAATGTGTGCGTTGCATCTGCGATTCGTAATCGTTTGTAGTATATACAGCTTAACGTCAATGCACGTGCCCAACGCAGGTGAGTGATCCTTGGTAGCAATCAAATTGTATGCGCTTTCCGTGAAGGTATACTGTCAGTATGATAAAACAATAGGTTTTGCACCACAGCGCTGTAAGTTACTTCACGCGCGGGGCCTGGCTGTGAAGTGCCGAGCTGTGCCGAGCGGACGGACCTACCTCCCTGCGTGAAAGTCCCCGGTCACATGAAAATGTTAGCAACGTGTAATAAAAATTATTTGAAAAAGAAACTGTTTGGCTCGCTCCGTTTGGAATAGGCAAGCTCGGGCTAAATGTATGAGTCAATAGCTCATATCTTCTGACGCTGCCTCACGTTTTTATTTAAGTCTTCCTATAATTTAATCTCTCAAATTATACGTGTTATATCTCCGATACTCCTGACAGTCAAAAAGTAGGCTTTGGGCATCATCAGAGCGCCCATTACAGTACATGCGAGGGAATGCACTTTTCCTGCCAAGAAAATGTGGGCCACAGCTATTGATGACCAGAATAACCATGTAAAGCTCGGAAAATCTTGAGTTATTTCGCCAGGGCGCACGCGAGCACCTGCCTCGTAAAGTCATGAACCTGCGAAAGTGAAGGAAAAGAAGTAATGGGCCTTCCAGATGGCCAGACATCCTGGTGGCGTCGTCTTATACCATGCTCTCAATCAGAACATCGCGCAGGGGCCCGGCGTTTCCAGCCGGGAGCCGTCCCCACGTCCCGTGCCCTTCTCCATCGCCAATATGACACCGCGCCCATGCCAGTTATCGCCATTACCTCAACGACACAAAATAGTTTCCACAGCACCGAAGGCTCCTCACTTGTCATCATCTACTGCAACCCGGTTGCGCGCTCCTTGCTGGGTCCTGGTGTCAGGGACCTGCTGCAAACGCCCAACCACATCTCCAGCGACCTACTCGAGATCTTGAGGAGCGCCAACGCAACCGGCAGCGCTGCTCGCGCGCTCACGTTGAGGTTCAGCTCGCAGCTCGGCACCGGTGCCTGGACGGCCCATGTCTCCCGCTGCGTCCTCGACGACTCCATCACGCGGCATCAGCAGCGGCAGCAGCAGCAGCAGCAGCAGCAGCAGCAGCAGCAGGCGGAGGACGAGGAGGAGGCGGGGGAGGAGGAGGTCGGGGAGGAGGAGGAGCAGGAATGCCGCGGCCACGCAGCCGCCTGCAGCTGCTTTGGCAGCGCGCTGCTGCTGCCGGGCGGCCGGGGTCGAGCGGTGCGGCCCGCGCTGGTGCTGCTCTTCCGCCGGGTCGACGACGTCGCCACCGCCGCCGCGGAGCTGCTCACTAGCAGCCTCCTCTCCTACCCGCCACTCGCCGGCGCCACCTTGAGCGGTGGCCAGCTGCTGTCGCCGCTCCCCAGCTCCCACGACCTGGCCGGCTCCCCTGGACCGCTCTCGCCCCTGCTGCACCCCCCAGTGTCGCTGCCGCCCCAGCAGCCTACCCCTTCCAAGCCGATCTGCCTCACCCGGATGCTGTCTCCCCTGGCAGCTATGGCCGCCGCGTTGGCGTCCTCCACCTCCGTGGCCGCCGCCGCCGCGGCGCTACCGTCGCCGCTAATATCGCCGCACGCCGGCGGCGGCGCGGCCGCGGCGCACTGTTACTGGCCGCTGCACGCCGTCAACGCGCTTCCCGCCGCCGTCACCGTGCTCCTGCTGGGCGGCGCCCGAGTGCTCTTCCAGAACACCGCCAGCCGCTCCCTGCTCGGCGACCGACTGGCCGAGCCCCTGCCGGCGAGTGCCGCGGCGGCGGAGGCAGCGGGCGGGGAGGACGACGGCGCCGGGGCCGCACTACGGCGGCTTCGCCACGGCCGGGTGGCGCTGTCGCGGGCTCAGTCCGAGCAGTTGGCATCGGACGTGGGGGACCCGGCACCCGGGGAGCGGATCAGAAGCGGGACGCGCTCCTCGTCCGTCGGGGGTGGAAGCCGCACCCGGCTTCTGGCCGCTGCCGCCGAGTGGTTCGGCGCCAAGCGCTCCAGGGTCTTGGGCGGCAGTAGCGGTAGCGCCGGCGGATTGAAGTCGGCGTCGCGAGTTGGAGGCGGGGACCCGCAGCGGCGGGTGCAATCCGGTGCTGGGGCCCGGGAGGCAGAGGCAGAGACGGAGGCCGCGGGTTCCGCGCAGCAGCAGCAGCGGCAGCAGGCTAACGCGCTGCACCTGATCTTCAGCTTGGAGCCAGGGAAGCTGCAGCAGATGATGGCGGCGGTGTCGGTACCGGGGGGCACATGGCAAGGTGCGTGTGGTCGTGCGTGTGTTATGTGGATCCGGAATTTCACCCAGCCCCAACGCCCAACCCCGACACAACTCGACCTGACCCGACCCGACCCGACCCGACGCGACCAGTCCCGACCCGACCGGTTCCGGTATCCGGTTTACCGGTTTACCGGTTACCGTTACGGTTAAGGTTCTTAGTTGACCACAGCATGTCAACATCATTACAACTTGTTGTGAGGGGCGCTTCAGCAGATGTCCCGGGGGGTCCTTTCCCACATGGTTCACATGGTTCAATCATCAATTCGTTGCATGCGACCACACAGCACACAACACACAGCACACAGCCACCAGACAGCCGCTGGCCAGGCGGCCGCGCCACCCTCAAGAGCAGCCCGCACGCTGCGACATGGACCCCGCGGAACCCAGAGAGAGCAGCAGATACATACACTCCTTAACGAAACCCGCCCAGCGGTCTACCGACCTGAAAGGGAGTCGGTTTTTTGTGTTGCAAGGATGGGGGTGCATGTGCCCCCTACCTGTGTACGCCCAACTAACTAAACTACCCGTACGACGAGACGAGCCGTTGGCCCCAGGGCATGCACGCAACAAAACGCCGGGAAGCACTCACTCGTACTCGCACTCGTACTCGGCTCCTTTGTTGCTCTTTTCATGTTTTCCAACTTGCAGGTTGATATGGTAAGTATATTGGTGCTTGGTTTGGGTCGGGTGGGTCTCTCATCTTAACACACCCGTACATGGGGCTGCATGTACAGTGTGAAGCGGGAAACCTACACACTTCCGGAAGGGGCCGATGAGTTACGACGAGCCCACAATGCATGTGCTCCAGATGCCCGACGAACCGAGATGGCCTCCAGGTCATGATCTCCGCCAGCCCCGGGGGAAACCCTCCGCCGGATTGGGGAAGGTGATGAGCCGCTGTCGTAAACACTAGAGCAGGCGTCATGGTCCGTTTCGAGCAGTCTCCAAGTCAGTGGAGTACGGCAGCGCTAAAGGCCGTACACGCATGGCGGGCCACGCCAAACCGAACCAAATCGTGCGATCCGGCGCAGGGCGGGACGTGCACGGGCGCAGAAGGGGGGAGGGGAGTAGTGGCCTGCAGGCCCGGCAACGGACGGTCCGGGGCGCATAACTGGCCAGCTCCCTGGCGGTAGCAGCGCCTTTTGTGCCGGTTGCAGATTGTGGAGCGCCCGGACGGACGTCTGGTGGCGTGGCGGGTGGCCCTCGCCGGGGGCCCCTCCCTGGGTGGGGCGAGCCTCCCGACGGATAGATTCGTTAGGTTGGGCGCATCAGTCTGGCCTATGGATCCCCTGGCCGATGTGGTGCTGCAGTGCCACAGTACTGAACCGTCGCCGCCATGGAATTAGATGGAAACGTTCTGGCCTGACCTGGCCTGACCTGTT
The DNA here is from genome assembly GCA_003117195.1 of Eudorina sp. 2006-703-Eu-15. Lineage (NCBI taxonomy): Eukaryota > Viridiplantae > Chlorophyta > Chlorophyceae > Chlamydomonadales > Volvocaceae > Eudorina > Eudorina sp. 2006-703-Eu-15. The sequence goes on from BDSI01000114.1 coordinate 406,297, forward strand.
GTGCGCTGCGCTGTGCTGCGCTGTGACACCCCCCGCTCACCCGCTGGGTTGGGTTTTATTTTAACCCCCGCTCGATAACCTCCGTCGGTTAAACTCTTGTTCAGGCAGCAGCGCAGCTTCACACTGTCTACCAGTTTCCTATTTCCCCTGTCCGAGCCATGCCTTTCGGCCTACCGTACATGCCGTACAGGTCGTACCATCAGCCATCCGGTATCTCTTTCACGCCCGCCTGGACATTTCCCTTCCCCACGCAGCGCTGCCGCCGCAACAACCCTGCATACTGCCTTTGTTTTGTTGTACGTGCTTCTCCCGTGACGTACTCGCTCCCCCCACTCCCGGGTGTCCCTCTGTGCTCCGCCATGTCCTTCGTTGGACGACGTTCGCGGCGTGGCTGCACCTTCGTCTGACACAGGTCCGTACAGTATCGGAGTCTTAGGGATGGGTAGGGTCCCCGATGCACATGGCCTGGTGCTACACTTGGCGGCAGCGCGGCAGCGCCGCGGTGCGCACCCTTGCGTAGTCTCATTTTTCACTGCCATGCAGGTACCTCGCCACGTAAGTATTCTCAGTTTTTGGTTGCGCGCGTGTTGTTTGTGGGGTTGGATTTTTTCTTGTTAACCAGCCGCTCACCCACCCAATTAACCAACCCAACCAACCAACCAACCAACCAACAACCACCACATGCACCGCAGGCATCGTGCGGGTGCCATTCCGACTGGCGCCGCCCACTCTCACGGGCGTGGGTGTGGGCCCGGGGTCAGGTGAGGAGGCGGGCGGCGGCGCCAGTGGTTAAATGGTGTACAGGGGTTACAGGGGGTCCAGTGCAAGGCGGGCCAGGGCGGTGGTTCAAACACGCGGAAGGAGGACTGATGGTGGTGGCGGTCGAGGGGTTCTATCTGCTGCATGGACTTGGAAATGCACAACAAAGGTTGGGGCTTGGGGGACGGAACGCACAGGATGCGGACCGGTCCAAGATCCTCAGGACAGACCACGGACCACCGGATGCACGTGTTCGCCTGCGGGGCAGGGGGGCAGGGGCAG
>BDSI01000115.1:0-406316 GCA_003117195.1 Eudorina sp. 2006-703-Eu-15
CCCCCCTCCCACCCTCCACCCTCCCACCCTCCCACCCTCCCACCCTCCCACCCTCCCCCCCCCTCCCACCCCTCCCACCCTCCCACCCTCCCACCCCTCCCACCCTCCCACCCTCCCACCCTCCCACCCTCCCACCCTCCCACCCCCCCCCTCCCACCCTCCCACCCTCCCACCCTCCCACCCTCCCACCCTCCCACCCTCCCACCCTCCCACCCTCCCACCCTCCCACCCTCCACCCTCCCACCCTCCCACCCTCCCACCCTCCACCCTCCCACCCTCCCACCCTCCACCCTCCCACCCTCCCACCCTCCCACCCTCCACCCTCCCACCCCCCCCCCCCCCCCCCCCCCCCCCCCCCTCCCACCCTCCCCCCCCACCCTCCCACCCTCCCACCCTCCCACCCCCCCCCCCCCCCCCCCCCCCCCCCCCACCCTCCCACCCTCCCACCCTCCCACCCTCCCACCCTCCCACCCTCCCACCCTCCACCCTCCCACCCTCCCACCCTCCCACCCTCCCACCCTCCCACCCTCCCACCTCCCACCCTCCCACCCTCCCACCCTCCCACCCTCCACCCTCCCACCCTCCCACCCTCCCACCCTCCCACCCTCCACCCCCCCCCCCCCCCCCCCTCCCACCCTCCCACCCTCCCACCCTCCCACCCTCCCACCCTCCCACCCTCCCACCCTCCCACCCTCCCACCCTCCCACCCCATGCACGACAGGTGGAAATGGCGGTCTTGGAGGCGCAGATTTCTTCAATAGAGGCCAAGCTGCTTGCGGCAGTGCAACGGGTCAAGCTGCCGGAGGCCCTTCCTGAGGGGCTGAAGGGCTTCTGGCTGGACAGGTTCAACGATGACGTAGTGCCGTACACAAGCTTCTGGAGAGAGGTGAAGACAACCATCGGCGACGCGGCGCCCAGGCTGGTGGAGGCCGTACGGCAGCGGATGGGCGACGGTATCGGGCTGACGGGGATAGGTGCTGCGGCCGCAGATGGTGAATGCGATGGCGGCATGCGGCTGTTGCGGCAGCTGCTGCAGGCGTACACCGACCTAATGGAGAACGGCACAGTGCGCAAGGATGACTTCTATGCCCTCTGGTCCAGGTATGGCCAACACCCACGGCGAAACGTTCCGTGGGACTAGCTAGATAATGGGATGCATGAGAAGGTTGACTTGGGACAACTGGGCGTCGGATGATGCATGGTCACCTCACGTATACATATGTATATGTACCTGTCCTCGTTGATGTGACTTGTTATGCGCGATACCAATCACGCAGTTAGTTATGGTATAAATTGCTTGTTTGGCCTCATCATCCATCCAGCAGCTCGTCGCGCGGTTACCAACGAATGCCGTCTCGATCCTCTCGCTCTATCCTCTCAATGTTTGATGTACATTGGCGCATTTTATCCGGCCAGGGCTTCCGTCCGTCCTTCAGATGAAAGCCTGCTGCGGCTGTCTTAATTTCTTAATAACATTAACGCTCGGTCTATTTGCGGTCGGTGTCTTCTCAAATCCCGCGCGCTGCCCTCCACGCACGCAGCTGTCGCGAGTGGGCGACTGCACCGCCAGCCAGTGGCCCCGAGCCGGGTGACATGCGGGCCTGCTGTGAGGTGCTGGTGAAGCACTTCGACCCGAAGAAGCTGCAGGAACCTGAGAAGGCGGAGCTAAGACGGCTGAAGGACGTTTTGAACCCCTTCAACTTCACGTCCGACGTCACCAACCTCCTCACTCGCTTCCTTCCAGGCAGCCGTGACTGGCTCTTTGAGGAGTTCGCGCAATGGCTCAAGAAGACTCCTGACGATCCCACCCACCGCGCCATGGTGCTGTACGGCGGTCCGGGGATGGGCAAGTCCACGGTGGCGGCGGCGCTGGTGAACAAGCAGGCTCTGGGCAGCAAGGGGTCTGCTGTGATCGGGCATTACTTTTGCAAGCACGATGACCGGAAGTAAGTTCGACTGTTGTCAATGTTTGTTTGGAATGCACTTCTAGATGCAAGCATGCGGAGTATAGTAGTGTCGGAGCGAGGGTGGATTCCAGCAGGCATACGTATGTATATATACCGCAGGTAAGCTCGCTCCCGAGGTTGCAGCCCCCTTGATTGGTTAATGTTCCCAACAAAATTGGGGCACGGTGCGTACAAGCAAGGACCCCGGCTTACATGCGTGCAATGAGCCACTAGCTAGCTAGAGCCGCCCATCGATCTGTAGCACCGGCTCAACTATCTATAGATAGCTATCTAGTAGCTAGCGCAACGGGCTGGGCCATCTTAAACGGCCAGCGAAAATGGCTGCTGTGTGGAATCATGCTAGCCAGGATTTCTATGCTGTTTGTGTGCTACGTACGGGCGCTGTATATATTTTGTCGACATGGCAATATGCCGTTTCATAGACAAGAAGCAAACGTATTTAAAACACGTCAATCAAATATTTTAACTCTTGTGAATTCTTGTATGTCAGAAGTCTTAATACAAATCCGTAGTCTTACTTGTGCGTGTTTCTGAATGTTAGCGTGCTTTCCACATTTCACGGTACTCACTACATACCTGCTTGCACAACGCTGACTCCACACATACATGCTCCTGCGTACGTACCGTGTGTCCCCTCGCCGCGCCCTACGTAAACATTCGTCCGTCGTCCTGCCTCGCAGCCGCTCCGACCCGGTGGTCATGATCCGCACGTTCGCCTACCAGCTGGCGGTGGCGGTGCCCGAGCTGCGGCCGCATCTGCTGCGGCTTACCGCTGAACAAGTGAAGGCATGGGCGGACGACCCGGAGAAAGCCTTCCAAAACTTGCTGCTCGAACCGCTGGAGGAGATAAAGGTAAAGCTAATGCCACAAATTATTCCAAGTCGATGAACACGCAACATATGATTATGATCATGATTATTATGAGCGAGTAGTATCAGCGTGAAGGAGCGAGGAGGAGGAGAGCGCCTTACCTTTGCGTTCATTTTTACTCAACTAATAAAAAGCGTGCATGTAGTCGGTGCAGAGTGGTGATGTGCGTGAGCCCGCGACCTCCAGCACCCTTGGCTCTGCTCGGATTCACAGCACTTTGACGCGTGAATCTGACAATGCGGGTTTGGCTATGACTTGCTAATACCGCACTGAGTGCCTCTTGATGGTTTGCGACTGTAGTTATCTTAGTTATCTGCAAGGACCGACTAGTGGCTAGGGGGTCGGCAAGGACCGACAAGTGGCTAGGTAGGGGGTCGGCATCTTAGCCGGTAGGGGTTCGTCCACAAATGGTGTGGACGATGCACTTCCACAACTGTTGTGGAACATCCTCCGTCTGAAGTTATCTGTGCTTCTAATTTACATTTATTTTACTACAACTTGAACGACATGACCTAATCAGACGTCTGGCATAAATTAAAGTTATAGGACGATCATATTACCTACCCGGCCATGCCAACCATTGTTATGCCTTGCTTTGACGTACTCTTAACAAAGAAACGTCATCGAAATAATTAATAATTGTAAAGGAAATATAAACTTGTCAAAACCTTCGGGTTAGCTGTGAAATGCTACCAGTCTGGGGCGCTATCGCCGTGCCTGATCGGAATGACATTCTGGCCAGGCCCAGTGGTCCCCATAGCCATACCACAGGCCTGGTGTGGCGGGTTGGGTGATAGGGCTCGGCGGCGGTGCGTCGTGGGGCCGGGTTGCATCCGAACAGGGGGGCATGGTAGCAGGCTGGGGAGTGCGATGTGGCGCCAGGCCCACCCTATCGCCGTGCCTGATCGGATTGACATTCTGACCAGGCCCAGTGGTCCCCATAGCCATACCACAGGCCTGGTGTGGCGGGTTGGGTGATAGGGCTCGGCGGCGGTGCGTCGTGGGGCCGGGTTGCATCCGAACAGGGGGGCATGGTGGGGCAGGCTGGGGCGCGCGATGTGGCGCCAGGCCCACCCTATCGCCGTGCCTGATCGGATTGACATTCTGGCCAGGCCCAGTGGTCCCCATAGCCATACCACAGGCCTGGTGTGGCGGGTTGGGTGATAGGGCTCGGCGGCGGTGCGTCGTGGGGCCGGGTTGCATCCGAACAGGGGGGCATGGTAGCAGGCTGGGGAGTGCGATGTGGCGCCAGGCCCACCCTATCGCCGTGCCTGATCGGATTGACATTCTGGCCAGGCCCAGTGGTCCCCATAGCCATACCACAGGCCTGGTGTGGCGGGTTGGGTGATAGGGCTCGGCGGCGGTGCGTCGTGGGGCCGGGTTGCATCCGAACAGGGGGGCATGGTGGGGCAGGCTGGGGCGCGCGATGTGGCGCCAGGCCCACCCTATCGCCGTGCCTGATCGGATTGACATTCTGGCCAGGCCCAGTGGTCCCCATAGCCATACCACAGGCCTGGTGTGGCGGGTTGGGTGATAGGGCTCGGCGGCGGTGCGTCGTGGGGCCGGGTTGCATCCGAACAGGGGGGCATGGTAGCAGGCTGGGGCGCGCGATGTGGCGCCAGGCCCACCCTATCGCCGTGCCTGATCGGATTGACATTCTGGCCAGGCCCAGTGGTCCCCATAGCCATACCACAGGCCTGGTGTGGCGGGTTGGGTGATAGGGCTCGGCGGCGGTGCGTCGTGGGGCCGGGTTGCATCCGAACAGGGGGGCATGGTAGCAGGCTGGGGCGCGCGATGTGGCGCCAGGCCCACCCTATCGCCGCGCCTGATCGGATTGACATTCTGGCCAGGCCCAGTGGTCCCATAGCCATACCACAGGCCTGGTGTGGCGGGTTGGGTGATAGGGCTCGGCGGCGGTGCGTCGTGGGGCCGGGTTGCATCCGAACAGGGGGGCATGGTAGCAGGCTGGGGCGCGCGATGTGGCGCCAGGCCCACCCTATCGCCGTGCCTGATCGGATTGACATTCTGACCAGGCCCAGTGGTCCCCATAGCCATACCACAGGCCTGGTGTGGCGGGTTGGGTGATAGGGCTCGGCGGCGGTGCGTCGTGGGGCCGGGTTGCATCCGAACAGGGGGGCATGGTAGCAGGCTGGGGCGCGCGATGTGGCGCCAGGCCCACCCTATCGCCGCGCCTGATCGGATTGACATTCTGGCCAGGCCCAGTGGTCCCATAGCCATACCACAGGCCTGGTGTGGCGGGTTGGGTGATAGGGCTCGGCGGCGGTGCGTCGTGGGGCCGGGTTGCATCCGAACAGGGGGCATGGTAGCAGGCTGGGGCGCGCGATGTGGCGCCAGGCCCACCCTATCGCCGTGCCTGATCGGATTGACATTCTGACCAGGCCCAGTGGTCCCCATAGCCATACCACAGGCCTGGTGTGGCGGGTTGGGTGATAGGGCTCGGCGGCGGTGCGTCGTGGGGCCGGGTTGCATCCGAACAGGGGGGCATGGTAGCAGGCTGGGGCGTGCTCGTCTTTCTAGGCCCTAGGCCCTAGTAGCAGGCTGGGGCGTGCTCGTCTTTCTGGCCTGGAACGTCGCGCATAATTTACTTCCAAGGTAATATAGTGTTTTGCCTGAAAGGCAGATCGTTCCGGATCGTTTTATGCGAGCGAAATGGAACGAGTCCACTCCAGGCAACGTTCTCCCGATCATTCCCGTCGGAAAGCTGGAATGTTTTATACTTTAATGCTCCATCGCATTACGGCCGTCGACGCTCTCTGCCTCATTGGAATGTTTTGACAATTGTACGCTGGACCATTCTGCCGACAAATGCCTTCACCATCAACCGCTGCAGCAGCTTTAGCAACAAATTGTATATGATATATTAACAAAACGGTTTAAAGAGGATTGGTAGGGGTGCGACGGCGTGGCAGCTAGGTTTTGCTAGGACATAGGCAGCCGAAACGGCGAAATGAATTAAAATTTGAGACAGATATTGTAAGATGGAATATATACTCGTTGAGTTGTAAAGGACTTAGGCGCTGGGCTTCTTCCACAACCGTTGTGGAAGTGCATCTTCCACACCATTTGTGGACGTACGTCTACTGGGTGAGCTCCAGTCGGCTTCCTCCAATCCGGAAAAGAAGCGGGACCCCTACATTCCGTACAGGCCGGTTGATTTACAACCAGAACTCTTTGAACGCGCGAGAATAAGAGCGAGTGAAAGGGTGCTGATAGAAGGGTGTCGTTGTTGAAGGATGATCGGCGTGCATAGATTAAGCAAGCGCTTGGGGTAGGTAGCTCCGAGACCAACGAACCTGCAGTAGTACGCACGCGCTCCTGGGATAGCTACACGCCTCTGCACTAACATTATCTCCGTCTGTCTAGCAGATATATAGTCACAACCTTGAAAAATTCCGGCCCGAACCTGGCACATGCTTGCAGCGTCGACCACCTGCGTACAGCCGCATCGGTTATCGCTAAGGGTATCTACACCAAAACACCCATCGATATTTTTGTGAGAAGGATTCACGACGCTGTCACAATATTCACTTACAACATCTAATGCTTTGCGAGGTAACCGGTGCAATGGTTTAAGAGCTTGAGGCAGTGCGGTACTTCCAGCGGAATCTCGATCGACAGCGTGGACATGTTCGGAGCTAGAGGAGTGGAATCCGACGTTGAAAGTAGTAACATTCATTACATGCATCACCTACCTATCTCTATCTCAGACATGCATCTGTGCATTTCTAGCGTTCATCCCGATTGCTGGTGTATGTGTGGCGCCCTCCCTGCAATCCGCGTTTACATGCAGGAGAAGGTGTCATTGCGGCCGCAGCCACTGGTGTATGTGATCGACGCGCTGGACGAGGTGGCAGTGGCTGGAAGGGGCTCTGCCCGCACCAACCCGCTGTTGAAACTTATCCGAGAGCACTTTCCAATCTTGCCTTCCGTAATTCGCTTCCTGTTCACATCTCGTCCCGAATCGCACATTAAGACGTCACTGGATGCGGCCATCCGACCGCTCGAAATTGACCCAGAGGATCCACGACACCGGAAGGATCTCGAGGCGCTCATCCGGCATGAGCTGACGGGCCGCCTGGAAGACAGTGGCACCACCTGCGAGGCGACGGAGGGCGAGATCTTCGAGGCGGTGCAGCTGCTGTTGCGCAAGAGCGAGGGATTGTTCGTGTACTTGGCACGGTGAGCAGCATGTAGGGCTTAGGGTTTATTTATGGGGGTATCGCATACATGTAGTGTTACTCACATGTTCGTTGGCGGGAATTACATGCTCCTTGGTGTGAATGAAACTACATTGTAAGAACGCACTCCAACATTGATATCTGTGGGCGGATGTGATGATTTTGCAATGCTTGTTTATTTGCTTACATGTCGCACTTCGTTGCATATGCGTGTATGTGAGTATTGAACATTGCGGATACATCAGTGTTTGGCCTAGTATGCACGTATGGACTGGTGCACGTTCTGAATCATTCGGCGGTCAGGTGCCGTCACGCCGCCGCTTACACCCTGCCTATAAATAAAACCCTTTCATTCTTTTCATAATATAAACGTAATAGTATAACACATGCACGTGTTAAAGCTAGGTATGCGTTCGTCGCACTTGTTCCCACTCAGCGGTATGATAGATATGACGCATTATTGATGGGTTGCTTGCTTGAGCCCTACCTTGGGTTGGACTACGTACGTACTGATGATGACTGCTTAGTTAGTTGTATGTGCTGATGTGCCGGGTCGTACTATTGAGTTGGTGTTACATACATCCGTCCTTTACCTATCTAAGTATTTAATACTCGAAAGTAATAATAATCAGCATGCATGAGTGTAGATGCGTGTTGCTAGCTTCGCTGCGTGGTTGTCTATGTCATGTATTACCTTACCCCTGGATTCAATTACCCCCGCCCCCCAATTGTCGCGAGGGTGGGTTGGTAATCATTACCCTCATCCCCCAACGAAGGGGCTGCCTCCTGAGGATGTTGCGTGGGTGCGCGGGTGGTTATTACATCGGGATCTACCACTAGCTACCATGTTCGGCAAAGTTATGGGCCGCGCGTACGTGGCTGTGCCGCAGCTGCGTGCACAGTTCGTCCTGGGTTGATCTTTTAGATCTTTTTGTCCGGCCTGGCGTCCGAGTTAAGTATGCATTGCCGTGTACGCTTCGCCATTGACAGCCTGTGCTGCCGCCATCATAAGTTTGGGGCGCTCTCTTCTGGCTGGACTTGATGTTGCAGGGATTCGGCTCAAATGCATTGGCTCTACGCCCCAGACGGATAAATCTAGAGCTTGGTATCCGGGAGGTGCTGGGATGGCAGCGCCGTTAGTGTTGAGCTTACCGCTTACCTTGTTTTGAGTTTACGTTGCATGAGAAGCTCAAGTTTACTAGGCATACGCATGCAGTCGCATATATAGGACTGCAGCTCTTAAATACCTAGGTTACTGTTGAATTTGCAGCATATGTCTCCCTCTGTCGCCCGCCACAGGCTACTGGATGACCTGAAGGGAAAGCCGCGTTGGAGTTTGAACGACCTGGACGCCTTCCCTCAGGGCCTGAACGCCACTTACACCACCTTCTTCGCCAAGCATGTTCGCAGCAAGGAGACCCCAGAGTTCGCCGATCTCAGCCGCCTTCTGTCAGTGCTGCTGGCGGCACAGGAGCCACCGCGTAAGGATCAGCTGATAGCAGCTTGGAACGCTACAGACGAGCTGTCAGCTGGTATGGAGACTGGTCCGGCGGCCGGGGTGGGGCAGCACGTCCCTCATGAGCGCATGCTCCCTTCAGATGCAGCCAACAAGGTCAACACGTTGCTCTATCAGCTGGGCTCTCTGTACTCCCAGCGTGATGGGCGCATCCTGGATGGTGTTCCACAAGTCCTTCCACGATTTCCTGGAACTCAAGGACCTAGGCGGCGGCGAGCCCAATGAGTACTGGGTCAACTCCGTCATTGGCCACAAACTGCTAGCGGCACTGGTTGCACCGCTGGTGAAGTCCCCTGAGGCCACACGAACGGCTTGGCCCTCAGTTGCCTCGGCTCCAACAGTGGAAACACGAGGCCCACAGCCCAACAATGTTCTTGCTGGGGCTGTAGAAGCCACCCCCATGCAGATGTACGGGCTGCGTTACGGTCCCCACCACCTGGTTGAGCTGCAGTTGCAAGGGGAGCAGGCCGCTGGGGGCCTGCTGGTCGCTCTGGTGACCAACTACGCCTTCCTGGCTGCAGTCTTCAGCAGCGGCCACGGCCACGACATCATCCGCACCCTGCTGCGTTTGATTTCCGGGGCCCCAAATAGCAGCAGCGCACCGGCTCCCATCGTGATGGATGCACTGCGATGGATGCGCCTGTGCCTGCCAGAGCTCCTTGAAGCCGACAGCGAGTCTTCCATTCTACGGTCCTGCCTGCGCTGCCCACTGAAGACGCTCGTTTGCCAGCAGGCCATTAAGGCACACAACGCTGCAATGAAGGCTTCCGGAAAACCCTGCTGGATACCGAAACTCTGCTTGGGAGGTGCCACTGCATGGCCGGCATGCCAGTTGCTGATGAAGGTACGCCTGAGTGCATAATCACATTCTGCTGCCAAGCAACAATGAACTAATGGATAAGCAGCACGCAGATATACTGTAGCTCATGCTTTGTATCTTCGTTCCTAGTGGATCTTCTCTGAGCATTCTCAAGCGGACTGTGTGTGTTCCTATTACTGGACGTCATTATGCTAATTATACCTACCTTCTCATAACGTAGTCACCCCCTTCTCAAGCGTACTGCGTGTACGTACTGACCCCCTTCTTTAAGCATTATCTGTGTGTACTGAGCATGTTCTACAGCATTTTGGTGCGTAAGAATGATCACATTCTGAACGCGTCTGTCATACTGTAAGCCGGTACGGCAGTGCGCCGTACAGACGCTCACAATATAGGGAGCCCAAATGGGTTCGCAACCATCCGGTAAGCCTTTGCGTCTTACAAATGGTATCGAGACCAACGATGTTGATCTCTGTATCACAACTCAACGTCGTGGGTTCGATTCCCGGTTGGGCGTTCACTCGGTAGGGTTGGAGTATCTGACTGGCCACCAGTGAAACTCCTGAAAAGTGAGTAATCAACGGGTAGGTTCGAATCCTGACAGGATCCTTGGTATAATTACCGGGACCATCCTAGTAGGTACGGCTACGGGCACGACGACCTGCAAGGACCCTGGTTGACGCAATCATAAGGCTAGAACCCAATCAATGGTGCGCCCTTGAGGCGGGTTCATGGTTAAAATGATCTCACCCTGGCTCGATCCTGAGACTACGGTCCGAGGACGAACCGGCCTTCGGCGAAAAGGGGGGGAGTGTAAGCCGGTACGGCAGTGCGCCGTACAGACGCTCACAATATAGGGAGCCCACATACATTGACGATCGATTGTAACACGAGGCTGAAAAGCGCACCTGATGCGTGCTAACGGGGTCGAATTCGTTCCTGTATGTTACACTAGTTACACTTGGCCTGCATCGATGCAGTTGTGTGAATATCAAGTCCTTGTTTCATCGAAAATGGAACATTATTCTCTCTGTGAACGTACAGTAACAGAGTTCTAGTTTACATGTCTCGGCTAGTTTTCAGCTCGATGTGTAACCACCCCGACACATCGATGGCCCCATCCATCGATCCAGTTGACCCTGCATGCATCGCGCTGCTTGATGTATGTAGCTGCACCCTGCACCGTACGTTCAATACCACCCCTGCATCGTTCTTTCTGTTGTTGCCGTGGCCATTTTTGGGCGGGGCGCCAGCGCGAAGCGTGTCCTTGGTGCCCCGCTGCCCCTGCCGGTCCGTGAGTGTGCCTTGTGCCGCAAGTGCCGCCGGGTAACGGCAAAACGTTGATGGCTCGCTAATAAACTAATCAGCAATCACTGCTGTATGAATCATCATCCTCTATTACGTACGACGTGTGTTTGTGGTTCCTGACAAAAAGTGAATGAGCATCGATGAATAGTCTTAGTAAAATTCCCCAGGTCAACGTCAAACCGTGCTGGTACTTTTTCAACAGTTGCCGCTTGTTGAATACTTGGGTTAGGAACACTCTGGGAATCCGGCCCCTTCACTTTCCGTTCACTATGCATTCACTTTCCGTTCACTATGACACCCTTCATTTTACCCATCTCCCTTCATTACGAAGTGAACGCCACAAAACATTATGTAATGAAGGCCCTTCGTTACAAAGTGAAGCCCCCCCTTCGTTATCAAGTGAAGGGTCTTCGTTTAGAAATGAAGGGCACCGTCCATTCCCTAATGAAGGCCCTTCACCTCAAAACGAGTGCGTCCATTCAACCTGCCCTATTGCAGCACGCCTAGCTGGCAGCCTACCACGCCTTTCCCCCATCATCTGTAATTAGGCCCAGGATTTGAGGCAGTGATAACCACCAGTGAAGTCCAACAGTGCTGCCCTTGCTGTGTCTGTCCCCTGCTCAGCCTGCGTTGCTTAGTGCTTAGGTAACATGTACTCCAGACCTTCTACCAGCTATTAGCTCCCTTGTTGCTAAGATCCTACCACACCGCAGGTGTGCTTCCAGTGGACAGTCCCTCCACCACTTACATAATAGGTAACAGCCGCTAGCTCCATGTCCCTCCAGTACCAAACTGGTCATGAGTCGTGAAGCCACCCTCCACAATGACAAGTAGGGGGGCAAGCCGGAAAAAGGGCGGGCCCCCCTACAATCCATACAGGCCGCTTGCTTTACAACGGAAACTCTATCTGTTACCGCGCAAGAGTGTGAGAGAGTGAAAGGGTGCCATGGAGGGTGTCGTTGATGCTATGTCATCAGTTGCACGCCCGCAGCAGACGTGAACCTGTAAAGTTTGCCGGGCAAAAACAGGGTGCGAAAAAGCCGCGGTGAGACCCGGGCCATCCCGCGGCCATCGGGACTGGAGAACTAGTTGGTACACGGTTTGCTATCCCTTTGCTATCCCTTTGCTATCCCTTTGCATCGTGGAACTTTGGTGGTACACTAGCTCTGGTGTGCGGTCTCAGGTCGTGGCACACGGTGTCAGGCCGTGCGTGGCACGCGGTTTCAGGCCGTGGCACGTGGTCTCAGGTCGTGGCACGCGGTCTCAGGCCGTGGCACGCGGTATCGGGCCGTGGCACGTGGTCTCAGGCCGTGGCGCACGGTCTCAGGCCGTGGCATGAGGTCTTAGGCCCTGGCACGCGGTTTCAGGCCGTGGCACGCGGTCTCAGGCCGTGGCACGCGGTATCGGGCCGTGGCACGTGGTCTCAGGCCGTGGCGCACGGTCTCAGGGCGTGGCACGGGGTCTCAGGCCGTGGCACGCGGTCTCAGGCCGTGGCACGCGGTCTCTTGGCACGCGGTCTCAGGCCGTGCGTGGCACGTGGTCTCAGGCCGTGCGTGGCACGTGGTCTCAGGCCGTGCGTGCGTGGCACGCGGTCTCAGGCCGTGGCACGCGGTCTCAGGCCCTGAAACGCTGTCTCAGGCCGTGGCATGCGGTCTCAGGCCGTGGCACTTGGTCTCAGGCCGTGCGTGGCACGTGGTCTCAGCTCTCAGGTCGTGGCACACGGACTCAGGCCGTGGCACGCGATCTCAGGCCGTGGCACGCGGTCTCAGGCCGTGGCGCACGGTCTCAGGCGGTGGCATGCGGTCTCAGGCCGTGGCATGCGGTCTCAGGCCGTGGCACGCGGCCTCAGGCCGTGCGTGTGGCATCGTCACACACCCCGGTTGCGGCCCAACACCGCCATCGGTAGGTGCGCCACCTAGTATAACCATGTGAAGGACCACTGGGAGCAATCCAGTGTGCACACTCCATTCTGAGCACAGGTGGCGTAGGTGGCGGCGGAGTGGCCCCCTGGTTTTGTTGTCGGTTTGCGCTTGTTCAGGACGTAGTACCTGTTTGCATTTGAATCCTGTTTACTTCAACAGGGAATAATCCTTGTAGATGTTAGATCCAGAAGGTGTGTTTTGGCAAGGCGCGATGATCGGATATTTTACGATGTAAGTATGTTATGTATGTTACATGTTGTACTGATCGAATGGCCAATACTGACATGTGTTCCCCCAGCCACAACGATTTACGTCAAGGGGCGCACAAAGATGAGTTAACTAAAAGGAGGAAGGAATCTATACCCGATTCATGAGAATGTCCCTTCGCGCTTTTTGGATTAGCGCCAAAAGGTCACCTAATTTCGCCTGGTCCATTTTCGTCATGACCTCCACCATAGACGACTCCTCAAAATCTAAGTTTACTGCCTCCCGTAAAGGCCTATAGACTGGACATTCCATTAGGACATGCGACTCGTCTTCTACGGCGCCCCCCTCGCAGACCCGGCATGTGCGCTCGTGCGATCTGGGCCTACGCCCCGGGTGCCTCGCAAACCTCGAAACATCGAGATCCCAACTCCCTAGCCGAAAACGCATCAGTGCGGTATGGTGCCTACGTGGCATGCACGTCGCTATGTGCTCCAGCTTCGACTTATGATCATCTACCGAGTACTCAACCCCCATCCAACGCGCGTACCTGCACGCTGTGACCCCAGGCTTGTCCTGGTCCCCCCCGTTCTCCGTGTACTCGGGGAACTCACGCGAGCTAACCTTTATTTCCTCGCGGTCCCAATCAGCAAGTAACCGCCGGCGGAACTCCCTAAGCATCTCATCGGCTGGAACCTCAAGGGCCATGATCGCCTTGGTCTTTGCTACAGTGTCCAGCCCTGCGTCTACCTTCTCCCTGTAATCGAAACCAAGTACCCCGAAATATGCGCAATACCTTTCCCGCCCAAAAATATTCATGCTCGTTGCTCTCATTATCTGACTCTAACCAACACCGAATTTCCTCCTCCAACACGGCGTGCGCAAGCGACGTACTATGCGTACTAAGCGACGTACTATGCGATGTAAGGCCTGTCCCTGTCGTGTTCGTGACCAACGAAAGGTCACGGGTACGACGATGGATTACATGGATAGAGTGCGCAGAATGAAAATTCTTAGAAGAGCTAAAAGCAATAATAAATGATTAGGGAATTGCAGAAAGGACCCCGCACCCTGCAGGCCTCTTCACTATTTCCTTTTCTATGACAGTTTGACTCGTTCGCGAGGTCCAATCCTCCTCGCTCGGTGCCTTGACTATCTTGACAGATAAGGCCTGGCAATTCATCATTTATACATACATACTAATGATATGTAAGCCAGCAATACGTTTATTCCATCCTGTATCATACTCAACGCGACAACGCGCACAATTACAACTCGTCCTATGCCTGACAATTACATCTGTAATAAGTTGATGTTGTAATAAGTTGATGTTAAAAGGGACTTGCGCATAATACAATCATGACGTTAAATGCCACATTGTGTGACATGACTTCACTACGGAGTGAAGGCTGGTCCGCGCCTTCACTCTGTAACGAACGGACAGTGAAGAGACGGTGAAGGGACAGTGAAGGGATTCCCGCGGAATGAAGGGCGCCGGATTCCCAGAGTGGAAGGGCGGGGTGGCGCGTGCTAAATTGAACTTCGATAGTGTTAATAAGCTTGTCAGTTTGCGGTAAGCACGGTGTACATGACCCTTGATCGAGCAAGGTTAAAATTGTAGTAGGTGTAGTACAATGATCGGCCCTACTCCTCAAATACGGTGCGAAGCACTGTCCCAGCATCTCGAGAAGCCTTTGCCAGCTCTCACCTACTACAAAAACAATGTCCTATATGTGAGCCGTGGCTAGCTTACACTGTGCTCGAGGAAGGGTACGCGAAGGTTCTTCATTCTTCATTACCAATGCAAACGATAAATACATTATTAACAATCATATTGGAAATGTTTAGGGTAGAAACGGACACGACAGTATGACAAGCCGGCTTCCGGCAGCCTGAGCAAGGGGCAGTGCGCGACCCTGTTCAGGGTGTCACCGCCGCAATCTAGGCCCCCGACACGCCCCCGCCTCTGCGCACCTGTGCAGTGCATATCCGTGCCCAGGCGACCCCGGCGTGGGCGCTCCGGGTATCTGCCGTACACGTGTTACGCCTGGCATTCACATGCCTTGCTCAGGACCGGCGGTGCCACGGAGCCACCGCCCGACCTGCCTGCCCGACCGCTGCTGCTGCGGGGGCTGAACGGCGTGTCGGCCCGCAGGGTGGCTAGCTAAATTTAATATTCGGCCGAAAATCTTGAAAATGTTAAGATAATTGCCCTCTAATAAAATTAACGAATATTGCATTGATGCCCAGGTTGGGGCATGAATTCTCCCAATCGACAGATACTAGGGCGGTCAGGTTGCCAGTCTGAATCTTCCGCGCATTGTTGAATCCCACCAGGTCAAACGGAGGTGCCAAGTGCAAATAGCTCTGTCGCAGATGGTTACACCCATAAGTGTACACATCCAGGTTTAAAAATCTCTGGAGATTCTTAACGCCGTTTCCAAACGGGAAAATCTCTCCAAAGACTGACAATTTCAGCGTTTCAAAACTTAGTGTATCCCTGGCCGTAGATACTCCTAACAAGTTAGGGGTTGGCTTCCTTGAAGCCGGAAAAAGGGCGGGCCCCCCTACAATCCGTACAGGCCGCTTGAGTTACACCGGAAATTCAATTACCGCGCAAGAGTGTGAGAGAGTGAAAGGGTGCCATGGAGGGTGTCGTTGATGTTGATGGTGGGTCGGCGTGCATTGATTCATCAAGCTCAAGCAGGCAACGGCGGTCACCGCATCGGCATTATCGTAAAGCTAGACGCCTCTGCACTACCACATCCGTCTGTCAAGCAGATTATTACAAAGCAAGCTTGAAACGTGTTTTGTTGTGTAACTGTAGTTGTTTGGTCCGTCGGCGAGCATGGAACCCTTCAGTTGCACGCCCGCAGCAGACGCGAACCTCTGATGTTTGCTATCCACAGTTACACAGCAAATGTAAGGCACGATGAGGGTGGGAACCAGCCGCGGTGATACCCGGACTTCGGGCTATCTGAGCTGGAGAACTTCTTGGTACTCGGAATGCTAGTCCTTTGCATTTTGAAAGTTTGTTTCAATAAATATTGTTGAATTGCACTCATATGGCAAGATAGTCGGCAATGCTGGCGCATTGCATGTCCCGGGGGGGTTCGAAACCGCGCTATTAGGAGATGGGGAGGGCGTGCGTGGGGGGTGGAGGATGTGATGCGGGTGGGCGCGAACGTGGTTTGGATCCGAGGCCGTATCCTGGCTTGGATCGATGCGGTACGGTGGTGTACTGGGGGCAAGTGGAGACTTTGCGCGCATGCCGTACAGTGCCGTACAAGGGCGTGATGGTTGTCCCAGGCTTCCCGGTATGATCCTGGGGGCGTGGCATGCTTCCCGGTTTGGTTGTTGTCCGTCTCCTTGTGCCACTTGGCACCTGCCCAACGAACGTGCGTATGCTACCTTGCTTCGTGTTGCGTGCGTGCACCTGTCCTCCAAGCTGCATTTATGACCGCGTGCCTCTGCGCCAGCTGCATGTGTCACGCCAGTTTGCGGTAAGCACGGTGACCCGTACATTACCCGTGCTTGAGCAAGGGTAAAAATAATGTACGGTGAACCGTGACTTACCCCTTGCTCGAGGCCTTGCGCGGAGGTCCAGAAGCGCAGTTGCGGCCGTTTCCGGGGCTGAACGGCGTGTCGGGGGCCTAGATGGCGGCCGCTGCACCCTGAGCAAGGGTCGCGCACGGCCCCTTGCTCAGGCTGCCGCGGGGCCGGGTTGTTTGTCTCTCCCTTGTGTCCGTATCTGCCCCAGACATCCCCAATAATATAAATTTTATTAATATATTTAATTGCGTTTGTACTGTCTCAAAATGAAGAAAAATTGTGTACCCTAGCTCGAGCAAGGGGTAAGCCACGGTTCACCGTACATTATTTTCACCCTTTCTCGAGCACGGGTCATGTACGGGTCACCGTGCTTATTGATGCCTCGTCACGCACGCATGCTAGCTAATGGCGCAGTGGAAAGGATTGATTGATTAATGATGTACATATGATGAGTCGCAGCTAGCTGTTCTACGTACTCCTTAATGTATCGCTGCGCTTAGGTTTCTTACATCACAGATAGACTTACATGCAGCAGCAAGTTGGACGTTGAGGTAACGAACTTACTGTCGGTAGTCCTCAACGTAAGCCCGACATGCATAAACAAGTGGCAAGGACGCTGACATGCATGAGGGCGACATCCACGGGCCGCATGCATGCGTGTCACCGAGCGACGGAGCTCTGAAAGCAGCTAACTGGCCTGCGCCAAACCATCAGCAATCGGCATCATCGATGCACCTATAGGCATGTGTGGTTCCCTACTTGACGGAACCCGAGATCGCCCGCTCCCCCTCGCCCCTGCTGGGCGCCGGCTTTCTCGTTCGTGCTTCTGTTTGACAATCAAGCCGCCGCCCATCCTCCACATACACCTGCCAAATCAACGAAACTATCTATGCGCAGGGAGACACTTTGAACGTGTATTCCGTGGCTTGGAGCCCCACCGGCCGGCAGCTGGCCAGCGGGAATCGGGAGAACAACATCTGGGAGAGCAGCATCCGGGTGTGGGACGCCGAGAGTGGAGAATGCATGGCGACGTTGGAGGTCGGTGTGGAGTAGACACGTAGGGGTGTTGTTTGTGTGAAGTGCGCGATGCAAGTGTATGTGCAGCAGGGCTCGCAGCGAGGGCAAGGTGTGCTTCCGACCCTGCCTGGCACGCACCCTCGCCCTTGGCACCTGCCCAACGAACGATCGTATGCTACCTTCCTTCGTGTTGCGTGCGTGCACCTGTCCTCCAAG
The DNA here is from genome assembly GCA_003117195.1 of Eudorina sp. 2006-703-Eu-15. Taxonomy (NCBI): domain Eukaryota; kingdom Viridiplantae; phylum Chlorophyta; class Chlorophyceae; order Chlamydomonadales; family Volvocaceae; genus Eudorina; species Eudorina sp. 2006-703-Eu-15. The sequence continues at coordinate 17,592 of BDSI01000115.1, forward strand.
CTGCACTTATTACCGCGTGCCTCCGCGCCAGCTGCATGTGTCACGCACGGTAGCTATCGGCGCAGTGGAAAGGATTCATTGCTTGATGAATGCGTGTATGTATGTACATATGATGAGTCGCAGCTAGCTGTACTACGTACTTCTTTATGTATCGCTGCGCTTATGTTTCCTACATCACAGATAGACGTACATGCAGCAGCAAGTTGGACGTTGAGGTAACGAACTTGCTGTCGGTAGTCCTCAACGTAAGCCCGACATGCATAAAAAGTGGCAAGGACGCTGACATACATGCATGAGGGCGACATCCACGGGCCGCATGCATGCGTGTCACCGAGCGACGACGGAGCTCTGAAAGCAGCTAACTGACCTGCGCCAAACCATCAGCAATCGGCATCATCGATGCACCTATAGGCATGTGTGGTTCTCTACTTGACGGAACCCGCGATCGCCCGCTCCCCCTCGCCCCTGCTGGGCGCCGGCTTTCTCGTTTGTGCTTCTGTTTGACAATCATCCCGCCGCCCATCCTCCACATACACCCTGCCAAATCAATGATCCTATCTATGCGCAGGGACACACTTCGAGCGTGGATTCCGTGGCTTGGAGCCCCACCGGCCGGCAGCTGGCCAGCGGGAGTCGGGACTGCAGCATCCGGGTGTGGGACGCCGAGAGTGGAGAATGCATGGCGACGTTGAAGGTCGGTGTGGAGTAGACACGTAGGGGTGTTGTTTATGTGAAGTGCGCGATGCAAGTGTATGTGCAGCAGGGCTCGCAGCGAGGGCAAGGTGTGCTTCCGACCCTGCCTGGCACGCACCCTCGCCCTTGGCACCTGCCCAATGAACGTGCGTATGCTACCTTCCTTCGTGTTGCGTGCGTGCACCTGTCCTCCAAGCTGCACTTATTACCGCGTGCCTCCGCGCCAGCTGCATGTGTCACGCACGCTAGCTATTGGCGCAGTGGAAAGGATTGATTGATGATTGCGTGTATGTATGTACATATGATGAGTCGCAGCTAGCTGTACTACGTACTTCTTTATGTATCGCTGCGCTTATGTTTCCTACATCACAGATAGACGTACATGCAGCAGCAAGTTGGACGTTGAGGTAACGAACTTGCTGTCGGTAGTCCTCAACGTAAGCCCGACATGCATAAAAAGTGGCAAGGACGCTGACATACATGCATGAGGGCGACATCCACGGGCCGCATGCATGCGTGTCACCGAGCGACGACGGAGCTCTGAAAGCAGCTAACTGACCTGCGCCAAACCATCAGCAATCGGCATCATCGATGCACCTATAGGCATGTGTGGTTCCCTACTTGACGGAACCCGCGATCGCCCGCTCCCCCTCGCCCCTGCTGGGCGCCGGCTTTCTCGTTCGTGCTTCTGTTTGACAATCATCCCGCCGCCCGTCCTCCACATACACCCTGCCAAATCAACGAACCTATGCGCAGGGACACACATCGATTGTATGCTCCGTGGCTTGGAGCCCCACCGGCCGGCAGCTGGCCAGCGGGAGTGAGGACAGCAGCATCCGGGTGTGGGACGCCGAGAGTGGAGAATGCGTGGCGACGTTGAAGGTCGGTGTGGAGTAGACACGTAGGGGTGTTGTTTATGTGAAGTGCGCAAGTGTTGTGTATAGTCCACCGATTTGGTGGCGTCAAAAGACACCGCCGATTTGGAGACCTGCCGTAGATTATATACAGGGCTGCACGTCACAGATGACGTGTCCTCTTCCCGAATATTCTCGGGCGACAGGTTCGCGACCGTCCAGACGAAGTTCCAGAAGATCCGAAGAAGTCTCCAATCGGGTTGCCAGTCAGCGCCAGGGAACAGTCCCAGCCATAGCCAGATGCTATGACCCCCGCCTATGCACAGCGCATAGACTTCCGCAGACAGATGCGGCATTAATACAACAGAGGCCGACAGAACGTAGCTCAGGCGCTACTCGGCATTACGAACAGCTCGTCGAACAGTTGGCCTGTACGTCGGGCAAGTCAGACTACGTTCAATAGTAGTTTCGGACGTATCAGACGTATTACCAGAATTATTGTCAGACCAATTATTATTAGATATTATAACAATGTTAAATATTACAGAATTAGTGCGTATCAGATTACGCAGCATACAACAACTATCCCCCCTCAGGATGCAGCGTCCCCGCTGCATGGAAGGGAGCCAGATTAGGCACGGCATAGAGCGGCAATTATGACTTACCTGTACCGCTCAACTTACCTTAGCCGTGGCCCGTAACCGAGCTTCCTCCAGCAGGGGTTTCATGTCAGGGGTAAAGTTCCGTGCAGGCTCCCAGCTATTGTGCTCAGAGGAATACCCAGCCCATTTGACAAGGTATTCGTGCACAGTGCGCTTACGCCCGCTCTTGCCCACCCGTCGCGCTCGGTAATCCAGAATGCGCTCAACAGCATAGGTGGTTTGCTTGCCCTTAAGCCAGTCAACAGGCCCAGGCTCCGTCACAGGCGGAGTGTCAGTAGATTCAGGTTCAGGATCAGAGCCACGGTACGGCCGAACCAGAGACACATGAAACGTGGGGTGAATGCGCATGTCAGATGGTAGCTGAAGTTCAACAGCGACAGATCCCACCATGCGTACGACAGGATATGGACCCACCCAACGTGGCAACAGCTTACGAGACCCTTCAGCCAGGGAACGCAGGTTCTTGGTGCTCAGCATGACCAACTGTCCCTTGCGGAAGGTGACGTCCCGTTTAGATTTGTTGTAGTAGTCAGCCGTCCGTTGCTGTGCAGCATCCAAGCAAGATCTGGCATCTGCTATCCGGGACACAAACGACTTGACAAAAACCTTAGCAGCAGGTACGTTTACATCCAACTCACGCCACACAGGCAGAGCCGGGTTGTAACCGTAATTCAGGAAGAAAGGACTCTTGCCAGTCGAACGGTTCACAGCATTGTTGATAGCAAACTCAGCAGCAGTCAGGTAGGTGTCCCAGGCAGATGGTGTGCGGCCAGCGAAGTTACGGAGCATGTCGCCCAGAACAGTCAGAATTCACACGCTCAGTCTGGCCATCAGATTGTGGATGGTATGCGGTGGACAGATTCACACGCATCCCAACCAAAACACCCAGCGCGGCCCAAAACTTACTCGCAAACTGAGTACCACGATCAGACACAACGCTCTTTGGCACGCCGTGCAATCGTACGACGTTATCAAAGAACAGTCGTGCAGTGTCTTCAGCAGTGCAAGCAGTCGTGGTAGGGGCAAGATGCACCATCTTCGTCAAGCGATCAACAAGTACGAGTACGGCGTCGTATCCCCCCTCAGTTTTGGGCAGCGAGACAACGAAGTCCAGGGAAACGCTCTCCCACGGAGCATCCGGCACAGACAGAGGCTGCAGATGCCCATGAGGCTTATCAGACAGGGACTTGTTGCGTTGACAGAGATCGCAGGACTGCACATAGTTCTCGACATCCTTGGCGAGCCGAGGCCACCAGAACTGGCGTCGGATCAGGTCCAACAGACGGACGTAACCAGGATGCCCAGCCAAAGGACCTTCATGAAAACGGGAAAGGAGCTCGCGACGCAAAGAGTCATCGTTAGGAACGACAACCTGCTTGTACGAGCCCTCAGTACGGACCCACAGACCGTTTTCGCGACGCAGATGTCCCGTATTGACTGGATCAGAGAACCATGGGTCAGTGACATACGCACGCTTCAGACGCGACGCAAAGTCAGACGCGGCAAAAGGTTGGCTCGCGGTAGACTGACGACGCGTGGCAACAGACAGGATGGCAGCATGCAAGGAAGGATGCCGACTGAGTGCATCAGCAATATTCATAGAGCCAGACAGATACTCCCAGTTGAAGTTGAACCGAGCCAGATACTCCATCCAGCGGGCCTGGCGACGATTCAAGGAGGGAACCCCTTGCAGGAAGGTTAGGGGCTTATGGTCAGTCTTGAGCACAAACGGTCGGCCCTCCAAGTAGCAGCGCCATTCCTTCAGAGCGTGCAAGACAGCAAGCAACTCCTGCTCACCCGTGGTGTAACGGGTCTCAGCACCAGAGAACTTCTTACTCGTGAACGCAATGGGTCGACCTTCTTGCAACAACACGGCACCAGTGCCATGCAATGATGCGTCGGTAACGACTTCAACGCGGAACGGTAACGAGTAATCAGGGAAGCGCAGAATGATATCATCAGCAACAGCACGCTTCAGGGTGTCGAACGCCTTCTGACACTCAGGGGTCCAGGCATCCGCCGAAGTGAAGGCACCCTTACGCGTCAGGTTCGTGAGCGGAGCCGCATTAACCGAATAACGCTCGATGAACTTACGGAAGTAGTTAGTCAGACCCAGAAACTTCCGCAGCTCCTGAAGGTTGGTAGGCGTCGGCCAGTCCCGTACGACAGCAGATTTACGGGGATCCATGCGAACGCCATCCTTGGAGACGATGTGTCCCAAGTATTCAACCTGAGGCTCGGCCCAGTGGCACTTAGAGCGTTTGGCATACAGTTGCTCACGGCGCAGAACGTCAAAAACAAGGCGCAGGTGCTGCAGATGTTCCTCGCGCGTCATCGAGAAAACTAGAATGTCATCCAGATAGCAAACGACAAACTTATCAATGTACTGGCGGAAGGTGCGATCCATAACGGCTTGGAACGTTGCAGGAGCGTTCACTGAACCGAAGGACAGGACAGTGTACTCGTAGTGACCAAAGGGCGTACGGAAGGCAGTTTTCGGGATATCCGACTCAGCAATGCGGATCTGATTGTAGCCCTGCTGAAGGTCAATCGAGCTGAAATAAGCTGCACCCCGCAGTTTGTCTAACAGATCATCGACGCGCGGGAGGGGGTAACGGTTTTTAACAGTAACCGAATTCAGACCCCGATAATCGATGCACATGCGCAGACCGCCATCCTTCTTACCCACAAACAGGATCGGGGCAGAATACGGAGATGTGCTCGGTCGGATCATACCTTTCTTCAGCAGATCGGTGACCTGGCGCTTTACCTCATCGAGCTCCAACGGACTAAGCCGATACATGGGCCGAGAGACAGGTTGCGCTCCAGGCACCAAAGGTATGGTGTGGTCGACAGGCCGCATAGGAGGAAGTCCCGGGATTTCCTGAAAGACATCGGCATACTCCTCCAACAGAGCTTGCAGATCGGGGTCAGTTGGCGCGACAGGTTGCACGGCAGCATTCAACTGCAGCTTAGGCCGTACAAGCAAGGCATGAGCACCCTTACGCAACAGACGCACGGCAGCCTTACGCCCTATGGCTTCAGGCTCTTCATGCCGGCAAATCGCAGCAGCAGCGAAATTCACGCAGGGTGGCTCAGCGCACGCACGATCCCCAGAACAGAAGGGAACCTTGCACGACAGGGTACCCTTGCGCAGGCGCAGGGCACGTGCAGGGTAATCGACAACCGCCCCAAACTGAGAAAGCGTGGACGAACCCAGAATGTATGTGGCCACATCAGTCAGTTTGGGCAACACATACGGCTGAACAGTGAACCTCAACGGACCCACAGCCAGCCTAAGGGTAACCCGTCCCAGAATGGCCTGCTTACCACCATCAGCCAGAGTGACATGAGACCGCGCAGATGCAGTAGGTCGCAGCCCAAGGCGTTCCACCTCAGAGACAGAGATGAAGTCATCGCTGGCGCCCGTGTCAGCGAGCGCTGTCATACGATGGCCAGCAGCAGAGATAGAAACAAGAGGAACGCCAGAACCTGTGAGGGCAGCGGCACCTGGAGACAGAAGGGCAGAAATGTGGGGGTCCCCCTCATCGGGAACCACCGGGCCCTTGCGCGGTGCGTCATACCAAACCTCAGCTGCGTAAGGAAAACCAGGCAACGGAGTCGGACGTCCAGTCACGTCAACACCGTTAAACAGAACGGTACCCGGCCGAAACTGCAAGACACGCTTGAAACCCGCCAACAGAGAGGCCGCCTTCCGAGACATGAACTCAGGCAACAGAACCCCCGCAGCGGTATCAGGACGCTGACGTTTGCACGATCGGTACCGGGCTACCTGCAGCTGAAGCTCACGCAGAGAGGAGGGGGTAAACCAGATCGTATGCCCGCCCAGGTCGACGGAGGCAAGGGACGGAACGCAAGGCGCGAAATAATTACAGAAAGCGTCAAAGCCAGCTCGCGCCGTCCGAGCGTCCAGCGAAAAACGCCGTCCCACTACGCCCTCAACCTGGCGCAGGACATCAGGCACGATCGCACGCGCTGCACGGAAAGCAGACAGATCAGGCAATGCGCCGCGCGAAACAGCAGACCCAGGCGACTCCCCCTTAGCATCAACCTGGGCAACCTCCCAGGCCTTCTTCTCCCCCTTCAGCAGAGGGCACGTGTCCGCACGGTGGGCGTTGGAGGCGCATCGGAGGCACAAGCCTTCACCCTTGCGGTAGTTATACTCCGCCCGAGTGCAGCAGAATTTGTCTAACCACTCCTGATCACGCCGGTTGTTGCGTCGGGGCCGCTTCGACCGCGGCTGCGCCCAACCGTCGTCCTTCCCCTTGTGGCTTGCGCGGGCCGCGCCGCCCGACTGCTGCTTCCCGCGCCGCCCTCCATCGCCGCCTTTCGCCGCCCCGGTGGCGGCGGCGGCGGCGGTCGGTGCGCGGCGCTTGGCGCCAGCCGCCGGCGGGACGTCCTCCGCGTCCGACAGGTCGGACATGTCCTGCGCAGTCAGGGCATGCAAGCGAACAGAGGACCGGGCTTGTTGCTCAGCAAGCCGCTTATGCTCCAGCCGCCGCTCCATGCCGAAAGCGAACGTGAGCAGGTCCTGGAAGGTCGGGAAGGTCTGTCCGAGAGAATCAGATGCGCAATCACCAGCGAGCTCAGCAGTCAAGCCCTTGTGAAACCAGAAGCGCTTCTCGGAATCAGAGACATCAGGAATGGCAGAAATGATAGCCTCAAAGCGGCTATGGTATGCTGCGACCTTATCACCAGAACGCATGCGGTGCTTGCCAGATGCAAGCTTGTGCCGGGCCTCATCCTCAGCAGACAGGATGCGCGGGGCGAAACGGCTAAGCAAAGCGGTCAGAAGTTCTTCCGAGGTGAAGGTTTCCTTTGCGGTGGTCCAGGAGTCATGCCACGCCTTCGCCGCACCCTCAAGGGCAGTGGCCAGAAAAAGGCAGCGCATGTTGTCCAGATGACCTCCCTTCACAACCGCAAAGTAGTTCCTAGCATCCCGTACGAACGCCCGCGTGCGTGCCGCAATTTTGACAGGATCCGCATGCTTAAGGTCAGCAGGCAAGGACAGTTTCGGCACAGATATGTTCATTTTCAGTACCTCATCGTCGGCGCCCTTCTCGGCCGAGGCCGGGGCCCTCTGACCGGCCGAGCCACCCGCACCAGCCGCAGCCCCGTTATCGTTGACTGCATGACCAGACCCCAGTACAGCGGGCGTACCGTCAACGGAGTGAACAGGCTCAGGGACTGCAGCAGTGGGAGCTGGGACAGGCACAGGCACGTTAGAGGCACCAGGAGGAACAGGGAAAGGCTGCGCAGCGGCGCCGAAAATGGCCGGTGCAGCAGCGTTAAAAACAGGCACGGCATTCGCAGCAGGTACAGGAACAGCAGGCGGGACCGGACCCCAGCGGACCGGCGGACCCCAACGGTTCACCCGCTGCGGAGCTGCATTCGGAACAGCAGCAGGCACCTGACCAGGCAGTTGTCCCCAACCCAGATAAGGAGCATTGCCTAAAAACGGTGCAATGCCGGCCCAGACAGGAGGATATGCAACGTTCGGGTAGTTCGGTGCGAACATCGTAACAGAGATGCGGTCCGAACGTCACAGATAACCGAACGCGCAACTAAACAAAGAATTCAGAACCTACTCAATCCAGTGGCCTTATCCACTTCGGCCAAGAAACGGACGAGGTGGTGCCGCAGGTTGCGAAGGCCGATGCGCAGCTTGCGCGGCGCGACAGCCGACTTTGCCGAACCTGCGGTCACTCAACGGCTAAGCCACACAGGCAAACTAACAAGGCAATGTCGCAAGCTAGTAATGCAAATCACAGACCCTCGTCAGCGGCATCCAGGAGTGCAGCGGCGAGGTCGGCCATCAGTAGCTCGCGGTCGGGCTGCGTATCCGCTTCCATATGGTTATAAGAAGTAAGTATGAGAACGCGTAGATCGAGATATGAGCGGGGTTTAACCCGCTCCTCCAGATTACGCAGTATACAACAGCAAGTGTATGTGCAGCAGGGCTCGCAGCGGCCGACGAGAGGGCAAGGATTGCTTCCGACCCTGCCTGGCACGCACCCTCGCTCTTGGCACCTGCCCAACGAACGAGCGTATGCTACCTTCCTTCGTGTTGAGTGCGTGCACCTGTCCTCCAAGCTGCACTTATTACCGCGTGCCTCCGCGCCAGCTGCATGTGTCACGCACGGTAGCTATCGGCGCAGCGGAAAGGATTCATTGCTTGATGAATGCGTGTATGTATGTACATATGATGTATGAGTCGCAGCTAGCTGTACTACGTACTTCTTTATGTATCGCTGCGCTTATGTTTCCTACATCACAGATAGACGTACATGCAGCAGCAAGTTGGACGTTGAGGTAACGAACTTGCTGTCGGTAGTCCTCAACGTAAGCCCGACATGCATAAAAAGTGGCAAGGACGCTGACATGCATGAGGCCGACATCCACGGGCCGCATGCATGCGTGTCACCGAGCGACGGAGCTCTGAAAGCAGCTAACTGACCTGCGCCAAACCATCAGCAATCGGCATCATCGATGCACCTATAGGCATGTGTGGTTCCCTACTTGACGGAACCCGAGATCGCCCGCTCCCCCTCGCCCCTGCTGGGCGCCGGCTTTCTCGTTTGTGCTTCTGTTTGACAATCATCCCGCAGCCCATCCTCCACATACACCCTGCCAAATCAACGAACCTATGCGCAGGGACACACATCGATGGTATTCTCCGTGGCTTGGAGCCCCACCGGCCGGCAGCTGGCCAGCGGGAGTCAGGACAGCAGCATCCGGGTGTGGGACGCCGAGAGTGGAGAATGCATGGCGACGTTGGAGGTCGGTGCGCAGTAGACACGTAGGGGTGTTGTTTATGTGAAGTGCGCGATGCAAGTGTATGTGCAGCAGGGCTCGCAGCGGCCGACGAGAGGGCAAAGAGTGCTTCCGTCCCTGCCTGGCACGCACCCTCGCTCTTGGCACCTGCCCAACGAACGAGCGTATGCTACCTTCCTTCGTGTTGAGTGCGTGCACCTGTCCTCCAAGCTGCACTTATTACCGCGTGCCTCCGCGCCAGCTGCATGTGTCACGCACGGTAGCTATCGGCGCAGCGGAAAGGATTCATTGCTTGATGAATGCGTGTATGTATGTACATATGATGTATGAGTCGCAGCTAGCTGTACTACGTACTTCTTTATGTATCGCTGCGCTTATGTTTCCTACATCACAGATAGACGTACATGCAGCAGCAAGTTGGACGTTGAGGTAACGAACTTGCTGTCGGTAGTCCTCAACGTAAGCCCGACATGCATAAAAAGTGGCAAGGACGCTGACATACATGCATGAGGGCGACATCCACGGGCCGCATGCATGCGTGTCACCGAGCGACGGAGCTCTGAAAGCAGCTAACTGACCTGCGCCAAACCATCAGCAATCGGCATCATCGATGCACCTATAGGCATGTGTGGTTCCCTACTTGACGGAACCCGCGATCGCCCGCTCCCCCTCGCCCCTGCTGGGCGCCGGCTTTCTCGTTTGTGCTTCTGTTTGACAATCATCCCGCCGCCCATCCTCCACATACACCCTGCCAAATCAACGAACCTATCTATGCGCAGGGACACACTTCGGTCGTGTATTCCGTGGCTTGGAGCCCCACCGGCCGGCAGCTGGCCAGCGGGAGTCAGGACAGCAGCATCCGGGTGTGGGACGCCGAGAGTGGAGAATGCGTGGCGACGTTGGAGGTCGGTGCGCAGTAGACACGTAGGGGTGTTGTTTGTGTGAAGTGCGCGATGCAAGTGTATGTGCAGCAGGGCTCGCAGCGAGGGCAAGGAGTGCTTCCGTCCCTGCCTGGCACGCACCCTCGCTCTTGGCACCTGCCCAATGAACGTGCGTATGCTACCTTCCTTCGTGTTGAGTGCGTGCACCTGTCCTCCAAGCTGCACTTATTACCGCGTGCCTCCGCGCCAACTGCATGTGTCACGCATGCTAGCTATTGGCGCAGTGGAAAGGATTGCTTGATTAAAGTGTGTATGTATGTACATATGATGTATGAGTCGCAGCTAGCTGTACTACGTACTTCTTTATGTATCGCTGCGCTTATGTTTCCTACATCACAGATAGACGTACATGCAGCAGCAAGTTGGACGTTGAGGTAACGAACTTGCTGTCGGTAGTCCTCAACGTAAGCCCAACATGCATAAAAAGTGGCAAGGACGCTGACATACATGCATGAGGGCGACATCCACGGGCCGCATGCATGCGTGTCACCGAGCGACGGAGCTCTGAAAGCAGCTAACTGACCTGCGCCAAACCATCAGCAATCGGCATCATCGATGCACCTATAGGCATGTGTGGTTCCCTACTTGACGGAACCCGCGATCGCCCGCTCCCCCTCGCCCCTGCTGGGCGCCGGCTTTCTCGTTTGTGCTTCTGTTTGACAATCATCCCGCCGCCCATCCTCCACATACACCCTGCCAAATCAACGAACCTATCTATGCGCAGGGACACACTTCGGTCGTGTATTCCGTGGCTTGGAGCCCCACCGGCGGGCGGCTGGCCAGCGGGAGTCAGGACAACAGCATCCGGGTGTGGGACGCTGGGAGTGGAGAATGCGTGGCGACGTTGGAGGTCGGTGCGGAGTAGACACGTAGGGGTGTTGTTTGTGTGAAGTGCGCGATGCAAGTGTATGTGCAGCAGGGCTCGCAGCGGCCGACGAGAGGGCAAGGAGTGCTTCCGTCCCTGCCTGGCACGCACCCTCGCTCTTGGCACCTGCCCAACGAACGATCGTATGCTACCTTCCTTCGTGTTGCGTGCGTGCACCTGTCCTCCAAGCTGCACTTATTACCGCGTGCCTCCGCGCCAGCTGCATGTGTCACGCACGGTAGCTATCGGCGCAGTGGAAAGGATTCATTGCTTGATGAATGCGTGTATGTATGTACATATGATGTATGAGTCGCAGCTAGCTGTACTACGTACTTCTTTATGTATCGCTGCGCTTATGTTTCCTACATCACAGATAGACGTACATGCAGCAGCAAGTTGGACGTTGAGGTAACGAACTTGCTGTCGGTAGTCCTCAACGTAAGCCCAACATGCATAAAAAGTGGCAAGGACGCTGACATGCATGAGGCCGACATCCACGGGCCGCATGCATGCTTGTCACCGAGCGACGGAGCTCTGAAAGCAGCTAAATGACTTGCGCCAAACCATCAGCAATCGGCATCATCGATGCACCTATAGGCATGTGTGGTTCCCTACTTGACGGAACCCGCGATCGCCCGCTCCCCTTCGCCCCTGCTGGGCGCCGGCTTTCTCGTTCGTGCTTCTGTTTGACAATCATCCCGCCGCCCGTCCTCCACATACACCCTGCTAAATCAACGAACCTATGCGCAGGGACACACATCGATGGTATTCTCCGTGGCTTGGAGCCCCATCGGCCGGCAGCTGGCCAGCGGGAGTCGGGACTGCAGCATCCGGGTGTGGGACGCCGAGAGTGGAGAATGCATGGCGACGTTGAAGGTCGGTGTGGAGTAGACACGTAGGGGTGTTGTTTATGTGAAGTGCGCGATGCAAGTGTATGTGCAGCAGGGCTCGCAGCGGCCGACGAGAGGGCAAGGAGTGCTTCTGTCCCTGCCTGGCACGCACCCTCGCTCTTGGCACCTGCCCAATGAACGTGCGTATGCTACCTTCCTTCGAGTGCGTGCACCTGTCCTCCAAGCTGCACTTGCTTATTACCGCGTGCCTCCGCGCCAGCTGCATGTGTCACGCACGGTAGCTATCGGCGCAGCGGAAAGGATTGTTTGATTAATGCGTATATGTATGATGAGTCGCAGCTAGCTGTACTATGTACTCCTTAATGTATCGCTGCGTTTATGTTTCCTACATCACAGATAGACGTAGATGCAGCAGCAAGTTGGACGTTGAGGTAACGAACTTGCTGTCGGTAGTCCTCAACGTAAGCCCAACATGCATAAAAAGTGGCAAGGACGCTGACATGCATGAGGCCGACATCCACGGGCCGCATGCATGCTTGTCACCGAGCGACGGAGCTCTGAAAGCAGCTAAATGACTTGCGCCAAACCATCAGCAATCGGCATCATGCACCAATAGGCATGTGTGGTTCCCTACTTGACGGAACCCGCGATCGCCCGCTCCCCTTCGCCCCTGCTGGGCGCCGGCTTTCTCGTTCGTGCTTCTGTTTGACAATCATCCCGCCGCCCGTCCTCCACATACACCCTGCCAAATCAACGAACCTATGCGCAGGGACACACATCGATGGTATTCTCCGTGGCTTGGAGCCCCACCGGCCGGCAGCTGGCCAGCGGGAGTCGGGACAGCAGCATCCGGGTGTGGGACGCCGAGAGTGGAGAATGCATGGCGACGTTGGAGGTCGGTGCGCAGTAGACACGTAGGGGTGTTGTTTATGTGAAGTGCGCGATGCAAGTGTATGTGCAGCAGGGCTCGCAGCGGCCGACGAGAGGGCAAAGAGTGCTTCCGTCCCTGCCTGGCACGCACCCTCGCTCTTGGCACCTGCCCAACGAACGAGCGTATGCTACCTTCCTTCGTGTTGAGTGCGTGCACCTGTCCTCCAAGCTGCACTTATTACCGCGTGCCTCCGCGCCAGCTGCATGTGTCACGCACGGTAGCTATCGGCGCAGCGGAAAGGATTCATTGCTTGATGAATGCGTGTATGTATGTACATATGATGTATGAGTCGCAGCTAGCTGTACTACGTACTTCTTTATGTATCGCTGCGCTTATGTTTCCTACATCACAGATAGACGTACATGCAGCAGCAAGTTGGACGTTGAGGTAACGAACTTGCTGTCGGTAGTCCTCAACGTAAGCCCGACATGCATAAAAAGTGGCAAGGACGCTGACATACATGCATGAGGGCGACATCCACGGGCCGCATGCATGCGTGTCACCGAGCGACGGAGCTCTGAAAGCAGCTAACTGACTTGCGCCAAACCATCAGCAATCGGCATCATCGATGCACCTATAGGCATGTGTGGTTCCCTACTTGACGGAACCCGCGATCGCCCGCTCCCCCTCGCCCCTGCTGGGCGCCGGCTTTCTCGTTTGTGCTTCTGTTTGACAATCATCCCGCCGCCCATCCTCCACATACACCCTGCCAAATCAACGAACCTATCTATGCGCAGGGACACACTTCGGTCGTGTATTCCGTGGCTTGGAGCCCCACCGGCCGGCAGCTGGCCAGCGGGAGTCAGGACAGCAGCATCCGGGTGTGGGACGCCGAGAGTGGAGAATGCGTGGCGACGTTGGAGGTCGGTGCGCAGTAGACACGTAGGGGTGTTGTTTGTGTGAAGTGCGCGATGCAAGTGTATGTGCAGCAGGGCTCGCAGCGAGGGCAAGGAGTGCTTCCGTCCCTGCCTGGCACGCACCCTCGCTCTTGGCACCTGCCCAATGAACGTGCGTATGCTACCTTCCTTCGTGTTGAGTGCGTGCACCTGTCCTCCAAGCTGCACTTATTACCGCGTGCCTCCGCGCCAACTGCATGTGTCACGCATGCTAGCTATTGGCGCAGTGGAAAGGATTGCTTGATTAAAGTGTGTATGTATGTACATATGATGTATGAGTCGCAGCTAGCTGTACTACGTACTTCTTTATGTATCGCTGCGCTTATGTTTCCTACATCACAGATAGACGTACATGCAGCAGCAAGTTGGACGTTGAGGTAACGAACTTGCTGTCGGTAGTCCTCAACGTAAGCCCAACATGCATAAAAAGTGGCAAGGACGCTGACATACATGAGGCCGACATCCACGGGCCGCATGCATGCTTGTCACCGAGCGACGGAGCTCTGAAAGCAGCTAACTGACCTGCGCCAAACCATCAGCAATCGGCATCATCGATGCACCTATAGGCATGTGTGGTTCCCTACTTGACGGAACCCGCGATCGCCCGCTCCCCCTCGCCCCTGCTGGGCGCCGGCTTTCTCGTTTGTGCTTCTGTTTGACAATCATCCCGCCGCCCATCCTCCACATACACCCTGCCAAATCAACGAACCTATCTATGCGCAGGGACACACTTCGGTCGTGTATTCCGTGGCTTGGAGCCCCACCGGCGGGCGGCTGGCCAGCGGGAGTCAGGACAACAGCATCCGGGTGTGGGACGCTGGGAGTGGAGAATGCGTGGCGACGTTGGAGGTCGGTGCGGAGTAGACACGTAGGGGTGTTGTTTGTGTGAAGTGCGCGATGCAAGTGTATGTGCAGCAGGGCTCGCAGCGGCCGACGAGAGGGCAAGGAGTGCTTCCGTCCCTGCCTGGCACACACCCTCGCTCTTGGCACCTGCCCAACGAACGATCGTATGCTACCTTCCTTCGTGTTGCGTGCGTGCACCTGTCCTCCAAGCTGCACTTATTACCGCGTGCCTCCGCGCCAGCTGCATGTGTCACGCACGGTAGCTATCGGCGCAGTGGAAAGGATTCATTGCTTGATGAATGCGTGTATGTATGTACATATGATGTATGAGTCGCAGCTAGCTGTACTACGTACTTCTTTATGTATCGCTGCGCTTATGTTTCCTACATCACAGATAGACGTACATGCAGCAGCAAGTTGGACGTTGAGGTAACGAACTTGCTGTCGGTAGTCCTCAACGTAAGCCCAACATGCATAAAAAGTGGCAAGGACGCTGACATGCATGAGGCCGACATCCACGGGCCGCATGCATGCTTGTCACCGAGCGACGGAGCTCTGAAAGCAGCTAAATGACCTGCGCCAAACCATCAGCAATCGGCATCATCGATGCACCTATAGGCATGTGTGGTTCCCTACTTGACGGAACCCGCGATCGCCCGCTCCCCTTCGCCCCTGCTGGGCGCCGGCTTTCTCGTTCGTGCTTCTGTTTGACAATCATCCCGCCGCCCGTCCTCCACATACACCCTGCTAAATCAACGAACCTATGCGCAGGGACACACATCGATGGTATTCTCCGTGGCTTGGAGCCCCACCGGCCGGCAGCTGGCCAGCGGGAGTCGGGACTGCAGCATCCGGGTGTGGGACGCCGAGAGTGGAGAATGCATGGCGACGTTGAAGGTCGGTGTGGAGTAGACACGTAGGGGTGTTGTTTATGTGAAGTGCGCGATGCAAGTGTATGTGCAGCAGGGCTCGCAGCGGCCGACGAGAGGGCAAGGAGTGCTTCTGTCCCTGCCTGGCACGCACCCTCGCTCTTGGCACCTGCCCAATGAACGTGCGTATGCTACCTTCCTTCGTGTTGAGTGCGTGCACCTGTCCTCCAAGCTGCACTTGCTTATTACCGCGTGCCTCCGCGCCAGCTGCATGTGTCACGCACGGTAGCTATCGGCGCAGCGGAAAGGATTGTTTGATTAATGCGTATATGTATGATGAGTCGCAGCTAGCTGTACTATGTACTCCTTAATGTATCGCTGCGTTTATGTTTCCTACATCACAGATAGACGTAGATGCAGCAGCAAGTTGGACGTTGAGGTAACGAACTTGCTGTCGGTAGTCCTCAACGTAAGCCCAACATGCATAAAAAAGTGGCAAGGACGCTGACATGCATGCATGAGGGCGACATCCACGGGCCGCATGCATGCGTGTCACCGTGCGACGGAGCTCTGAAAGCAGCTAACTGACCTGCGCCAAACCATCAGCAATCGGCATCATCGATGCACCTATAGGCATGTGTGGTTCCCTACTTGACGGAACCCGCGATCGCCCGCTCCCCCTCGCCCCTGCTGGGCGCCGGCTTTCTCGTTTGTGCTACTGTTTGACAATCAAGCCGCCGCCCATCCTCCACATACACCCTGCCAAATCAACGAACCTATGCGCAGGGACACACTTCGGTCGTGTATTCCGTGGCTTGGAGCCCCACCGGCGGGCGGCTGGCCAGCGGGAGTTGGGACAACAGCATCCGGGTGTGGGACGCTGGGAGTGGAGAATGCGTGGCGACGTTGGAGGTCGGTGCGGAGTAGACACGTAGGGGTGTTGTTTGTGTGAAGTGCGCGATGCAAGTGTATGTGCAGCAGGGCTCGCAGCGAGGGCAAGGAGTGCTTCCGTCCCTGCCTGGCACGCACCCTCGCTCTTGGCACCTGCCCAATGAACGTGCGTATGCTACCTTCCTTCGTGTTGCGTGCGTGCACCTGTCCTCCAACGAAGCTGCACTTATTACCGCGTGCCTCCGCGCCAGCTGCATGTGTCACGCACGCTAGCTATCGGCGCAGTGGAAAGGGTCGATTGACTAATGCGTGTATGTATGTACATATGATGAATCGTAGTTAGCTGTACTACGTACTTCTTTATGTATCGCTGCGCTTATGTTTCCTACATCAGAGATGGACGTACATGCAGCAGCAAGTTGGACGTTGAGGTAACGAACTTGCTGTCGGTAGTCCTCAACGTAAGCCCGACATGCATAAAAAGTGGCAAGGACGCTAACATGCATTAGGCCGACATCCACGGGACGCATGCATGCGTGTCACCGAGCGACGGAGCTCTGAAAGCAGCTAACTGACCTGCGCCAAACCATCAGCAATCGGCATCATCGATGCACCTATAGGCATGTGTGGTTCCCTACTTGACGGAACCCGCGATCGCCCGCTCCCCCTCGCCCCTGCTGGGCGCCGGCTTTCTCGTTTGTGCTTCTGTTTGACAATCATGCCGCCGCCCGTCCTCCACATACACCCTGCTAAATCAACGAACCTATGCGCAGGGACACACATCGATGGTATTCTCCGTGGCTTGGAGCCCCACCGGCCGGCAGCTGGCCAGCGGGAGTCGGGACTGCAGCATCCGGGTGTGGGACGCCGAGAGTGGAGAATGCATGGCGACGTTGGAGGTCGGTGCGCAGTAGACACGTAGGGGTGTTGTTTATGTGAAGTGCGCGATGCAAGTGTATGTGCAGCAGGGCTCGCAGCGGCCGACGAGAGGGCAAGGAGTGCTTCTGTCCCTGCCTGGCACGCACCCTCGCTCTTGGCACCTGCCCAATGAACGTGCGTATGCTACCTTCCTTCGAGTGCGTGCACCTGTCCTCCAAGCTGCACTTGCTTATTACCGCGTGCCTCCGCGCCAGCTGCATGTGTCACGCACGGTAGCTATCGGCGCAGTGGAAAGGATTCATTGCTTGATGATTGCGTGTATGTATGTACATATGATGTATGAGTCGCAGCTAGCTGTACTACGTACTTCTTTATGTATCGCTGCGCTTATGTTTCCTACATCACAGATAGACGTACATGCAGCAGCAAGTTGGACGTTGAGGTAACGAACTTGCTGTCGGTAGTCCTCAAAGTAAGCCCAATCAACATGCATAAAAAGTGGCAAGGACGCTGACATGCATGAGGGCGACATCCACGGGCCGCATGCATGCGTGTCACCGAGCGACGGAGCTCTGAAAGCAGCTAACTGACCTGCGCCAAACCATCAGCAATCGGCATCATGAACCAATAGGCATGTGTGGTTCCCTACTTGACGCAACCCGCGATCGCCCGCTCCCCCTCGCCCCTGCTGGGCGCCGGCTTTCTCGTTCGTGCTTCTGTTTGACAATCAAGCCGCCGCCCATCCTCCACATACACCTGCCAAATCAACGAAACTATCTATGCGCAGGGACACACTTCGGACGTGTATTCCGTGGCTTGGAGCCCCACCGGCCGGCAGCTGGCCAGCGGGAGTCGGGACTGCAGCATCCGGGTGTGGGACGCCGAGAGTGGAGAATGCATGGCGACGTTGGAGGTCGGTGCGGAGTAGACACGTAGGGGTGTTGTTTGTGTGAAGTGCGCGATGCAAGTGTATGTGTAGCAGGGCTCGCAGCGGCCGACGAGAGGGCAAGGAGTGCTTCCGTCCCTGCCTGGCACGCACCCTCGCTCTTGGCACCTGCCCAACGAACGTGCATATGCTACCTTCCTTCGTGTTGAGTGCGTGCACCTGTCCTCCAAGCTGCACTTGCTTATTACCGCGTGCCTCCGCGCCAGCTGCATGTGTCACGCACGCTAGCTATCGGCGCAGTGGAAAGGATTCATGGCTTGATTAATGTGTGTATGTATGTACATATGATGAGTCGCAGCTAGCTGTACTACGTACTTCTATATGTATTGCTGCGCTTATGTTTCCTACATCACAGATAGACGTACATGCAGCAGCAAGTTGGACGTTGAGGTTACGAACTTGCTGTCGGTAGTCCTGAATGTAAGCCCGACATGCATAAAGAAAGTGGCAAGGACGCTGACATGCATGAGGGCTATGAGGCCGACATCCACGGGCCGCTTGCATGCGTGTCACCGAGCGACGGATCTCCAAAAGCAGCTGACTGGCCTGCGCCAAACCATCAGCTACATCAGCAATAATCGGCATTATCCATAAATAGGCACGTGTGGTTCCCTACTTGGACCGTACGTTCCTTGGCCCACCGCGTCTGATGACACCTATATTTAACAAGCTTGCTATGCTTGGTGCGCACCATACATGGCACGACCGGCACCCTAACTATGCAGACGTTCTCATCATCTTTTGTTTGGCCGCACAGCCAATCTCTCCCTCGCGCCCCGCCCGTCTGCCTGGCCTTACTGCACTGATGGGCAGGTTAGCATCGCGGGTGTGACTCAGCAAGCGAGTCCGTCCGTTTGGACATCGGACCACGCCAGCGGGGAGTGGGAGAAGCATGAACGGGTCAGCACGCAATATCAGGCATTTCCACAATGAATGACTGAGGTGCTGTGTTGAGGTGTATGATCAGTGGTACTGGCTGGGGGTGAACGTGTGGCACCTGGCACATACACTCTGCCTGTGCAGGTGCTTGGGTGTAGGAGGTGTTTCTTAACACCAAGCCATGCACGGTGTTGGCAAACATGTAAATAAACTACCAATTAACCCAGTCAGCAGTCGACGGTACGCCCAAGTACCATATTATTTCAACCTTGTAGTGCAACTAGTAAAGCATCAAGCCTGAGACGTTCGCACGCTAGGCAGACAGCAAACTCATGTCGGGAACATGCGACAGCTCGCCCTGCATTGATTGCCTGCTGGCGCTCCCACCTGACTACTTCGCGACGTGAAGCACGTCAGCTTCATATTGTTGACACGCTGCATGGGACCAGCCGCCCTGTTGGCTTTCTCTATCTGCTGGCTCAAGAAGTCATGAAAGGAATCGGTACAGAACACCTTGTACGCACTTGCGTATGTGGGTTGCACCAGGTTATACGGTACCTTGATGGACGGTTGTGCGCTCAGTGGACTCTGTGCACGGTCAATCCTGACATTTGCGTATGGGTCATGTAACTGTATCACGCCCGAGCAAGGTGGGGAAAGTTACACACGCATTGGATATACCCCAGCAGGGTTTTGGATAACCCAACCGGAGGGTTCTCGCTGGAGGAGCCAACCCCACGTTTTGGCCACCGTGCTCTGGATCAGATATGTATCTCCTCGGAGTACGTACATACGGGCTAGCACGGATCTTAGAACTGGATGGTTACAAGTCCATGTTGGTGTGAACTCAGCCGGCAGGGTTAGCAGGCAGGGTCCGCTATCTACACCGAACAGAAGCCATCACCCTCAACGAAGGTTGGTGGAATCGTTCGCTCAGAACTCATCAAGCCCTTATTATTACTGATTGATTGAACTCCGTGTCGCGCCCGTCCAAGCAACACGATGCTGTGTGCGGCTACACAACCACACCGTACGTCCGCTGCCTAAACACCATCGTAAATAAAGAGCAGTCGGGTGCTCGAGTAAAGCCCCGCACCTTACTTCCCACGCACCCCACCAACGAGTGCAACGGGGTGGGCTAACTGGTATACTGCAAGACAGGGCCGGTGGCGGTGTCGTATAGGAAGCCTCAGCATCTCTGCCCCCTCTGGGCCCTTATTACACGCCAGCCAGCAGGGTTATGCCTGGCAAGGTTTTATTGTTTTTGAGGGTACGGCGCGTAGTACGGGTATGTGCATTGATTTGGCGGGTTATTAGTGCGCCTAAACTAGGGGGGCATGGGAGATGAGGTTCACTGATGATGGGCCTGTACGTCGCTGCCAAATGGGTGGCTAGCTACTTAGAACACACTGTATAGCAGCTGCAAGCGGCAGCAGACTACGCCACATATATACGCAGCACAGGTACTCGTAGCCTGCATCAACGCGTTCAAGAATATTTTATATTTGCACTGTTCCATACGTAACCGTATTGCTGATGAGGGCTAGTGTAACGCGGATGTTACGGACTTAAGAAATACTTAAGGACGTAGGCACCGCGACACAAAGCCACAGAGCTATCGGCCTGGGAAGCCGTATACGGTTATGACCGTATACGGAAGGACCGTATACGGAAGGATCACCTTCAAGACACCTTCCACTACGGGGCGTACGTCGTGGTAGGGTTTATGGTATCACGCGCTACATGCTGAAGTACGGTACTAGGCCTGAGCGAGGGCCTAGGCGCATAAAGGCTCGCACGGGTCCGTCGCTATTACGCCTAGCGACTGAGGATCGTTTCCTCACTACGCCAAGACTACTAGACTCTGATCCTACGCTTCCGCAGTGGTTACACTTGTACGCTAAGTACCCACACGCGTCGTTACAGCTAGTTTCCGGAGGAGCGCTAGGAGCGCACAGATGCCACATTCAATTTGCGCTACCGACCCGCACCTGGACCCCCGAGTTTTACTCTTTCCTGTATATCGCAAATTGAAATATTCTATTTCATGCTGACATGTGCAGTCGAGGGCGCGGCATCAATGGACGTACACCTAAGGGCTAAGGCAACACGCCAACACCGGCATACTTTGCATTCAGGCTATTGATTATACTGTTTGTTGTCATGTAATAAACAGTACATCTACGTCGTTAGATTTTTCCATTGCCTTGTTGGCCTTTGGGCAATATAGCCGACTGTTAACAACGGTCAAACACAGAAATATGCCAAGCACTGCCACGCGTAACGCAAACTTCGCTGCAGTATCTATATATACATCATAAATGCAGTAAATTAGTTCTCTGGGACGTCCAATCGAGCTCGGTTGGAGTTGGGGCCTTTACGGGAACGAAGAAGCTGGAGTCCCCTTCGCAGGTCGACTCTAGGAACGCAACACAGCAACACATTTTAATTAGTCACTTTCTCCCTTTTATGGCGCAGATTCATCATGAGTCCTGGACAGTCGGTGCAGTTGTGCTGGCCATTCAGTGGTGAGTGTCCACTGACGGCCACAGTGATCCGCCGCCGCCTTAAGCAATTGACTAAACGCTTACAAAGAGGTGCATTGGATATTTTGCCCACAGATGACCGGTGATGCACGCAAGACCTCGCGGTATGGCAGCTGCAGCATGCAGGCAATAATAATAATAATAATAATAATAGTACGCCGGCCGAAGCCTGGCGTGTATTAAGGGGGTGGGGAACTGAGGGGTGGCGGCAGCATGCAGGCATAGTAGTAGGCGTAGCTAAGCAAGCGCGCGGGACCGAAATAAAGCCTGGGACCGAAAGCCTGGGACCCGAGCTGGTAAGTGGCAGCAGTGGCAGGAACTGATGTACGCACGTATGTATGTCTATTGGATGTGTGGGGTGTGCTTTCCGGATCCAGCCAAACAACTGGATGACACTAGAATGAATCCCCGTCACCCCACACACGGCCTTCTCTTATATGCACACACGCACACACCTCTGTTCTGTTTTTCGTGCAACACCTCTTTTCTTTCTCTGCTATGTACCCTGCAGGGCTGTTGTCAGCAGAGGCGGATCAGCAGTGAACAGGACTACCGACCATACGTGGCGAGGAGAAGGATAGCAAGCAAACGTGTTTGGGGTAGAAGGATTATTGTGTTGGCTGGGTGCGTGGGCGGGGTAGGATTTGTTGAACCCTTGGTACCGCCGACCGGGCTAACCGGGCGTGCTGTGTCTCGCGCCTGATTGGTCTCCTTGACTTACTTGACTTGGAGTTGCTGGGTATGAGTGTTTTGTTCAATCAAGTACCGTGCGTGCTTGGGCCCTGTCTGGGTCTACAGCTGCGGCATGGCTAGCTGCCAAGTGCCAACGCGTTGTGTATCTGTGTCGTAATGACACTGTGTTTAGCCTTGCTCTGTGGAGGTGGGCGGACACATTTGGCTTGTGTGCATGGACATGAGGGTGCGGCTTACTTGCCATTTGGAGCGAGGAGGGCATGAAGGCGGTAGCAGTACACTGGAGCGCAAGCTAGATAGCTACTCTGTAACAACACACACCATTGGATACTCTTGCCCCCCTGCCTACGGTTTGCACACGGCAAACTGCGTGTACATGGCCACTAGGTTTACACGAGGTGTATAGCCGGGCCATGTTAACACATCTAGTGTATATCCGGGCCATGTTAACACGGCCAGTGTATATCCATGCCATGTTAACACGGCCAGTGTATATCCATGCCATGTTGACACGATGGGATATATCCTAGTGTCAACACGCACCGGATATATTCGACCGTGTCTACACCCTCGGATGATAGCCTATCCGGGTATTTTTGCATACACAGCCGTGTGATACACAGTCGTGACACTGAGTATACACGGCCTCCAAAATTACAGACGCGGCCGGTACTGGCCAGCAGCTGGCGAGCCAGCGGGAGTGATGACAACAGCATCCGGGTGGAAGACATAATTTGTTAACTCACGGCGGGTTTCCATACATCGGACTTGGTCGTTGGTTCCAGCTCCCGCTGCAGCTCCACCTGTCCGGTGCTACGCTGCTCATGATGATGTTCATGCTCCCATTGTAGCGAGCCATTGTCTGACCCCCAATACCCCCAAAGGCGCATGTTGGTACGTAAGCAACCAATCAAGCTGCTGCACGGTACGACTACCAATGCGAGTGAGGCCATGAATCGACATCGATCAGCCAAGTTCTATGGGCATTTGGGCAGTCTTCCCACGCGCGGTCCCCCTTCATTTGGAGATTTTATCTGTATTCGGCTTCTAGGCATGCATTCCTTCTCTAATCAAAATTAGGTTTGGGCTGAACGAAGGTGCGGGTGGTGCCTGCTGTTGCCGCACGGCTGAGGCGACGAGCAAAGGCGGTCGGTTCTGGAGAGATGCCGATGATGTCACGTATGTCTAGGACGCCCGACGCCCTCGAGAGCGCGTATGTGAAGAGAAGTCAGTCAGTCCTTGAGAAGGCGGAGGAGGATCACGGTGGCCATGAAGAGCTTCAAATGACATGATACCGCTTGCTGCAGCCGTAGGGGTCGGCTTCGAGCAAGCCGGGAAAACTTTACAACTAAAACTCTGTTACCGCGCAAGTGTGTGAGAGATTGAAAGGGAGCCATTGAGGGTGTCGTTGATTAGCGTGCATTAGATTCAGCAAGCTCAAGCGCCTCGAAACCAACCTGCAGTACGCGCCGCCGATCACCGAATCGGCATTATCGTAACGCTAGACGCCTCTGCACTTCCACATCCGTCTGTCAAACAGATAATCACAACGCAAGCTTGCTTGAAGCATTCTTGTTTTGCCTTGAAACTGTAGTTGTTTGGTCCGGCCAGCATGCAACCCTTCAGTTGCACGCCCGCAGCAGACGTGAACCTGTAAAGTTTGCTATTTATAGTACATAACAATGTAAGGCTAAAACAGGCTGCGAAAAAAAGCCGTGGTGAGACCCGGACTTCGGGCCATCGGAACTGGAGAACTTGTTGGTACTCGGTATGCTATCCCTTTTGCTTCAATACATATTGTTGAATTTCATTCATCTGGCAAGACAGAAAGGCAAATCTTGCTATTGGTGGCATCTTGGATGTTACAACACCAGAACACTGTGGAAGTAAATTTAGCACGAAGGCCCATTCCTCATCCAAGTATTCAATATGCGGCACCTGTTGAAACAAATATGAGCGCGAGAGGCTTTGGGTGGACGTTGACCCGGGTCCATGGAAACCGCGGAGCTTTACTTTGACCGTTTGCGCGCAAAGAATTTTTGTCAGCCAAACCAAGGATACCTTGCAATAGAGGACAATTCATATGACAAACATTGCGAATTAGTTTAGCGGATAATTAACCTTTTGCCGTTACCCAGGCACGGCGCACACACGCACGACGCACACACACGGACATAGGCAATCGTAGGGGGCGGGGCCCCCCGAACGCGCTTCGCGCTGGGGCCCCGCCCAAAAACGGCGTTGCTTGATTGGGGCCACTCTATCTTTGAGCCCCGCATCGGCTTTACTTGGCAACTCACGCATGCAGGATATGCAGTTTCTGTATGTGTCTTTAATTGTTCATTACGCGCGCGCGGTTGTTCGGTATCGGTGATGAGGGCTTCAGTGGGAGAGGCAGCTGCGGACGACACATGTGTGTACATGCATATGTGTGCGTTGGCCGCTGGGCGGCTATCTATGTATATGTCCATGACCGCAGCGGAGGCGGCCGTCATGGGTATGTCGATACATATGATGTAACACGCACTGGGCTCGCGGACGGACTTAATTATGGACGCGAGACCACTGTTGTTACACCCGGAGGGCCGCGCATCGGTATGTCGGTGCATCAGACCTCACGCATCAGCGCGCGGCTGCGCCACATACATACACAGCACGCAGCCGGCGCTAGCGTGTTGCCGCGCGTGGACATCTATCGAGAAGTTGTGCATGGCTGTCGGTCGTCATCACCCACCCCTGAACGTTCTTAGTGCCGAACTACGTACTCGGGCGGTTTGTCATTAGGCGTGGCGGTTGTGATTGAGAAATGTGTGGCAGTCGTCATGCAGGCTGGAGAGGTTTCAGGAAAACATTTGAACGTTGTTGTAACGTAAGCAAGCGGCCGCGTCCTTACGTATCCTGCCTTAATTGTCTCTTTCGCTCGCCCCACCAAATTCTATGTATGGTGTGCGTATCCATGACCGCAGGCTCCGGTTTCCTTTGTATGAGATCAGTGTCGCTATCTTCCAAAACGGGGAAATAGAATTCCGCAGGTTTTCGGCCTGTCGCCAGTAGCCAGAAAACCTTTGGCAGGGCAGATTTTGGGGGGCTTCCTAGGTGCCAGGAAATAAACACCTCCGAGGGAGGCCGGAAATATTTCTGTGTGTTTTAACAGCAGGGCCACTGCTACCACAGCTACGACAGGGATTCTCAGTCTTGGAGGCCTGATGCGCGCTTTCCTTGCGTCGCGCATGCATACGGGAGGGTAACCAGGAGTTGGGGACACGGCATTAGAGTGTGTTTTGGCGGTAGACAGGTGTACGATGCAGGAATTGCCCCTGCGCCTACTGCGCCTGCAGATTTCCAGGCCCTTTTGATAGTCTGGAAAATAGTTGGCAGGGCAGATTTTCGGCTCTCCACAGCGTCAAATAAATGAAATCTCACAGGTTTCTTGGGGTTCCGGGAAATAGAAAAATTCCGGGTTTTTTACCCGTAAATATTCTTTTTATTCAACACTGTATGAGATCCTTCTAGTTTTAGTCACTGTCGCTCAAGCGGCAATGCCGGCTGGGTGCAGGAATTTGCTTTTCCAAGTCGTGTAGTAGGTGTCGTACAATGGTCGGCCCTACTCCTCAAATGCGGTGCGAAGCACTGTCCCAGCATTTCGAGAAGCCTTTGCCAGCTCTCACCTACTACAAGTCCCTCGCATCTCAGGCCCCATGCGCTGTGTAATCGTCGCCGCTGCCGCGGGGGACCTACGTACGTACGTAGGCGGTGCCAAGCAAGTAACTTCCGGTAGCTAGCTGGTACCGCCGCTGTCTCTCATGCTACAGCTGGATGCGGGGACGCGGGGACGCCGCGGGGACGCGGGGACGCGACCGTTCACCCGCGAACGAGTGGGGAGATGGGTTGCTTGGGGAGATGTAGAGATGACCGGACTAACAAGTAAGCATCGGACGAATGCAGCAGGCACATGCTCCGTTCGCACACTGATAATAAACAGATAGAAGGGAGCGAGACGAGTGCATACATTTATGTGCCTATGCGATGTAGTTATATATGTGGGGACCTGCTGTATGTGCAAGAAAGTGGAGCCGTCGTGCACGCGGTCGCTTGCCGGCGGCATGACCTACCGCCCTGCTGTTGCCACCCAGGTGTGATAAAACGAAGGCTAGTCTAGCTAGATTGGGCGGAGGTGAAAGCCCGACCTCATACCCGCGCGACGAAATGAGAAATACTGACTTTCAAATGTGGCCTACGTACAGGCCGATCGCATCGAGCGTCGAAGCGGGCCGATAACACATCCACGCAGGCCGTTGCTCAACAACTTATGGAGGAAATGACGTCTGCAGCAGGCGCGGCGGCTGCGTGAGGCGCCACACCTCGCAACGCAAGGCGCAATTAGTATTCACGCATGCAAGAAGGGAAGGTAGGGAAGGCATTGCGGCGCGAAAGAGAGTGATACGGACAAAGGCGAGGGAACCAGTGGACAGCGAGGGGATACGCACGCAACTGTACGGCATGTACGACAGCAGGGCGTTATCAAAGTTGCTCCGCAGCGATGGAGGCATGGGTTACCTGGTGGCCGCGCGGGCCACATTTGGTACATTTGGGGAGGGGGGCTGACATGTGGGGAGCATTCTGCATGAAGGGGACGGGGCGGGGGGTGGGGCATACATGGTGGGCTGATACCGGGAGGTGGTGGCGAGCGCGGCGGGGTGGGGCAGACGCCTCCCCCCACCCCCACCCCCGGCCGCCTCAAACCTCCCCTCTCGCTTCCCCCCTCCCAAGGCCGCCTGAATCCTCCCCCTCCCACCACCCTCAGGCCGCCTGATGAACCCTCCTCCCTAAGCAGAACTCTCACAGCCCAAAGTACGCGCAGATGACGGCGCCAGGAGACTACCACGCCCCAGGGCATAGCAGCCCCTGGGAAGGTGGAATGAAAGCAGCCCCGGATCGGGACTGACGCGCTCTACGCGCTCAGCGGCGGCGGCGGGCTGGCAATCAACGGCGGCTTCGGATGGGGGGACGGGGTCGGGCGCACAGTCATGGGAGGACCGAGGTATCAGCGACGCGGTGTCACGGCAGAACCAACGCCTCTGGCCGCCAAGCTAAGGGGTCTGGATCGTTTGTTGACAATTCCTGTCTGGATGACCGTGCAAGCGGACCCGTTCGACGAGGGGAGGCTAACTTGGACGAGCGGCCGGTCTGGCGGACAGCGCCGTACTGGACCACGCACGCGGCCCGGGCGGTGCTCACGGAGGTGGAGCTGCTGGCGCAGCTGACGGCTGTACGACAGAGCAGCGTGGCAGTGGGCGGACACAGGCGGCGAAGATGGTGATGGTGCATTTGGTCATCTTACACACAATGACGTCGGCATTACCTTCACTTCGTCTGTCGCCTGCAACCGCCGTACGGCTGCCGTACCTGTTGCTGACTGTGGCGGTGACGGCGCTGTGCACCGCCGACGGTGGGACATCGTACGGCATGCCGGCAAGGCTGCTGTACGGCATGAATGAATGAATGAATGAACGTTACAGCGGACCCCAAAGGGATCACCGGTGTATACCAGGGCAAGCCTCAGCAGGCATGCCATGGAGGTGCACTCGGGGCCGGAAAGTTCGTCCCCGGCGGCAGTACGCGGCGTGGGGGGGTCGCCACCGCCCCACAGCTGCCAGCAGCAGCAGCAGCAGCAGCAGCAATACGGGCAGCAACAGGAGCACCAGCACCAGCGGCAGGCAGCCAGCGTCCCAGCGCTCCAAGGGGCCCGCGGCCGGGTAATCGTGCTACCGGGTGTGCTGTGCGAAGTCCTCCTGATGATGTTGTCTGCGGTGACCTTGTCAACGGTCGGCCCGCCCCTCGTCAGCCGTCGGGCGGTCACGGCCCTTGCCCTGCGGATCGGGCAGCTGGCGGTGGACTCCTCGTGGGTCTGGCTGCGACGGGAGGAGGAGGTGATGTAACTGGCGGCGGCGGCAGTGGTGGTGGCGGCGGCAGTGGCGGCGTTGCTGCGGGCAGCAGCGGCGGCGGCGGTGTTGGTGGCGGCAACGTTGCGAGGGAGCATCCGGAGGGCCTCCCGCAGCCGCAGCCGCAGTGGCTTCCCAGCACGCCCTGGTAACGGTGTTGGCCTTACTGTACGGCAATGAAAGGAGCCCCGCGACCGCGACTGCTGCTGTTGACGGCGGCGGCCGTTGGCATGTGGACATGCTCGTCGACCGTTGGCGGTTGACAGTTGACGCTTTGCGCCATGTGTAGTGGTGGCTTATGGTCAACGGTGTGGAGATAATCGCGGCCACGTTTGAGGTCGGAAGCTGCCAATAGTACTTGCCGAACTGGGGTCGACGACGCAGGTGCCAGCATTGATGGAGGTAAGCGGCGGTGCGCAGCTGTACGTCATCAGGACCAGGGCGTGTTTGTAAAATACTAAAACCGTTTCATGCAGCATTAACGACATGTACGGCATCGCGTGAATTGCCGGTTGTGCTGGTTGATTGCAACAGCTGCCCGATACAGGGCATAGCAATGGTGCCACAAATACCCAACAGGCTGCAACGCTGCAATGGTCTAGGTGTGCAAACGTTTATCGCCTGTCTTGACCACATGTCTAAAGTGACATGCTCAGATTTCTATAGATCCGTGCAGACTCTCTGTAACTGTGCCGTCATCTGCCTGCATTGCCTATACCTTCAACCCGCCTGAAACCCAGAAATGGCCACTTCAGTTGACGCATTTAAGTGAGCATTCATGATCTATCTCTCACACCGTAGGACGTGATGGGTCAGCGGCCGTGCCGCCGCCGGACGACGTCGCGGCGGCGCTGGCGGCCGGCCTGCTGCCCGCCCTGGAGCGCCTGCTGCGTCGCGCCTGCCGGGACCCGTCGGGCCCGGAGCGCCGCCTGCTGGGGGCGATGCTGGACGACGCCTCGTATCCGTTGCCGTACCTGCTAGCGTACGGCAGTGACCGGCAGGTGACGTCCTTCGCGGCAATGTTGCGGAAGTTGCGCCTTTGCAGGGAGAATCGCCTTGCGTTGGTGGCAAGGGGAGCAGCTGCTGACAGCTTCCTCGGCCGGCCGAGGAGGGCGTTTCCTCGCTAGTTTCGGACCTGTATACGGTCTTGTCGAACGGCTCTGTTCTGTTTGTGTATTCTGGAGGCGACGAGTGTCCCCCGACTACTGGCGCGGGCCCGCCGGGTGCTGCGGCGGCGACTACAGATGCGGCGGCGACGGCGGCTGCGCCGCATCCGCCGCCTCCACCGCCGCCGCTGCCGCCACCGATGCAGCGGCTGGCGGCGGTGCTGTTACCCGCGTTAGAATCCGGCTTGCCGAC
This sequence comes from Eudorina sp. 2006-703-Eu-15, assembly GCA_003117195.1. Lineage (NCBI taxonomy): Eukaryota > Viridiplantae > Chlorophyta > Chlorophyceae > Chlamydomonadales > Volvocaceae > Eudorina > Eudorina sp. 2006-703-Eu-15. Next base: position 46,927 of record BDSI01000115.1, read on the forward strand.
CAGTGCTTCGCAGCTGATTCGGGACTTCGAGGTGCTATGCCGCTGGGCGTTGGTGCCCCTGGAGGGCATGCACGAGGCACTCGCCGGGAGGTTCTGGAATACGTTGCAGCGGCAGCTCAGGTGGACAATCGTACTGGCGGCACCCGTTCGGGCGCCGGAGGACCCCGACCCGGCAGCCTCTGAGGGCAACGCGCCGACCGCGGGAGGCGTTACAACCGGCCACGACCCCCGTGTGCGTGTGTTTAGAAGTGCAACCCGCCCGCCCGTGTGCGTGTGTGTGTGCTGGGTTTGAGTTTCCGGGGTCCGTAATTACACCCGGCTCGGAGGAAGGCAACGGGTGAGACGGGTGACAACCGCAGTGGAGGCAAGCCAGCCATGAACTCGAGGTGGGTAGGACAGTTGGTTGGTTTGTTTGGGCGAGCTGCCAGCCATGGCCCGCATCAAACACTCCGTTTAGAACATGGCGAGCGTTTCCTCTCTGAAGACACGGTCGGCTGTGTTGAGGCACGCAACAAATGTATGTGTCACATCGTCGCAGCATCCCAGCAGTACGGTATGTCGTCCTCAATCGTTCGGTCCCGTTTGTCGTTTTGGCGGGAGTTGGGGGCCCTGGCTGTGGTGCCGCAGGGTGACGGACCAGGACGCGTCCCTTTGCTCGTGGCGTGCTCGTGCTCGGCCAGGCTGGCACCTGCTGGCTTGCCTGGTAGAGCGGCGCCCTGTTGTGTGGCCCTGCGGTGTGCTCGTGCTCGGACCCCTTCCGAGCGGCACCCGCTGAGCGCGCGAAGTGGTTGGGGTTACAGTGGCTGTACACGATTGGGAGAGGGTCGAAATAAGGGTAGCTCACGGCGGGGCCATGTCATGTGGCCACGTTTCTTCTAGCCTTTTGGATGGCCGTACATTCCCGGGGTCTACGGATGTCCGTACCTACGACATGTACTGTATATATTTAGGGCCGTACTCTCGGATGAATGACCCTGCCTCCCGCTCAGCGAGCGGCCTGATCCCCGGTGTTGGGTGTTGGGTGAGGGTAGTGAGGGTGGGGTTGTACGACTCGACACAAACACGTTCACCCGGTCCGCACTTCTTTGCACACACGCGACAACACGCACGCACGGGGCGGCCACGCCGTGGTGCGTGTGTCGTCTCTCGTCTGGCGATCAAATGGCGCTGCGGGTCTTGGTACCGTGAACAGTGGTAACGGCCCTGCCTGGTTGGGCACTGGTCGTTTCTGGAAGGGTAGGTTGTTCCTGGTGGAGCAGGTTCCTGTGGGGAGGGGGTGGGGGGTAGGTTCCTGGAAGGGTAGGTCCATGGTCGGGGGTTTAGGGTTTAGGGTTTGGAGGGGCTGACGGCGGCACTCCTGGCGGCAACGGCACCCGAAACGACGGCGGCAGTCATCACGAGCACCGTGACTTTGGTGTCACGTCGCATGGCGGTAAGCGGCTCCAGTAATTTTGGGCCTTATGTTCGGGGTGATTGCGGATATCACGACATATAGCTGTCAAGGGTAGTGTGGAAGCGTTAGTTCATCAATGAAGTGTGCTTCTTAGACACTACGAAGCACCAGCCTCCAGCTGCAACCTGCAAGTTCACTGTGCTTGGGTAAATCGGCCCTGTCGCTTGGACCTTCACCTCACGTGGCCATGGCCCCTCAACCCGCCCAAACCAATGTCTGAAGGCGCCGACCCGCGAGCAGCCGCGCCGTCCCAGCGACCGCCGCCGCCGGACGACGTGGCGGCGGCGCTGGCGGGCGGCCTGCTACCCGCCCTGGAGCGCCTGCTGCGTCGCGCCTGCCGGGACCTGATTGGCCCGGAGCGCCGCTTGCTGGGGGCGCTTCTTGAGAACCCCTCGCACCCGTTGCCGTACCTGCTAGCGTACGGCAGCGACCGGCAGGTGGCGTTCTTCGCGGCTGCACTGCGCAATGTGCGCCGCCGCGGGTAGATCTGTTGGACGGAGGTGCAGGCGGTACGGGCTGGCCCCTTGTGCCACCGACGCTCATCATGCCGCCGCTGCGGCTGTTGGGCCCGACCGCCGGCGCTAAGGGGGAGAGCTGGCGTTTCCGGCTGCTGCGCCAGGGCCGCTGGGTGCTGCGGTGCTGGGCATCAGCCTGAGGGCCTTGCAGGGTGGCATCCGAGGTGGCGGTCCACCCGGTCCGTCCATCTGGAAGTGTCGGCTAGCTACGGCGCTGGTTCTGGTGGCGGGGGCGATGCCGAAAGACGTCAGTGCTGCTGCTGCTGCTACGGCGGCGGCGGCGGCAGCGGTGCTCGCGCGCGGATTAGGCGCCAACGGAGGCAGCTCCACGGCCGGACACGGTGCCGCAGCTACGGCACCGACACCGACGGCGGATGTCCGCACGCAGCGGGGGCTCCAGGACGACCACGCACCATCGCCCCCGCACGCAAAGCAAACGCCGTGGTACGGCAGCGGCGACGATTGGGTCCGAGGCGGCTGACGCGGCAGCGGCGGCGGCGGCGTCACAGTCTGTGTCGTACTGGCCCCTGGAGCTCGTCCGCAGCCTGGCGGCGGACGTGCAGGCCGAGAATGAGGTCCGGCCGGAGTTGCCTCGCGCACGCGATAATGGTGATGGCGATTCGCTGCCTGGCCTCCCCGGCGGACCTGTCCTCGGCCCATTTGCGCACGTGCTCCAACCCCACCTGCACCAACCTGGAGGGCGACACAGAAGCGGAGCTGCGGCTGCAGGCCTGCGGTCGCTGCCGTACAGAGTCGTACTGGAGCCGCGATACGGCTGAATTGGCGGAGGCGACGATGGTCGAGACGGCGGCGGCGGGGGTCGCGGGGACTGCGGAAATGTACTTTGGGCGGGGATGGGGCCGGCGATGGTCCAGGGACGGGGCCGACGGGGATCTCGGATGATGTCGTACGGGGGAGCTCGCGAGCAGCGACATCAACGAATCCGTGTTTGGGTCGGGTCGCAGTCGAGATAGAGCAGCCCCACCTGAACCCTCCCTTACTTACGGCCATCACTGAGCGCTAGCTAGGCAATCTTACCGGTCCCGGAGCTAACTGAGTACGGGTTTCATCGGTTGTCCGATGGGTTGGTTTGGGGTTTGAGAGGAGTATCAGAGGGAAGGTGGAGGCTTTCTTGTACGTGAGGACGGCAGTAGTACGGGATCAGTCGTTCGGCACCCGGGGAGATGAAGGTTGTGTGGGGGTATCGTCGCACAGAGGGTTTGTCCGAGAGGTAAGGTCCGTGAGGAGTGGTGGGATTGATGACGGGTAGGGTGGGTCCAATGTGGGCGGTCCCACGCGACATAGACGACGCTTCGGGTCACGAGGGGGCGGGGCCACGCTGGTCGGGCCCGTCGTTTGCAAGTTTGGGAGTTTGGGAGCTTGGAAGTTTGGGAGCTTGGGAGCTAACTGTGCTGGAGATAGCGAGGCCGATCAATGTGCGGACCCACTCTGGGAACCAACCATCCCGAAGAGGATACGTAAGAGACTTCCAAATTTGGACTTTAAAGTACCGCGCGTTCCCAGAGTGACCAAGCAAGTAACCGTGACCAACGCGCGCCACATATATGAACCTTACATCGTCTAATGGTATGACGATGGCATTCAGTGTTGCTATCTTCCAAAACGGGGAAATAGAATTCCGCAGGTTTCCGGCCTGTCGTCAGTAGCCAGAAAACCTTTGGCAGGGCAGATTTTGGGGGGCTTCCTAGGTGCCAGAAAATAAAACGTCCGAGGCAGGCCGGAAACATTTCTGCGTGTTTCGACAGCAGGACCACAGCTACGACAGGTATTCTCAGTCTTGGAGGCCTGAAGCGCACTTTCCTTGCGTGACGGATGCATATGGGAGGGTAACCAGGAGTTGGGGACACGGCATTCGTGTGTGTTTTGGCGGTAGACAGGTGTGCGATGCAGGAATTGCCCCTGCGCCTGCAGATTTCCAGGCCCTTATGGTAGTCTGGAAAATAGTTGGCAGGGCAGATTTCCGGCTCTCCACAGCGTCAAATAAATGAAATCTCGCAGGTTTCTTGGGGGTCCGGGAAATAGAAAATTTCCGGTTTTTTTGCCCGTAAATATTCTTTTTATTTAAGATAGCAACGCTGATTGGCATTCTGTCCAGAGGTCGCGTTTCAAATCCCAGCTCCCTCCCCGCCATGTGATTCAGCGGGTCTGGCGCGGTTTCCAGGAGAGGCAATCCTGGCGCGCTGGTGATGACCGTGTGTGTTCGTTGGCCGGTGGGCTACGTATGGCTGCGCGAACGCCCCGCGGGTGATTGGGGATGGGTGCGCAGTCCTTGGTAGGGGTTCATGTGACGAGGCGGCCCGTTGGAACGCTTGGTCGGGACTCAGGTCCACCTTGTAACGGTTACAAATACACCGACTTCGTTACAATCACGTACGTACGTAGGCACCGGTGATGATCAATACCTATGATCCCCTTTTACATCCAACTATTAGTTACAAGCGTCACTGTGACAGTACCTAGGTTCATTACCGAGCTGCCGTGCACAATCAACTCGCTTTCACCTCAATCACGATGCCGTTTTTCCGACGCGGACAGCAGCAGGTAGGGCGGGGGCTGCGCATGCATCCTAATATACCTAATGCCGACGTTTGTTTTGTTTTTTCGTTTCCCGATGCTACCTGTCGGTGACAAATATTATCACAAGCTTACGCACTGGACAACGAACCGCTATTGGTAGGAACGCCAATATATAGGGGCTTTTACGTGCGTGGTGATGTAGGGTTTAGGGTTGTATGATCTCGTTCGTTTTGTCTATTGGGAACGTACGAGTTCGCTTCGCTTATTTACTTAGTTAGCGTGACGTTTCTGCTTGTACATACATCACGCCCCCACGCCGGCACTTTCTGCTGGTACATACACCACGCTGGCGTCAGCGCATGAACCGCCACGGCGGTCATCCGTGTGCTCGAGCACAGTGCCCAATAAATACCGGCACGGCGGTAATCCGCGTGCTCGAGCACAACACCTTAAAAAAATCTATCGTCCCTAAAAGAAAATATATATATATATATATAATTGCTACACAAAATTAACCTATTTGACATCTTTTTCCCGCCGAAAGCACGCATCTGCGGCGACTGGCCGTCGTGTACGGCATTTCACGAGCACCGCGTGCTCAGCCCACTGTGCGCAGCTGAAGGGCGTGACAAGGCGGCCAGGCGGGGCGAATGGGCACAAGAAACATACTGGGCGGGCGGGCGGGTCGGCAGCTGCGTCCTAGGCCGCTAAGCACACTCCCGAGGTCCGCGTGCTCCTGAGCACAGTCTCCTACCCGCGCCGCGGTCATGGGCGTGCTCAGGGTAATGCAGTGAGGTGTGTGGCAGCGGGCTGGCCTGCCGGCCTAACAACTGCGTCTGGCACCTGTCCGCGGCATGGCAAAGCTGTTGCTATCTTTTTCCCGCCGAAAGCACGCATCTGCGGCGACATCACGCCAGTGATTTTTTTTTCGTTTTGGCCCGGGAATTGTTCATTCCGTACCAAGGAATGAGTTTGGGCCTGGACATTATTATTTATTCCTTTTCTGGGAGCCGCTGGGGGGGCTCCGCCCCCCCCAGACCCCCCCGATGAGTTACAAACAAACCGTCAGCTCAGGAATACGCCTGTAGAAAAAATGCCCGGGCTTTTCGGCGTCTTGATGATTCATGCCAGATACCCTGTGTCGCTGTGCGCATGTCTGCCCTGCAAGCCCGCATACATAACCAGGGACCGCTACTGCCGTCACTGCTTGGATGGCGACTGCTTACCGTCATCACTGTTATCAGCATCCAGCATGCTGTCTTTGCGTGTTGCAACACTACTCCGAAGAATGGGAGTACCTTCCACAGCTTGCGGTTGCGATGTTGCGGTCTAAATGTCGACTTGCTTAACAAGTACTGTGCCGTCTTTAGTAATGGTTTCCAACGATAGTTCCTGATTTTATAAGGTCTTTCACGCCTTGGCAACTTTGGATCGGAGCATTTTGCTGCGTTCGACCCGGTCAGAAATGCTAATATGCCCCGTTGACTTACGGGTTTGGTCTTTTTAGACGAATCCATTGGTCCTCATGAGATTATATGATGAAATATTGATTAAAACTATGAATCTTGGAACTGCTGGTTAAGGGGATACATTATTGGCCCAAGGAATGAAAACGTACGTCCAGGCCGCGATCTATTCCTTTTTTTTGGAGCCGAAAACCCTGATTTATTCCGAAAAAGGAATATATTCCTTAAAAAAATTTCTCTGCATCACGCCCCCACGCCCCCACGCGCGGCTCTACCTACCTATCTCTACGCATACCTTCTTACCGCCCCATTGTACACTAAATTATCATTAATCATCAGAAAGAGGTTCGTTCCATTGCTCAGCGCGCGGCTGAACCTCTACGTAGGAGCTAACCTTTCGTATGGAATCCCGACTCTGTCGATGGCCTCTGCATTCATAGTTTAAGCCGAAGATAGACAAGCGAAAATGAATCCATGCTCTAATCGATAAATAAGTTCCACCAAAAATGCGGCTACTGCTGCAACCAAATTTACAGTCACACGCAGGGTAGGTTTCAGATACGATATCGCTGTCGCCGATTGCTGTCACCGATGACCCGCGGGGTCCGCTGTAACATCCTTAATAAAAATGATATGGCCCGAGAAATCAAGGATACACTTACATACATAGCCGATGTATGCCCATTGTCCAGCATGCTTGATAATGTTTAATTGCGAACAATGACTGCGCGAATCCGTCGTACGCGTCCGTTATGAAAACCGTATAAATACGTCATCCAATTACCGACAGTCGTCATGCATGGGACTAATGGGACGCGCCTGCTAGCCCAATAATGCATTTAAAAAGTTTTCAGCAATATACCGACTGGGAAGAGTGCGGCGGCTGATGGAAATGCCGAGCCACGGGCGAGCATCAAGCACGGGGAAGTAAGGGGAACAATGCAAAGACAGCCTGCATGCACGATCGTTCGATGCGTGACACGGACGAGCTCCGCGCCCCCTTTGTCAAATACGGGTCCGCGGTCAAAGACAGGTCAAAGACAGGGCCCCCCTTTCCATGACACCGATCCGCATTAGAGATGGATGCTGATGCAACATATACAGCTAGGGTGGTTTACCATATTTCAACACACGGTCCCTACGGACTCGGGTCCACCTTGTAACGATTAGTGCCTCAACCCGACTAACCCGACGGCGGCGGGCACACTGAACCACGGCCACATTAAAAAACCGAAGCTCAACAACGAACACAAGCAAGTAGTGGTAGTGATGTTCGTAATAATACGGTCCGCGAATGCGCTCAGTGGGCAAATATGTTGTAGTCCGACCCCGACGATGGGTTTCTTTGGAGACAGGTCCGTCCGTCGGTGTATGTAGTCGGCGTCGGTCGGTTGTGGATCGATGGGGATCGATATCACGGAGGTAACTAGGGGCCGCGCGCGGCGTGCAAAGGTGCAGCACACGCAACTATTATTTTTGCACAGTCTCCGTCCATAAATCCATAGGCGGGTGGGTGACATATATCGATTCATATCTAGTCATGGATGCGGGGCGGGCGGCCGTAGGTAACAAAGATGCGGGCCGCGTGGCGTGTGTGTGGATTGATTGATTGATTGATTGATGCGTGTATGGCGGGCACACTGCCTACATATGATACGTATGTCCATGTCACAAAGTAGAAGTTCGTCTACGTAATCCGTCACGCACGTAAATACATCGAGTCACCACACACCGCCGGCGGCAGACCTCAGAAGAGTTTACCAAGCAAACGCGCGCGTGCACGTGTACGTAAAATTAAAACACACAGTACGCATGTCAAAAAGCGGCAACGTCGTCAGCGACCTTCACCAATCAACTTGACGCACATACACTGCCGTGCGCTCGAATGCACGCAAGCAGGTCTCTATTGCAATACCGTAACATGGAGCGAGGATGGACGGACTTGCTTGATGTACTTGATGGGATATCACAGCGGTCGCAAGCATTCAGTACGACATAAGGAGGTGACGTATGCGGATAGATACGCAAGCACAAAACTTGCTTATCATCCGTTTGGCATGTGTTCACGACGTTTGTCCCGTCACACACGGTTTGTATGTAGAACCGATGCATGGGAACGACGGAACCAAGCCTGTCGTCGTCACGCACGTATACCGCAGCAGTCCACAGAGCTATTTATGCATAGACTCGCTTGCTCGAACAGGTCGTGCGGTACTCACGAGTGATATATGAATCGCGCGGTACTCAAGAGTGGTATGTGGATAGATAATTAAAGCTACGTACCCACCCACGTACTGAGACCAAATGAATGAATCGAAGGGAAAGCGGACGACCACGCAGGCGTCAAGGTAACTACTATATAAGGTACGTGAAAAACATGTCATCATGCGCTTGCTTCGTTCACCAGTCGTCCCCGCCGCCCTCAGGCAACGGACATACACGAGTCACGCTATCTAGCCATGCACGCATGCACACATGTCCGTCCGTCCGAAAATAAATGCATGGCTGCTGGAAACGCCAATCGAAGCTCAGCCGCCACGCGTGAGTGTATATCATAGGGCGGGTTTACTTGGGGCATATTGATCGTGCGTCCGTGCGTGTCGTGTGTGCAGCTACATACATACCCGCCGCCGCCCGCCGCCCCTCTATCCCCTCATCAGCGCTTTTCCGCCCTGTGCACTGATGATGATTACTACTCGACGACGGCCACATACGTCTTGAACTCTTTGTGGTGAATTGGGCAGAAGCGAAGCACAACTCCATGTTGGCCCGCTGGGGTGACGAAATACGTGATTGGCTTTCGGCACTGCCGCTTCGGCACTACCGTTTTGGGGACTCCCATGCAGTAACCTGCTTCCGCTTCCATCGGATGGAAAATCCAGTGAGCATCGCTGATACGATAGACAAACCTGCCGTTGTCCAACGGGATCCTGTGTGCCACCACTGGGTCACCGCCTCCCCGCCTTGGCAAATGCCATGCGGGTTGAGGTGGAACGGCTGGATCAGCCTCCTCCGCCGCCTCATCATCGGCCTCTACTTCCACCTCCGCCGCCTCCTCTTCTCCCACCACCCCAACTCCATCCACCGCCGCTCCCACTGGCTCGAATTCCCCCTCTGCTTCCTCCACCGCTGCCGGCGGCGGCGGCGGCGGCCCCACCTCTTCTTCTTCGGTGGGGTGCTGTGGACGCAGGTGCTGCATGAGTTGGTCGGGTAGTCCCTCCACTGAAACCTTCAGGTTTGCCAGTTGCTGAACCAGGTCTCGGTGCAGCTCCCCAAACTCCCGAACAGTCTCCTGCTTCACGCTGTTCATCATCGGCCGACAGGCGTCTTGCAGCGCTAGCAGCGCAGCCGGCAGCCGCTCCGCGAGGACAGCGTCCAGTGCACCACGCAGTTGTTCCGTCATAACATCTCGAGTATTTGTATTGTTCAACGAGGCCTGCTCAGGTGTTGGCGATGGCGCTTGTCCATTCAGTCCGTTTTCACGACTCGATGGCGGTCGCTCCTGCATAAGAACAGTAGTGAGCGGCATGCATAGTAAAGTATATATATTTATATCGATATAGATAGATTGACAGCGACGCAGCAGCAGTTCCTTCGCGCAGCCAGCAACCTTTGACAGTATTGCTTGCTACTCCGCTGATGCAATCGGCAAACGAATAATACCTTTGAAGGCCGTCTGTCATTCGGACACAGGCAATTTCCCATACTGACAGGGCTTTGACGTAGTGACGCGCCAAAGCGGAAGTAAGCTTGTGCTACCAGATAGTCGAGTGGTCGCAAAGCGATAGCGGGGCAAAGTACAACATCAACTCACATAATTTTGTTGTTGCATTTTTATCAATCTTTTTATCCACGGCCCACGCGTGCACCCTGCCTGGAGCGGCTCGCTTTATTTGAGATTCCGTTCCGCCCACAACGAATGTATTTTTGTGCTGCCCCAATCGACTGACATGGGGGCGATGGCACTGAAAATGCTGCCATGCGCGTCCATGCATTACGCAGAAACAGGCACGAATGCACTTAATCAGGATACGCAGGAGGACAGAAAGGACCATTTGCATATGTCATTTGAGAAACTTGAGCCGCATAGAATTACATTAATTGTTAATTCTTATTTATGGTTGCTAGCAAGTCGGTAGCCATGAAGCAGATAGAGTCAGTCATCCTGTTGCTGGCGGGTGCCTCTGATTGTCACGAACACGCCGTGAAGTAGGATTAACTTATCTGTATTATGCGTATTCCTGGTTGCGATTCACACTGGTGCAGTGCAGTCGGTGCGTGTAATGTGTCATGTACCAGTCAGCCACGGTCGGCCGTTGCAACGGCCAACAGCGTGCTTGAGCATGCTCATAAGAAGTATGATGCTTCCTTTTCAATGTCCGACTTGTTGCGCGTTGTGCGCGTGCCTAGTCCTGTCAATCTCGAGACCCTTGACTCATTGGATTGCGCCAGCTAACGGCCGGTAAAGGTCATACCTAATGAAAAATGTTTACTTGGTTTGGTGGCTTGTATCAGTATCCCTTCGGGTCATCGTCGGGTCATCGTGGTTCCGGCCTTCGTTCTCGACCGCGCTTTCGTAAAACAGGCAGAAACACTCAGCAAAACGAACGCATCCCTCAAGCAATTTATCTCAGCAAAACGAACGCATCCCTCAATTTATTATTACGTTCAGGCGCAAGGGCGAAATCCGAACATAAACTCAAGACCTGTTTAACCTGCTTGAGGCTGTTCGTGAGACTTGCTAAGGATAGTCTCGCCTTGTCGCGAGATTAAGAAACTGCACACATACCTATTTATTAATCGAAAATTGATCGATCGATGCCACTTGCTTCTGGTGGCCACATGTACAGTAGCAGATCACGCACAGCCTAATAAAGCCCAGCAGACGGCGCCACGCACGCACGCTCGCAGCAGGGCCCTATGTACCCGCAGACGATCGAAGGAGATAGAGGAAAGAATGAAGGACCGCAGCTGCAGGTAACCGTATGTACGTCGTACAGCAAGCAGACCCGGGTCGGGGCCGCTGCACCTGACGGAGGCGACGGGCATAAGGCGGCCTTATTTGCTTGCTTGGCGCACTAGCTGTCTACCTATGAGGGACAGCGCGGGTGATAGGGGTCGCGTGGGCGCAATATCGTGCCTTGTCCACCCGCCCGCTCGATCGATCGCCCGCCCGTGCTGTCGTGATCATCAAGCCCTCCAATCAACCGACACTAATAACCTATGTTTAACACATACACCCACCCGCCCGCCCGCCTCGCCGTTTTCGTGCTGTATACGATAAAGCGGTAGTCCGAACCATGGGCCAATAGTCCAGCCGGCATTAGGGATAGGATGCGTCGTGATGCGTGCGCTGAGGTAGGCTATACATGCGCGACCAAGGGCGGGGAAGAGGGCGGGGCACATACAGCAACTAACTATTAAGCTAATCGCCGGCATGACCATCATACCAAGCAGGACCGGCGGCATAAGGAAGGCAAATAAAAGCGATGCCCGGGAGGGTTGTCAAGTGCAAGCAAGCACGCACACTTGTGGCAGACCAGCCGCACTTGAGAGATAACACGGTGCGTGGGCGTTAGCGTACAGGACTGGCATGCATGGTGCAGACATCAGAGCGCGCCCCCCTTAATACACGCCATCCAGGTTACTTGCTTGAGCGGACAGCCACTGGTGCAACAATAATTCTGCTCAGCACGGCTCCCTGCTGCTGCCCCGCCGCGCGCGTATGTAGACGCACTCCATGGCGCCACAGGGATCCGTCATCGTGCGTTGTCGATCGGCAGCTTGTCAGCCCGAACGCGCACTCATCGCGAGGCGCGGCGTTGATGTCCGTGCGTGCAACCCTGGTCTGCGTGGCTTGGATCGATCACCACATACATACAGGTGCCTAGGCCTGATCGCACAGCATGCATGCAACACCTTGATGAGGCTTCGCTTAAACGCAGTGCCCTTCACTGCTGATGTCATACGTACATGCATTTGCAGTTCATTCATCTCCCGCCGGCGGGACAAATAGATTATGCGACAGGGGGCGGTAGCAGGGGGCGGGGCTGGGCTATGTAGGGCTAGGGAGGGGTGCTTTCGATCGCGCCACACACATACATATATACCTATATATATACCTATATATATAGGTATATCTAGCATCACTCGAGCGACATATGCATGCATATGTAGTCGTGACCTTACACGTCCGGCCGCATCGTCTGACAGCAGGAAGGCCGCAGTGCGGATCAGCCGACGGAGTGCGAGCAGGATGAGCAGCGAGATGGAGGCTACTTCCTATAAATCGTTACCACACAGCCATGCATGTCGTAACGATCGAATTTAGTGTATGCGTTAGTTTGGTGTGCGTGTGTGGAGCGGGAATGAAGGTCCTTTGCGACTGCATTTGGATTCTTCTTCGCGCCGGTCTTTGGCAGGTCTTTGGATGCATGCAACCCAAGACGATCTTTGGATCCTGCTTCGGAATCTTCTTTGGATGACTGCCAGTAGAAGAGCTGGACGAAGAGCCGGAACAAGAGACGGGCGAAGAGCTCCCAAATAAAGAGCTCCCAAGCAAAGATGGTTGGTTCCCAGAGTGGTTGCAAACAGGGAGAAGACAGCCGCGCCAAAGAAATCTCCGCCGCCGCCGCCGCTTTATTTCCCGATCGAGCTTCATGGAGGAGCCTGCCGCGATCGACTCTATCTATTTATCTGGGGAAAGGAGATAGATGGAGGACGGAGGCAGGCCGTTTCACACGTATACACTCTGTACCCGCAGCGGGCTCGCTCGCATGTTTCGATCGCCCCTCTTCGTTGTGTGATGACAGGGATTTAGGGCGGTAATAGCGTACTTGTACTACTATATATCCTTATTATTACGGATGTTACAGCGGACCCCGCGGGTCATCGGTGACAGCCAACGGCGGCAGCCGAGGCTTCCATCCTCACCATACACTGCCTAGCTAAACGAACTGGATGGCGCCGCCATGGCGCTCGCTCCGGACAGGTAGGTAGGCTCCACAAGTGCACCGAAACACTCCCCGGGCCGACACTATCTATCTAATCTATCTACCAGGGACACTATATCCACCCGTTCCTGAGAACCATGGCAAGGGATAAAGCCCGCTCAGGGCGAGTAGGGGGAGTTATTACGTAGCCACCAGGGCGCCCCTATTAGCGAACCACCACCCCAACCAAGGCGGGGTCGTCACTCCTCCAGCGGCGGCCCGTAGTCTTGGAGAGCCACGGGGGCGGGCTCGCGAGTCACCATCAGGGGCCTGTATAGCTGCCCGTACGGTCCCACCGGGCCAATAAAACCGCCCACACCTAGCGATAGCTCCATCGGGCGTCAGTGCCCCGTCCACCCGCGGCCCATTACTAATGAACGTACGCACGCCCACTGGGCTTCGGTTAAGAAACCTGGCTACGCTGGCCTGACGGAACCGGCGGGCCACGGCACACAAGACGACCGTCCTGCGCCTTCAAGATGGGGTGTGTAGCCCCCACCGCTGATCACCCTTTCACTGGGACTCCCAGCTCCGCGAAGTCGTAGAGCCGGCTCCAAAAGTACGCCACTGCCCGCCGGCGGGCGGCTAGCTATCCTTCAGCATCCACTGATGGCCTAGGGGTCCCGTCCGCGTTCCTGGACCTGGCGACCCTCAGGGCTCGCCGGCCCGTTTCCATAGCACTGGTTGTCGCCAATAGCCCCAAGTAGTACTACTTGCGGACTGCTGTGGTCAATATACGTAGATGCCATGTTCCGTCTATGCGACTATATACGTATTTATTTGGTGCGGTAGCGCAAAAATGAGCTAATAGCCTGCATGCGTGAGGCCGGTGCATCCTGCCAACGAAACGGGTTCCGTACGTGGCGTGCGCCACGTGGTCCAGCCTGGAATACGTACCCGGGCGCGCGCTGCCTCGCTCCTTAGGTTGGCGTGAGTGCGGCCGCCGCCGTTGGTTCGATATGTATACATGCATGGTACTACGTACACTGCCCGGGACTGCTGATCAGATAGACATGGGTCAATATAACCATTTGTCTCTTTCGATCGTTGGGCGGCGAGCGAGGTACCGCCGGCATGCATGGGCAAACGAAATCTTGAAGGCCATGCATGCTTGGCTTTATCCACTGCGCTTGGCTTTATCCACTTCTGGGGATTCTGCCCTTAGCTGTGCCTATCCCTTTGGTAGTGTTGCCCCGCTGCGCGCCTCTGCTTGCTTCGGTGTCTGGCTGGGTGGGGTCATGGCCCGGTGTGTTTTTGGGTGCGGCGTTGAGGTGTGGAGGTATCCTGTCGCCTTGGCGGTGGGGCCTGCTGGGGCTTGCACTGGTATACACCGGTGATCCCTTTGGGGTCCGCTGTAACGTTCATTCATTCATGCATGCATGACTGCCCGCCGCTGCTCGCTGCTGGTGAATGACCAGCACTACTGCATGCAAACCGGGAATTCGTTCCCGGTTGCTTGTTCTTCATTTGATGGACGGGCTGCTGCGTGTTATCCCCCGCACGCAACGCGTGTCGCGCGACTCCGCCGTCTATCTAGGATAGGATTTAGATCCGTGATGATGAGCTAGATGAGCCCTCATGGGCCACGCGTGCAGGGTAAGATACTGGCTATGTCCGTCGCCGTTTGATGGTTTCCGCGCCTCGCACGCGCGCGGGTATTCGGCAGGCACGGCACTTGTACGTGCTCGCTACGTAAGGATCAGACGGCACCCCAGCCAGAGAACATACAAGCAAACAAGTAAACGCAACGGCGAACGAGCTTAGCGCTCAGTGGGGCGGGAGTCCCTGAGAAACTAGCTATAGGTGCACACGGTGCACATACGCGTACGTGCTGGCTGTCACCGCCGCAAGTAGAGGTGTACATCTATCTGCGAGCGGAGCTAGCTAGCATGCGGGTCGTCGCGGCAGAAGAGGCCACCGGGGCCGGCCAGGTGATCGGGAGACAGGAAGAGTTGCTATGTTTTCGCATTCTGTATACGTGTTTACCTGTCACCGTGCAGGGGCAATGTTAAGGTTTTGAAGCGCGGGTTATACGGGCTTGCACAGGCAACACCCCAGCGAATGCTGAACTCCAGACCTGGCATTGCGCTAAATTCAAAGTCTGTGAGAGACAGTTCCGGTTGTGATGCTTGTTCGTGTCGGGCAGATGCATCTGTCTATCCACAACGTAGCAGCCTAACTTCCATCACCATATGGCATCGATATGTCCGCACAATATCGCGCATAATTTATCAATCAGAACGCCGTGATTCTATCTATGCAAAACGTGCAGGGAGTATCGCCCACGAACCTCACGGGGCCAAAGCCTGAGCCGCAGATCATAAGTCGTATAGCCATGAATGATTTTGTTGAATGTCCATATGAATAGATAAGTTTCAGCTATGTTACCAACCATCACTGCACATACGTACGACGAAGGGTGTTTCTTCATTGAGAGCAAAAGGAGAGGCAATCCAAAGAATATTCTTGTAAGCATAATGCAGTGTTGCCTCTAAACATTGTATTGCGTTACAGCGCAAAGTCTGGAATTGTCATGGCTGATTCTATTGAGCTGCCAACGTGCTCAATTTGTCTATGCGACTATAGCGATGGGCTCCGTAAGCCTTGGGACTTGGGCTGCGGGCACTGCATTTGCGGAAGATGCTATGCGAGCCTCTCCCTCTCGGGGCCTAAGACCTGCCCCATAGATCGCACCCCTTGGAAGAATCCACACACAGCATACGAGCTTCTGCACCTCGTGGAGCAGCTGCAGCGGAGCCGCGGGGTCGTCCCAACTGCCGACTCGGACCCCGCCGTTCCTCGCTCCACGGGTACACAGCAGCAAGGTAACGGGTGCATTCCCCTTGCTGATACGCCTGCCAGATCAGTTATGCAATGTTGTTCCCGCTCTCTTTCTGTAGCATATCCTTTCCACGGGCAGGGCTTTCCAGCAACGCTGCATCCGTTACTGCCATGTCGTCGCGCAGTTCGTTCAGTACACCGGCGCCCTTGCATCCCTCTCTACCGCAACTTCCATCCAGAACGATATCCGCCCCCCCCATCGACAGCGCAACCCCCCCACCACCACCCCCCACCCCGCCGATACGCACCCATAAACCCTTCCCATCGCAACGGCGCGCAGCACCCCGACTACGATGGCGGCCCCCGGACCCCTTCCGGCGGCTTTCGGACGCCCTGTTGCTGCTCTCGGACATCTGGCGGGCCCTCACCTGGCCTCCACCTCCAGAGCACCCGGACGCCGCGGACCGCATGGGCGTCCAGGAGCTGCTCGGCCACCTGCTGCAGCTGCTGCCGAACTGGGTCCGCGTCGCGTTCCGTGTCGTGTCCCCGGGGGTCGTCCCGGTGCTGGCGTTCTACTCCTGGAGGTACGGCACGTACGCATCCAGGAGTCGGGGATGTACGACATGATTCAGTCGGCGGAAGCCAATGAATGGATGACCTCCGTACTACGGCGGATAGACACCGTGCAGCATACCAGCTTTCGTTGTTCGTGAGATGCAGGTCTTATCGCCCCAGCCTTACGTGCCTAACGTCATCGGAGCGCTCCGTGTTTGATTGCTCGTCTGGTCGTTCGCCTCAAGCAGTATGTCTGTATTTGCCCTGGTTCCCTGATTGCTGCTCATTCGCGCCCTCTCTTGGCAAGCCCGTGCATTGGCGCGGGTGGGTTTGGCCCCCGCCCCGCCCCACGGTTGCTCCTGTGCCACGTATCGGTTCCCCAATCCTTACCCCACGGTTGCTCGCTCGTTGGGCGCCGTCCGCCCGTCGGGGGGCGTTTTTGGCCGTTCTTTCTTGTTTCGACCCAGTCCGTCATCTGGCTCAATTCTCTGTGTTCAAATCTCTGAGATCAATCGCCACCGTTTGGTCACGTGCCTGGACCACCTCGGCAACCGCACAGCCTCACAACCGGAATCGATCAATGTCGCTGCGGCCTTTACCGCAATCCCATCTGTTGCCCATTCCGCAATCGACTCTGTGGCCCAGGTTTATCGCGGCACTGGCGCTGCTGCTGCTGCCCTGCATTGTGGCATCGTCGGCCGCGTTGGAGACCCGCCACCGCACCTGGCCCCTGGTGGGTAACGGGGTGGGTGGGTGTGGGTCGCGGCGGTCATGGCGGTCGCCAGGTCATGTTCTTTCCCTCACTCCTGTCGTGTCGACACAACAGGGCGACTGGGTCGGGCGAATTCTTTTTCTTCTTCTTCTTTTTCTTCTTCTTCTAAAGGCTGGCGTGCAACGGAACGCGTACTTGCAGGGCCGCTGTCCGCTAATGGTTTCATGATATCGTACATGCGGCCGTTGTCTGCTGCCGTTCTTGTTGCTGTTTTTTATCTTTTGAGTGCAGGTCACCGCGTGCGCCGCCTCGGGGCTGCTGGGCGCCGCCGTGAGCCTGCCCGCGCTGCTGCACCACGGCGTGCTGCAGCAAATGCTCTCGGGCGTGGTCCTCGCGGTGCTCGTCGCGGGCGTGCACCACTCGTTCGTGTGCCACTGCGGCATCGCGACGCTGATGCGGCAGCGCTGGCTGCAGCTCGCGCTGCTGGCGGCCGCGGCGCAGTTGCACTACCTCGGCATGGCGCGCGCCGAGCAGCTGCGCATCCACCTGACGCTGCTGCGTGCGGCCCACCAGCTGGGCGTCGTCGACGACGGTGTTGTACGGCGGTACGGCATGCTGGTGGCGGCGGCGCTGGCGGCGGCGCCGCGGGGCGGGCTGGGCCTGGGCGCCATGGCGGGGCTGCTGGCGCGGGGGCTCATAACCCCGGTGAACCTGTTGTTCTCGATGGTGGGTCCAGTGGTGTCGACGGCCAGCGGGCCGCGGCGCATGGGTCTGGTCCGGTCCGGTCTGGTTTGGTCTGGATTGGATCGAAGGCGACGTGGATTTACGGGACCGCTCCGGCGGCATTGATGGGTTGCCTGGTTCGGGGCACTACGTGCAGCTCGCCTGTCGTACGACCTCGGCATATTCCCAGCAGCCTTGGGCGCTCACACCTCAGCGCCTGGCAGCCCGTCAATGCTCCTACCTTCGGGGCTCGACTCGGTCTGTCTGTTCCCTTCATGTGTGCTCATGCCCCTCCCTTTTGATCCTACCTTGACCCTCCCGATGCGTGTTCGCGCCCCTCCCATTTTCGCCGGACCGCAGGTTTGGCTGGAGGACTACCGGATGTGCCTGATGGACGGCGGCCCCGCCTCCCTGCCCACCGCCGACCTGCCCAGCAGCGGCCTCTTTAGCGCCAACCGCTACGACCTGGACTGGCTGCTGCTGCGCACCTCGGTGTTCCTGGGGATGCTGGTGTGCACCCGGTCGCTCAGGTCAGTACGTGGTCGCGGAGGGATCACGGAAACGGAGAACGAAGATAACCACGGCAACGGAGGACGCGGCGGGGGGTGGGGGCTGGAAGGGGGACCCGGCGGGACCGTCACGTCATTAGGATAGGGGTCGGCGCTGGAAGGAGGGGGGCCGCCGGGCGCTGGGCGGTTGGACCGAGATCGGCGCTTCTGAGTGGTTCAAAAGCATAAAACGGCACGCCGTGGCTTCAGCCAGCGATCAGCGTGGCTGGATAGACTCGAAGTCCACGAGTATACACGGCACAAACGGCCTAAAGATATCTCACGGTATTGTAACGATGTGTTTGGAACCCGTCGATAGACAACCTACAAAGCGTTGAAACGGTGTATGATCTCAAGATAACATATACCTACGTATGTTTATTTATTTGTGTCGAATCACCTTAAAACAGGCTTGCCAGCATGGCCAACGTGGCACTTTACGGCATCTTTACGTTGGTTCGCCTGGTCGCCTCCAACCACCACCTGCTGAGCATGTTCCGGGAGGAGTCAGCCGCCGCCGCCGCAGCCTCGGCGGCCTCGGCGAGCCTGGCCGCGGCCACGGGCCGCGCAGCGGCCCGCAACGGCGGCCGCGGCGGCGGCTCCGCCGCCGCCGCCGGCGCCGCCGGGCGGGCGGGCCCACGGGTCTTGGCCGCGCCCCGCGGCCCCACTGGAAGTACAACGCTTCCGCCGCCCTTCTCGGGGTTGTTGGGGGAACTGCCGGGGGCCGTTCGGGCTTCCCCCGTGTCCGAGTCACCATCGGTCCTGGGTTCCCTGCCCTCAGTGAGGCCGACCCATGGGTCTCACGCCCACCCTGAGCCGCTACGGATCAGACCGGTGGTGGTGCGACCCGAGGACCTGGCGTCACCCGCGGCAGGCCCTGCCGCGGCGACAGCCGCTGCAGCAGCTACAGCCCAGACAGCAGGCGCCGCAACTGCGGCAACAGCTACAGCCACTACAGCCGGGACAGCAGACGCCGCCGCCACGATGGCAGCGTCAACGGCGCACGCCCAGGTTGGACCCGCGGGAGCAACCCAGGGGCCTGGAACAGACACAAAGGCGGAGCGACTTGCACCCGCGGAGCCGCTGGCTGAAGCGGTGGCGCCGCAGCCGTGGCAGGGCAGCCTGGTCGACTGGGTGGCGCACGAGGAGGAGCGGGCGCGGGCGGAGCTGTGCGCGGCGGCCGGTGGGGTCAACACCACCACTACCACCACTACTACTACCACCAACGCCACCACTACTACTACCAACACCAACACCACGAGCGCACCGGACAGTGCAGGGGTCAGTGCCGCGGAACCTCGGGTGATCTCGGTCGAACCCCCGGCGGCAGAGGCGGCCGCTGACGTTGGTGCCGAGGCGGCGCCTGATGAGGGAGGGGCTGGGCTGGACTCGGATGGCATGGATGGAGGGGCGTGTGCTCCACGTCCGGCGACGGCGGCGGCGGCGGCTGACGCGCGTACGGAGCGCGCCCTGGGGGGGGACGGCACCTCGTGTGTCGACGCGGAGGCGGATGCCGAGGCCGAGGTCGCGTCGGCGTCGCCTGGCCGGTCACTGACGGACCCGCGCGCCGATGCCGACACGACCCACGGGTCGGCCGCGGTGACCAGTGGCGGCGGCGACGGCCCTGTCGTCGTTGGCAGCAGCAGCAGCGACAACGACGGGGCAGGGCAGCGGGGGCCGTCCTCGGTGCAGGGTGCCAGCGGCACCGCCACGTCACCGGATCGGGTCAGTGAGGCCGGCAGCCGCCATGGTGCATCCTGTCACCAGGCGGGAGCGAGCCAGGCGCTGTCCCTGGAGCCAACCCCGCAGGCCAGCGCTAGACGCGGCGCTGGAGGTGCTGATGAGATCGAGCTGGCCCCGGCCCCGGCCCCGGCCCCGGCCCCGGCCCCGGCCCCGGCCCCGGCCCCGGCCCCGGCCCCGGCCCCGGCCCCGGCCCCGGCCCCGGCCCCGGCCCCGGCCCCGGCCCCGGCCCCGGCCCCGGCCCCGGCCTCTTGTTCTATTGTCCCAGTAGCAGCTCCTCCCGAGGGCCATGTCTGCGGTCCCTCAGCACCCATCTCGGCGCCGAACGAGCCAGCCGTTGGGGCTTCGATGGCACCAGACGCAGCGGCAGCGGCGGAACCGGCGACCGAGACGGCGGCAACGAGGGCGGCAGCGGCAGAAGCGGCGGCCGACGGTCCGGAACCGTCAGCTGCTCGAGCGACGACGCCGTCGCTGGAGGTGGCGGTGGATCCGGCGGCAGTAGCAGGAGCCACAGGGACCACGACGGCTGTAGCTGACAGCCCCGGATTATCCGTCGCACTCACACCTCGGGGCGACGTCTCCGACACGGCCTCATCCGGCCATGCGGCTTGCACGTCTTCGTTGGAGCCGCAGGCTTCTGAGGCTGCTGCAGCCGCTTCCGATGCTGATGCAGTTGCGGCCTCCTCCGCTGCTGAGGCTGCTACAGCTGCTTCCGCTGCCAAGTCTCCTGCAGCCTCTTCCCCTGACGTTCCGGTGGCAGAAGCCGGCTCCTCTGTTGAGGCGGCCGCCGTGGATCCGTCGTCGGTCATGCCCACCAACATCTACTTGGGAGGGTTGTTCGATGACTCCCTAGCTTCGCCGCATATGCCGACGACGTCGGCTACGACATCGGCTACCGCTGTGCCGCGGGCCGCCACAATGAAGTTCGTGGGGCTGCAGCCCACCGTTGCCGTGGGGAGCAGCGCCGCCGGGGGCGCGGGCGCGGGCGCTACCACACGGGGCGCTCGCCCGGGAGGCCGTGGCGCCGAAGGCCACGCGCGCGGCGGCGGCGGTGGCGCCGCCGCCGCAGCCTCCGCCGCCTCCGCCGCGGCCGCCGCGCGCGTGGTCTTCGGCGGTGGCGGCGCCATGGCGTCGCCGAGCGGCAGCGTGGGCGGCGGCGCAACTACTCCCGCCTCCGCCTCCTCCTCCGCCTCCGTCTGGCCGGTCACGGGCCTATCTGCCGGCGGCAGCACCGCCGGCGGCGGCGGTGGAGAAGGGGGAGGAGAAGCGCTCAGCAGTAGCCGCCGCTTGCCCGGCGGTACGGGGTCAGGTATCGGTCGCTTCGGCGGCCGCGGCGTCCCGCCACCGCCGTCGTCGCTGCTGCGCTCCGCCGTTGCCCCTCAGTCCCCACCGGACTCCGGAACCCTGCGTGGGCTCCCTTTCGGAGATGTCGGGTTGTCGTATCCTGCCCGACCCGCTGCGGCATCTGACGCCGCCACCGCCGCCGTGGCCGGCGCCCAGCGCCCCGCACGTCCATCTCTACATTCCCTCAGAGCCGCGTCTCGCGCAGCGGCAACCGCAACTGCAGCCGCAGCCACAGCCGCCGCAGCCCACCATCCACCCGGGCAGCCGGGGCCCCATCCAACAGGGCAGCCGGGGCAACCAGCGGCGGCGGCGGCGGCGGCGGGCGGGCGGCCGCAGGTCGTCCTGGTGTACCTCCGCGGCGGTCTCTTCGACGACGTGGTGTGGGCCTTCACTGGGCTGGCGCTGGCGCTGTGGGCGCTCCACATGCCGCCCTGGTCGGGCGCGGTGGCGGCGGTGGACCGGTGGGTGCCGCTGACGCCCTCACGGAAGCTGGGCTGGGCGTCGGTGCTGCTGGCGGCCGCCATCGCCGTCCAGGTGGGGGTCAGAGGGGACTGCGGGTTCGGGGGACGTGCGACTGGGGGGTTTTGAGGGCTGAGGTCTGCGGGTTATGGGATTGGTGGCAGTGGGCGGAGGGGACTGGGGGTCATGGGACTGGCGGCAGTGGCCTGAGGGCTGGGTGGGGGTTATGGGACTGGCGGCTGGGGGCTGAGGGCTGCGGGTTATGGGACGTGCGACTGGGGGGCTGAGGGCTGCGCGTTATGGGACGTGCGACTGGGGGGCTGAGGGCTGCGCGTTATGGGACTGGAGGCTGGGGGGCTGAGGTCTTGGTTGGACTACATAGTGCCGCGAGGAGGGGGGAAAGGATTGGAGATGAGGGCACTGGAGAGGGGATATGGAAGGTGATGAGGGGATAAAAGGACGGGGACGGGGACGGTGCAACGCCAAAAGCGTCTCTCCTACGGGCTGGAGGCCTTCCCCGGGTGCGTGGGGCCGATCGCTGTCACCTGTCGGCGCTTCTGGCACACACACCGCGCCCTTTGCCGCCCCTGCCGCCTCTTCCAACCTTTGCCCCCCCTTACCTTCCCGGCCGCCTCTTCAAACCTCGGCCGCCCCAACCTACCTCCCCTGCCGCCTCTTTCAAACCTCGACCGCTGCCTCTTCCAACCTCTGCCCCGGCGCCGCGCGCACGCGGCTGCCCCCCACCCACACGCAGCTGCTCCGCTTCTCCCAGTCGGGCTACCTGCGGCGGGTGCTGCGGCCCTGCGGCAGCAGCCCGGGGCGGTCCGCGGACGTGAGGGCGCACCTGCGCTTCAACCTGGGGGTCGCGGGTGAGGAGGGGCCGGACGTACATACGACGCCGGACGGGCACGCACGGTTGTTGTTGGGTTATGTCCGATCCGCGTTGGGATGTACGACCAGCCTGGGATGCACGACCAGGTTTGGATGTACGACCGGACAGTTGGGCGGGTCGCTTCTTTAAACACACCGAAAGTAACTGGTTTGGGTCGGGCAGGTTTCTCGCTGAAAACTGACAGCCACACACCATGAATTATTTGCCGTGCAGCCGTCCTTACAGCCCCGAGTCACGCTTTCAGTGGTTTCGGTGCTCAGATGAAAAGTGGGGTAGGAGCCGCGACTGCCGGCCACCTGTCACGTCACATCACGTCGCGTCGGGTTACGGCGGGGCGGATCACAGCGGAGGGTCGGCAGCGTCGGGCATCCCGAGCGCGTCAGTAGCGTTCGACAGACACCCATCGCCTCCGTGGACGTGCCTGGGGCCTTGGATGTCGATGTTTTCTTGGTCCTGGGAGCTTGGGCGTAACCTGGGGCCTTGGATGCCGATGGGTTTAGCTTAAGCCTGGGAGCTTGGGCGTCCAGCAGTGGGTACTGCCTCGGGCAGGGGTCCTAGCCGTGCCTGGGCAGCAGATGCTCTCTCGTAGCTTCCAGCGAGCAGAGACACATGACGAACTTCCGTGCCCTACCCCGCCCCGCCCCTTCCTGCCCCCGGCTCCCTCCGTGCCCTAGCCCGCCCCGCCCCTTCCTGCCCCGGCTCCCCCGTGCCCTAACCCCCCACCTCCCACCACCTGATCGATTGGGTCCTCAGCCGCCCCGCTGGTCGCACGGCTGCTGGGGGCCGTGTGGCGGCCGCTGGCCTGGGGCCACGTGGCCCTGGCGGCCAATGTGGAGCTGGCGGCCCGGGCGGTGCTGGCGCTGCTGCATGTGGGTCGGGGTAGCGGTCCGGGTTGGGTTTCGGATTAGGTTGGGTTTGGGGTTTGGGTTGGGATGGGTTGAGGGATAGAATTAGTTTGGGTGGGTGGGGTGGGGTGGGCTGGTTAGGTAGGGCTGGGTCGGGGTGGGGTGGGGTCGGGGTGGGGTGGTCGGATGGGCTGCGCGCCTCGGAACGGTGGGTAGGGACGGCGGTCGGCTTATCGCGCACAGGGCAAATCCCGGGCGCAGCGGCAACCCCTTGCTGGACACGCGCTCCTGTCCTACAACCTTAGGCCACACGCACGTTCGGGTGCCTTCACTTACATCCTACCGCAGCTTCACGCAGCTTCGCTCGTATCGGCTTCACCAGGTGGCTCCTGCTGGTGCCCCGTGATCCCCCTCTGCACGGCCTCGAACCCTTCGAACCCTTCGAACCCTTCGAACGCTTCGAACCCTTCGAACCCTTCGAACCCTTCGAACCCTTCGAACCCTTCGAACCCTGCCCACGTGTCCTCCTTCCCGCTCGACGGTCCGCCGCGACCCCCCGCTCTTGCCCCGCAGCCCATCCGCTACGTGGGCGCCGTGCCGCTCTCCGGCCTGCCGCTGCTGCCCCTCCTGAGTGCGGTGCTCTTCCGACCGGTCGCCAGGCTGGCCGCCCCGACCTGGCCCCCCTGCCCCGGCGGCCCGGCGGAGCGCCGCGGGGGCGCCCCGGCGGTGTGGGCCGCTGCCCTGCTCGGGCTCGACCCCGCGCTGTCGGAGTGGCTGGGTCTGCTCCTGGCGGGGGCGCGGTCCCGATGGGGCCGCCGCCGTCGCGGCGGCGGCGGCGGTGGCGGCGCCGGTGGCGGCGCCGCCGCGCGCGGCGGCATCCAGCACGGCTTGGCGCGCCTCGCGGCACGGCTGGCGGAGCACGTGTCGGAGAGGCTGGACGCGATCGCGGCGCAGACGCGGCGCGCGGCGCGCAGCGGCGGCTGGGCGCGCGGCTGGTCGGGGCTGGCCGCGGCGGCGCTGAGCAGCGCGGCGGGGTTGGCGCGGCGCGCGGCGGCTGCGGCGGCGCGCGCCGCGGGCGACGACGCCGACCCGGATGACCTGGACGGCTTGGGCCCCTTCCTGGACCTGTCGGAGTTGATGAGGCCGGCTCCCGGAGAAGGGACGCGGCGCAGCCGCCGGGATGCGGATAACCGCACTGCGTCAGAGGCCGCGTCCGGGCAGGGCGCACCTGGCGGCGGCGCCGGCCCCGTCGCTGGTTCCGCCGCCGGTCGGAGCGCAGCCGGCGGCGGCGGCGGCATCGCCGCCGGCGCCGCCGGCGCGGCGGTTGCCGGCACCGAGCGACCCCGAGACGAGGTCTGGACGATGACGTCGAGTAGCGACGAGGACGGCGGCAGCGGCGGCGACGGCGGCGACGGCGACGGCGACGGCGTCAGCGGCGACCCCACCGGCATCACGTACCAGATCGCTCGGGCCACGGAGTTGCTGCGCCGGCGTCTGCAGGTGATGCGCTCAGCACCGCCAGCTGCTGCGGGCGCGGCGACGGGATCTGCTGGCGGCGGCGGCGGCGGCGGCGGCGGTGACGGCAGCGGCGGCTCCATTCGTACTTCAGACCCTGCCGGGACCGCTGGCTTCGCCACGTTGGGTCGTAGGCGTGACGCGGCGGTCGCCGCGGGCAGCGGCCCCGCCGCCGCCGCCGCCGCCGCAGCCGCCGTGGAGCCGCGGCCTGGCGGCACCACCCGGCGCCGCGACGGCGTCAGGCGATTGGCGTCGGGCAGCGATGACGACGAAGATGACGACGACGACGGCGACGACGACGACGGCGGCTTCCGCGGCTCCCAGTACAACTTTTCGCTCTCCAGGCTGCCGTTGCGACGCCGAGTGCACGTACGGCGGCGGTGACCACCGCGGATTGCGGTCAGGTTGTATTGGGGTGGCAGCGGTGGTGGCTGCGGTGGTGGTGGTAATGGGTAGACGGTAGTATGGTGGCGGCGGAATGATGGTGGGGGCGGCGGTTCACTAGAGGTCCGGCGCGCGACGGGGCGGCGTGGACAGCCCTCTGGGTTGTTAAAAGGGGCTCTCTCCGGGTTGTTAATTAGTTAGTTGGCTAGTTCGTTAGTGAGTTACATGTTGGAGGCTCTCCCCGGAGGGCCTCCAACCACACCATGAAAGGGGTCTGAACGAGCCGAGGACCCAAGAGACCGACCGTGAGGGAAGTTTATCGGTCGTCATAAAGAAAGGAGAAGAAATACGTGTTGTGCTCGGATACCCTTGGGATCCACCCATCTGCGTGTGTTGGCCGCTGCTGCTGTGCCCCTAGGGACGCACGGACGTGTCAGGCACGGAAGCACCATATGGCCCCCGCCGGCGTGCGTGGGCGTCCTGCCTGCGCCACCGACCGGGCTGCGTCCCCGGCGTCCTCCACCATCGGGGCGGTCTGCCACGCGCACGATGTGTTTGTCCTGCTAGGTCTGTGCAGTAGTACTGTGCCTCGTCATAATCGATATCCATATGGGGGCATGCTATGCGTGGCGTGCCAAGCAGGTAGTCCCGCTGCCGCTCTTGTATGTCGGCGGGCGCGTGAGCAGTCTAAGCCAGCACAGGAGGCCGCACGGCCGCTGAAAACACACAACCGTGTGTGGGCGGGATCATGGCGGGTTGCAGAAACAGCCAAGATGGCAAGATGGCTAGGCGGTCCTGCTGGGTGCCGCTGTCCGATCCTGCGGGCTGGGAGGGGCTTCACAGGACGGGCGGGTTCGCGGCAGTGTGCGATCTACCTTACGAGGCTGCCTGGCTGGGCGCCTAACTGGCCCGGCCGCTAGATGCTCGCGTGTCGGTTTGGACGCGCGTGGTAGGTATGCGCAAGGTAGGGGCAAGTAGGAGGATGCATGCAGGTGGCAGCAGCAGGAGATACGTAATATAAAGAGATGGACGTGCTTCGTGCGTGCGTGGTTCCGTTTCCGGGATGAAGTATGCTTTATTTGTTTTAGAGGACAATGTGCAGATGGATTCAGATGCATGTGCTTAAGAGAGCAGGTCGGCGGGCGGGCAGGTGGGCAGGCGGGCAGGTAGGCGGGCGGGCGAGCATGCAGGTGGGCACGGAGGTGGGCGGACAGCGTACGCAACTCCACGGGTGGATCAATCGATAGCTTGTTGCAGTGGGGTCGTACGTCAGTCTTCTGTCCTTCAGTTCGTCGCGCGCGTTTTCGTTTGTTGCCAGTAGTTGCACAATTTGGTCGCTGCGTGGTTCATTTTCTCTCAATGCGCGCGCTGCTTCCTTTCGTTTGAGTTGCGCGGCGGAAGGAGCCCCCCCGCATTATTATTGCATGCAGTGGCTTTGCTGATGGGCCTGGTAGGTAGGTACGTAGGTATGTCGGCTCCTTGTCCAATCATCAATCCGCTTCGTTTCGTTTCTCGTGTCGCTCATCATTTCCGGCTGTCTGCTGCACCGATGTGCGTACGCCAAGTCGAAGACGGATGCCTTATTTACAGCCGTTCAGCTAGCGGGACATACATACGTTATCACCCACCTTCAGGTCCTGGTTCTCCCAATTCAAGCAATCCGTACCAAATCCGTACCACGCACGTACGCTTGATGCCTGGTGAAAGTGGGTGCGATGGCAGTAGGTGTGCCCCATCCGGCCAAGCAAAGTTTGGCCAAAGTCCCATATATATCACAGTTGGATGACGACCCGCGGGGCTGACCACACACGGCACGCACGCACTGACGGGTGCGTACTTGAGCCATGCATTCATACGTCCTTCGATCACAGTTGTACATACAAGCATATTGCAGGGGCTCATTCGGCCCCGCGCGCGTCCGCGGGCAGCGGCGGGCCCTCCTTGGCGTCCGTGGGCACGGGTCGGGGACTCGGGGTGCATTAGGCAGTCATGTACGCACAAACCAGGTCATCCCCGAGTGCCTGCTGCTCGTCGGTGCCATGCATCAAATGGGGCGTGATTCTAGCGAAGCAACCTTCATCGAGTGCGGTCACCCATGGGTCGGTCAACCCGGATCAAAATACGGTAGCGTCGTACAACGAGAACGAGAAAGACAGAGTGAGACACCGCAAGGAGAAGTATTCAAGTCGGGGCATCTGGGCACCAACCCGCCGACCACTACTGGGCGGTAGGTGCACCTCCTATCCAGCATCCATACGAGATACATAGATGAGATGCGCTGCAGCAGTCCTAGATAGGCCACTCCGTCCTTGCGTGCCTGCCCTCTAGCTACTGATACGCACGAAAGGCTCGTTCGTTGTTCGGATACGGTAGCAACAGCAACACGCAGGACGTCGCGAGGGCTACATACCATCACACACCGCCGCGGGTGGGCTTCGCGGGTGGGCTTCTCGTCTCACTAAACGCACCGCCGCGTGTGCCACACACGTACACATACACGCACACGCACCGCCCCCCTCTCCCACGTCTAAAGCAAGGCTATCACACACCTCCATACACCCACCCTATCCACATACATAAGGAAGACCGCACACAGCATGTAACGCCGGGTTACAGTATAAGTCCCTACACATGATCCTGCACAGCACCTCGAGAAGCCTTTGGCCGCGCCGTGTTACACAGCCCCTCCCTCCCTCCCTGTGTGCACACGGACGGAGCGCGTTGCCTCCTATCCCGCCTGCGTGCGTTCCATCTCATCAATAATAATGGGGCGCTCACCACCAGGCTGCCGTACGTAATCCCGCGTAGTACCCTCCCTGGAGTTCCGTCGCCTGGGACGCACGGGTGCGGGATGGACGTACGGCCCGCAGCTCCCGCCACCGCACCGACGCTATGCAGATCTGTCGCAGCAGGTGACAAGCAAGGTTGCCAAGCAATGATGAGCGCGCAGATAGACCAGCTCTGGAGCGGATGGCATCGCCGTCAAACTACTCAATTACCTCCACCTACGTACCGCACTCCCTACCAGCCATGCACCCTGGCGTAGCGTAGCTCCTGCCCCGCCCTCCGTGCATCCCCCAACAAAAGCTTCCAAGCAAGTAAGCGTTTACATCGTCCGATTCGTACCTAACCCCGCTCTCCGTCCATACACAACTGCGTGACGGTAGCAGCGTCACGCACAACCCCCCGCCGCCTCGTACGTGTTTACACATGAACCGGCGGCAGCGCCGTACATGGCGGCATCTATCTACCCTACGTGCCGCCGTACACGCATACCCGCCATGATGCTCATCCGTCAACGAATAACAACAAATATTATTGAAGCTAGACGCCGTCGAAATATAGCTAGGTGCGCGCCTACAGATAGAACGTGACACGCACATTGGCCTTTGGGCCCGTTTGATCACCCGGTCGGGACTAAAGGGTAAAGGCGCGGCGGGTCCACCAACGTTGGTAGCGTTAAGGCACGGACACGTGCGGCAAGGCCGCCGCATAGTTGTACATGAATGGCTGGCCCTCTAGTACTTCGACACGCGTACGCGCTTGCACTACATACGAGTCTGGTCTGACTATTTAGCTCGCTCCGTCGGCCGTCCGTCCGTCCGTCCGTCCGTGTCAACGACTGATGAAGCTGCTGCTCGCTCGCTCCGTCATCACAAATGATGTATGAAGCCGCTCGCTCGCTCATCACACCCGCACATCGCGTCGTTTGACTGATCCATTATAGCAGCTAGCAGCTCCGTACGTCCGACCACGCCCGCCGCGGCCTAATGCACCGTCGTCCTACACCCGCCTTCATCTCTCGATCGTACACCTTCGCAGAAATCGCAGCTAGGTAGATGACCGCGAATGCCAGCGGCAGTTGCAGGCACGCAGGCGTGTAGCGCGCTTGTCAGCCTCGCGTACACATGCATGCACGTGTGACACGGTACGTGACGGACCCCCCGGTGTCGGTCGGTCCGTCGTTGCAAAACATGTGCACGTATGTGCCGTTTCATTCGGGCGCCGTCCGTCGAATCTATCCGCGAGGCGCTCCGTCACGCACACACTACTCGTGACGCCTCGTACTCCACGCATCACAACGTTCACGTAATAACCTCACTCAGCAGTGTATATGGGGTTATTACTTAGATCGTTCCACAAC
Source organism: Eudorina sp. 2006-703-Eu-15 (assembly GCA_003117195.1). NCBI lineage: Eukaryota > Viridiplantae > Chlorophyta > Chlorophyceae > Chlamydomonadales > Volvocaceae > Eudorina > Eudorina sp. 2006-703-Eu-15. Next base: position 76,533 of record BDSI01000115.1, read on the forward strand.
ACACACGCACGCAGTCACACATACATATAGACAAATATAAGGCGATCCATTCAGAAAACGTACGACCCTGCCTGCAATACCGTACGTAATCAGGTAAATCAGGTCTGCCTATAACTGCCGGCTTCATTACAATGAATGTATACCAAGCTGCTGCACGCAAGCTGATACAAGCACCTCGCTGTGGTTTACATACCTCGCTCAAGACGCAGCAGGCCAATTATAATATGTTTAATATGTGTATTCCCTCCTCGCGCTCTGCTGTCCGCTCTGCTGTCCATCGATAAGCGCTGCTGTGTGACTTCGTACGTACGGTACGTTGGTTGCACGTACACACGCCGCCGCCCGCCTCTTTAAGATGGTAAGCCCCTGCTGCGTGCCCGCCACCGCCGCCGCCGCCACCAAGGAATCTCCGCCAACGCCAACGTACGTACGCCAACATACCCAGCTCACTCCCGCCGCGCAGCGGGACCGTCATCCAACCGTGCCTACCTTTTAAATGTTTGGACTGTGACCCATAGGGTGGGGTAGGGAATGAAATCAGCAGCAGTACGCACGTACACACGCAGTGCTTTTAACCGAGCAATATATATGCGCATTCTATCTCGCGCACTCCGTCCTGCCTTGCGGAAGTAAGCTTGCCACGCAAAATGACCACCGTCGGGCAGACCTGGCCATACCTGCGTCACTGTACGAGAGCGCGCGCCTCGCTTGTCAACCATCTGCCGCACGGACGACGGACGCACGTTTGCGTGCGTTCGCACATTGTATTTGATATAGCTAGCTTACTCGTTCCTATCTAGAGGGCGACGGAATCGATACGACTCACCCGCCATCCATCCACGCATCAGCTGCTATGCTGGACATCCATCCATCTGCTGCGGGTTTCATTTATCAACATATATTGTTGAGCCCATTCAGCAAGCACGCAGCCAACGCGCGAACACTCGCTTTCATGCACTGCTGATGATGGCAATTATGCCCTACGCGCGCCTGGGTATGTATGGTGCCACGTAAAACTCGCAACCATCCGTCCTCTGCACCCAGTAAGTAACTAACGCACGGATGCACTAGCATTAGTGGCTCGCTCCCCGTCACTTTTGCCAATACACGCGCACCCATCGCCACGCAGCCGTACCCAACCGTTATTCATCATCTGCAGGCATGCGTGTACGGCAGTCGCTGTAAGTTCGTTCCGTGCCGCACGCAGCCGGCCCCGGGAGGAGCGGCCGCTGCGCGCATGTGTACGGCGGCGGCTGCGGGTCCTCAGCCCGACATACACGCACCAGTAGCGGCGGCGGCGGCCAAGCACTCAGCGCTGCGGGACGTTGGTTATTGCCATGCGATTAGTGTTGGTTGCTTGCTGGAGGCTGCGCCGATGTCGTTGCCTTCCCGGGGCGATCGAGGTTTGGACGCCTGCGGCAATCAAGGATCGGAGATGGGAGTGAGGGAGGGGCAGCGAGTCACACTTTTGTAGTTTATGCAGTGCATGTTTTGTGAGGAAGCTTCGGCGGCTGTCATCAATGACCCGCCCGCGGGGTCCGCTGTGACATCCGTAATAATAATCGATGGACAGGCAGGTGGGCACGCGCGCCGCGGCAGCTGGCAGGTTTAGTGCGCTCATCCAGATTGGCGGGTCCAGTGCGTGGCGGCGGCGTGGACGGAGGCTATTGGACCTTCTGCCACTTGTGGTACATGCCGTCGGTCTGAAGCCAGGCCGGCAGCCGAGGGCCGAGCGAGTGAGGCTTCAAGAGTAGGTCGTCTGGATAATGCACCCGTCGGTCGTGATACGATGAATTCTGTATGTAGACGCTCGTAGGCGCTCGTCCCGTCTATACACGGACGCTCACGCAATGAGCAAACGGTTGTCATGTACATCCATAGGCAATGCTATCAACTGATGATGGACTACTGAGGATAGTTTAGATAGTTACGAGGCGTGCTTGATTGCACATGGGGTATCGATGTACAGATAAACGACCAGTCTAGCTACCAATATGTCCGATCTAGCTATCTATCCTGTCCGATCCATCTATCTGCGTGAAGAAGCAGATTGCAAGCTGCGTGCACATAGGTTTGCACTCCATCCACTCCAATTCGCCAACGGCGGCAAAAGAACCCTCCATGCATCCACCTGCTGCGCTCCATTGTTTTAAAACAACTAGCTAGCTAGATAGGTGGCGACCCGGACCGATGCTGGCTACCACGCACGGTAGATAGGCTGCAATGATATTTAACCCCAGCCATGCGTGCCTTTAGGCAAAGCCAGCTAATAATGCTCCGACGACGGCATCTCTGCACACGCACATCGTTCCGGACCTCGACACAACCACTACTACATATAACCACAGTAAGCAACCACTCACCCGGAGTTTTCCAGGGGATTGCGGTGTCGGGGCTGCGACTAGTATTGTGCTTGCAGCGGCCGAAGTCGCAGCACCGCCGCCGCCGGCTGCAACCGCTGGCGCAGCTGCTTCATCCCCGCCGATGATGCCGGGAGGTCCGATTCCCACCATGACGTCCGGATTAACGCCACGCCTCTGCTTCAACGATTTCGTCGTTGTCGCCGCGGTGGGCGCCGCCGCCGGACTACTGCTTCTGACGCCTTTACTGCTGTCAGCAGCAGGTGCAGTAGGAGTGACTACTCCGCCATCCACAGATGCTTTCTTCTTGTCAGGAGTTTTGGTGTTGGCGGGGGCCTTGCTGCGGCCGCCATCGGCAGCGGCTTTCTTCCCTGATATGTGCGTTTCTGGTGCCGTGCCAGCAGCAGGCGTAGTAGTCGCGGAGGCCGTTGCAGTCGTTGTAGTCGTTGCTGTTGGCATTGCCGGCGGCACCGCCGGTCCGGCGGCGGCGGTAAAGGCAGCCGTAATGTCCCCGTGCCCAGTACTTGCAACCCGATTCATGGTAGGTCGTCGGCCTGCTGTCTTATGACGGTCATCCAAGGTTTCACGCGACGCGCCATTTCTGATGATGTCATTGCGAAGTGATGCATGTAATGACTGATGTGAGTCCACGCGATGAGCAACACTGCTGCCCGTTCCATAGGCCGCCGCTCCAAACTGTGTAGCGACATTTGCCCCGATGATGCCGCTACCGCCAAAAATTAGCGTCGTGTCGTTGGGGCCAGATGTGTTGAGCGCGGTGACAGCTGGCGGGCTTGCGGCGGCGGTGCCGGGTTTGGGTACCCGTTGTGGAGCCGTTGAAGTGCCAACACCGACAGTGGCCGCAAGTTTAGCGTCGGCTGCGCCCGCCCCTTGGCCTCCCTTGGTACTCTTGATGACCTGTAGTCAGTGATAACGTAAATAACGTAGACATAAAGCAATGTGGTCGGTGCTATTTCCGGGTGCTGTTTCCGGGCGACGGCTTATTATCGACGGAACGAGTCCAACGATCATGGGGATATGCATGTAATGCATAGAACAATGGACAACTAATAACCGTCGTCCTTATTATCACGCACGCGAGGTTCGGGCCCCGTCAGATGTACGTAGGTGCATGATGATGCACCTACGTGCATGATGATGCAGAGGCCAGGGTGCGGCGGGACGCGTCGCTGGCGGCTGAAATTGCCATCTTCGCTTCACTACTGTATTTACTGCCTACCACTGAACCAGCAAGTCGAGGACCCGGCCCTTCTAGCCCTTCACCGCCAGCTTCCATGTCTGCCACGTCGGTTGCAATGATGATCTCAGGCTCCGTATTGCCTGACGGCGACAGCACAGCTGGACTCCGCAGGTCCGCTGCACGGGTATTTCCGCCGGTGGGTTTTGTAGGTGCTGCTGTGGATGACGCTGCGCATGCAGCGTCCGCAGTCATGCCCGACTGCAGTGGTGCCGGGCCGGAGTCCCCGGCACCGGCGGCAGCAGCATCCGCTGCTGCTTCAGTCCCGCCGCTGCCCGGGGCATCCAATCTTAGCATGACGCTGTCCGTGTAGCCCGTGTTACCCACAGGCGCCTGCTGCATTGATCCCGTTGTTGCCGTGGCCGCCGCCGCCTGATGACTGCTGCTGTCGGCGCCCTTTCTGCTGTCCAGTTCAGCAGTAGTTATCTCGGCAACCGCGGGTGCTTTCTTCTCTGCACGGTGTGTGCCGATGGTCTTGCGGCGATCAGAGGCCTTCGTGCTTGGCGCAAGGGATGCTGCTGCTTCGGCAGGGGTAGTGACGGGCACCGGACAGGCTGCGGTCGAGGAAGGCGTGACCTCCTGACTTGAATCCTGGCGGTCTGGCGACCCACGCGTTCTGCTGGCGCAATCCCGATAGCCACCAACCAATGAATAGTCAACGCAATTGTCGTCGCTTGCAGCAGCAGAATTGCCAGCGGGGACGACGTCGTCGGCGGGCTCGTCTACGTCCGAGCTTTCCTTGTTCCTCTTGGCGACCTGTCAGTTCGTTAAGTGTAATGAGTGAAAATAGTTTAATATACAGTACGTATGTAAAAATACTTCATGCGTGTCTGGCGAGAGGTGCATGCAATGGCTAGGCGATGCCCAAAACCGCTCCAAGCAGGCCTGCCTGCCTCCTGCTGCCTTAACATACCCCGCCGGTGTCGACGACAACAACCGCCGGTGTCGACGACAACAACCGCCGGTGTCGACGACAACAAATGAAAAACAAATTATAAGGAAATAATCATGATCATTATATATTTGCACACTTCCTTACCGGTATGATAGGCGTCAAGAGCTCGGGGCTCCAGAAGTTTGTGCGACCTGTCTCGTACATCTTAAGTTTTAAAGCGCCATCAGCGCGGACGCTCTGCACAAAGCCTTCCTTGCCCATCATACCCTCGTCTTCAGCGCCCGGGGGTCTGGGGGAAAATGCGACTGTAGGCCAGCCCCCCGCCGATTCAGCCCTAGCTGCTGCGCGGTCGCTGTCCATTGCCGCCCTCTTGATACGCATCCGTTGGCCCTGCCATGCGGTTTACAAGCAACAAAGACCCGTCGAAATGCCCTCCTATCAATTCGAATTCCAAGGCTGGCGCTCAACGCCTGCAGTGTCGAGCTTTGGCGAGGACGTGCATTGAGCATCTATAAGGCTTACATGGAAACTTTCAGACTCATTTCGTTTAAGCATGCAACGAGCCAGACGTCCACGGCTGCTTTTTCTCCTTCAACTAACCTATAGCTATACTATCATAGTATCCAGCAAGCTAAGCAAGGCTGGATTTATTCATTTCGTTTCATATACAATCATTGACATTGTGTCCTTGACACTATCAATCGTCCATGCTGTGCTCGCCTTGGAGGGATAGATAGAACAGGTGTTGATGGATGTCCAGCCTATGTACGTAGGTATGCATGTATGTAAGGGCATGCATGTTCGTGCTGGACGTCTATTAAAGGGGGAGCCAGGCCGCGGACCGGGCTTTCTATTCATAAAGTCAAACCGTAAGGATCCGTTACTGTTCGACGGAGGCATATTTATCCTCCTGAATCCGCGTACCTCTTTGAGCGGTAACAGGAGGTCGGGGTTCCACAGCGCACATGCCTTCTTGTCGAAGCCGAAGGCGCGGACCAAGACGTCACCGTCGCTATCCACCGCCAAGGCCTCGCCGAGGCAACCAAGCATGTGTTCCATTGCTGGCCACCAGCCACCATGCCCGGCCTGCTGAGCTTTGACATCTCGCTCTGAGCCGCTCTTGATTACCACGTACATTCCTGGCTGCGTGGACGGATGTGCGTGCATGGTGCAGTATTCAAATCCATTATTGCACGCACATGCTGAGTGCCAGGCAAACAAGCCCCGTCGTCGAATACATACAAAGCCGTTTTATTTATTGTCTTTAATTATTTGTAATATTTATTTATATTAAATTTACTATTGGCTTATATATATTTATTCTATCTTATAATTATGTTATTATTTTATTTAAGCAACAATCAGGTAGGAAAATGAAGTGCCGACTACGACTCCCACTTATAAAGAACGAAATAACGCCAAACCGCACGCTCGCATCGATCCTGAGGTATGCAAACTAAAACTGCAATTACTCGCATTCGCGCGCGAAGTAAGCGCAGTTGTATTGTTTGATCTCCCCATGAGGACGATCCTACAATGTAAATGTCCTTTCAACCAACTTGGTATGAAGGCCACAATCTATTAGGACAGCAGTGGATACAACTTGTCAGTTTCGGGGTAAGTATTGCTGCTTATAATTGCATACGAGCATGTATGCATGTATATAGATCGATCAGCTATCATCACCTATCCTCATGTACATACATCATATAACCATATATATATATATATATATATATATATATATATATATATATATATATATATATATATATATATATATATATATATATATATATATATATATATATATATATAATGCCATCTGCTACTCGAACTACACCTGACTGCTACAGTGCTGAAAACAAACAACTACCTGAATGTTATTAGTTCCGTTTTTTGGTGCCAAGTGACGTTGTCGTGGGGTATGTGGGGTATGCGCGTCCTGCCGTGTCTTCAGGAGATCTCTGATCTCCTCGGTGACGTAGAAGTTGTGAAGCAGGTCGCGTTTAATGACGCCAAGGCGGCCACTCCACTCTCCGTCGTTATCGTCATCATCCCAAGGGATGTCATCAGTTCGATCCTTGTCCGGGCTCTTGGGCTGCATGGTTATTATAATCGATGTTGGTTGTGAGTTGCAGGGCATACGTATTTATTAGTGCATGCAGATATAGCAGTTCTTATTATTTGGTAATAAATATAAAATATAACTGCATTACTATTAGTTTTCATTCTATAATTTTATCTTCTATTTTTAATGGTTACAAATACTATTGTGCAAGGTTCATGAACACTTATTAACATCCGTTAGAACCTTCCGAAATACAATGCAAACTCCTAGCCTGAAGGTCAAGCATATGAAGTCTGGTACCATAGGATGTTTGCTCTGCTCGTCAGTGAATGCCATTCTTTCGTCAGATCGCTGTTCAACTTCGTGTCCGTTCCATCTGCGTGCTAATGCCTCTCATATATACTTGCGATTCGAGTCATTATCACTTACCGTTATTACGTACAAGTATCGTCGTGAGTCCTTATGCTCAGGCTTGTTATTATCTCCAGCAAGCGGTGAGGCTAGGAGGCTGTAGATAAAGTCGGTCATTGTTCTGCCCATGGCGGCCTCGGTGCTGACAATCAAAAGCGCCTTGTTACGCAGTGATTCGCAGCGAGCTTGCGCTCTGATGCGATCATATGAGTCATTCACAATGGCGATGAGGAGGTTCAGCAAGATGATAGTAACCTGTATGCACGCAACATTGGCGGATAAAATGCTCCATCTAGGACAGATCGATAACGTAACTTTAAGATCTCAAATAAATTTGACGCAAATGTACAGTCAAGAGCGCCATGCATGGGTCGCGAATCCCTGCATACGTACGTACCATCACTACACATCTACGTATCCACGCACATGCATGCATGCTACGTATGTCAAGGGGTATACCTTGTGATGAATCCACACACGGTCTCTTGCAGGTACGGCAGATACAACGACTACTTCTTGACGAGCATACCGGTAGCGGCGACAACGTACCACGATCATGAACAATGCAGCGAATACACTAATCAAGGTGTTCAGGGCCGGTACATCTTCATAAGACGATGCCTCTGCGTGCACGCGTGAACAACAGAACACCATTTATGCTATCAATCCTAGATAAAATAATAAAAACAAACAACAACAAAAACAATCACGACCAGAACAAGTTATTATTATTAGATATCATAATAATAAAATGGCGTCGTAGCTTAAATTGAAAAGCACAACCATTCCGGTGGGAGATGAGGGTTCGAATCCTTCCGGCGTCACCCATGGGTTGTGAGACTTGTTCGCTGATACGTAGTATCAGCCTACCCGAGGCATTTCTCAGGGCAACCCGTGGGGCAAGTGATGACAAGCCCATCGCCAGAATGCTAGGCGCCGAGGAGGCGGAGGAATGGCTTCGTTCACAAGACCGGTGAAGCTGACCAAGTACCTAACAGGAGGCTACTGTAGCATGGCTAAGCCGAACCTCGCACGAGCCTTAGATGGTGACCTCTACGAGGGGTGCTGAATTCCCCAGCGGGTGAAGCGGGTCGTAGGGGGCTGACTACCCTCCGCCAGGACAAAGCGCAGGGTGCTGTGTAGAGTGCGGTGGTGTACGGTTAGGGAGGCGGTGCAGCATGCACGCGGCCTGAAGTTGATACAGGAAAACCAGTCTCCGGCAGGTTGCAGTAACTGGTCGTGTCCCACAGCAACAGTGTGGCGTGCTCACCAACGATAGGTGGAAACTCTAGGGTGGAAAGGGCCCATAGAGGTAACGCGGTGGGCGTTAGCGTATAGGACTGACATGCATGGTGCAAACCTCAGCCCTACCAACTCATAGGGGGTCTGACAGGCTCTGACAGGCCAGCCTGTCAGGAACTGTTAGCCTGACAGCTTTAGCCAACATTTCCGCCGCTGTTATTCGCTGTTCAATAGGTATCGCCTGAGCTCTGACACTTCCCAGCAATGTCAGTGACGGTCGCGATAACGTGGCTGTGACAGGCTGTCAGTGGCTGTTTGGGTGGTGTCCAACGCTGTTATCCACAGTGCAGAAGGTATGATGCCTAATGTTGACGACTAAGAACAACAGGAGTGTACTCCCTAGCGTTACTTGGTGGAGGCTGTCAGGTATATATTTTATTCCATGGCTGGGAATGAGGAGCCGTTTTTTTGACAATGCACACGGCTGTTATTTTACTCACTGGGTGAAATGTAACACTAACAATGAAGGTGTCCTGTGTCCAACGAACAGCAGTATGCGTGCCTTTTCGTGCACCGGACTGGCAGCCACGTCGTTAGCCCAAGGCAGTATGTAGAAAACGCAGCCACACCAATAAACAGCCACGCACGCACACACTTAGAACAGCAGCCAGCGAGGTCAGCAGCCGCACGCCCATAGCAGCAGAAGCAGACACACTCACACATATATACCTAGGGACACTTATTAGGAACGCATTTATCCAGGTCGGCAGCCGGCCGAAGGCAATAGTGGCAGCGGCGGCGTTGGCCACACGCTCCATGTATGAGCCGCTCAGAATAACAGCCAGATCAGCATCCGCTCATGCATGGCAGTTGCAGCAGCAGACGCACCCAGACATACAAAGCGCCTTGCCTAAGACACTTGAGATTTGAAGGGGCCACGGACGGAGTTGGTTGGGTGAGGGATGCTCCACTAGTGGTCGCTGGGCACTGTCACAAGATTTCAAGGGATGGGGTTCCCGCCCGAAGCTGTGACCATACATCCGATCCCGTTGGTAGGGTTCGTTACCCTACCTGCTGTGCGCCTCTATCTGTTTGCGCAGGTGGGTACGTAGGTGCCTGGCTGTCTGGGTGGGGATATGGCCCTCTGTATTTCTAGTAATTCTGTTCACGGCATAGGTGTGTCTGACCAGCCAGATGGCTAAGGCACTAACGACAGCAGCCAGGTCAGCAGCCGAACGCCCATAGCAGCAGAAGCAGACACACTCATACATTGCCCTGTGAGTCCCAGTGAAAGGGTGGTCAACGGTCGGGGCTACACACCCGATCCTGAAAGTGCAGGACGGTCGTCTTGTGTGCCGAGGCCCGGTTCCGTCAGGCCCGGATTCTTAAGCCCTGTAGGTACTCTGTCGTAATAGACCGCGGGTGGACAGGGCACTGGCGCCCAGTGGAGCTATCGCTAGGTGTGGGCGGTTTTTTTTCGGCCCGGTGGGACCGTACGGGCAGGCCCCTGACTGGTGACTCGCGAGCCCCCGTGGCCCTCCAAGACTACGGGCCACCGCTGGAGAAGTGACCCCGCCTTGGTGGGGGTGGTGGTTCGCTAATAGGGGCGCCCTGGTGGCTAACTCCCCCTGAGCGGGCTTTATCCCTTGCCATGGTTGGTTCTCAGGAACGGGGTGGTTCCCTGGTAGTGTGGGCCCGGGGAGTGTTTCGGTGCACTTGGGGAGCTTGTCCGGAGCGCCATGGTGGCGTTAGTTCATTTAGGCAGTGTATGGTGAGGAAGCCTCGGCTGTCGCCGGGGCTGTCACCGATGACCCGCGGGGTCCGCTGTAACATCCTAATAATAATAGGTATCGTACATAGTCGTACGTGACCAGAAGTTGACACAAGGCATCTTATTGGTAAGAAGGGGTAGAGCGGATCAGAGCAGATAACACTAGCAGGCGGGAAGCGAGGACTACGTAGCTAGGCAGCGGCGCGCGGCCCAATAAATGAACCTGGTCCCGTCGGCGCCGCCTGTTGGAAAGACTGGTTGGAACTAAAGGACAACCTTGCAACGGTTGCGCAATGAAGATGAACCCTCGACCTCTTTGATGTGTGTGTGCTCCCCAAGTGATCTTACTGCAATCCAAAACAGGCTTGCTTGTGTCCATGAGCCGGGGCCATTGCTGCACTCCTCACTTCCAGGCAACCCACCGGCCAGATACGTAGAGTAACAATGTGCTATGCCTTCACTCGTCACTGTGCCTAGCTAACGCAGGCTCACCCCAGGTGGTCGCAATTGGACACGACAGGGAGACACAGCTGGCTGGGCGTGTGTTGATTGGATAGTCACGATTGGTAGTTTTTATGGCGGTCCACCTGCTGCCTGTTTTGAGATGGATCCGCTGTCTACTTGGTTATGCTGTGGCAGATGAGGATTACTGTGACATACAACTGTGTGTGTGGTTCAGAGCAGGCGTTAAGGGTGTCATACCGCTCATGGTACACTTGTTTCCGTGGAATGTGTTGGAGATAAATCACGATGTTGCCACACAGGATAGCGTCTTGTGTGCTATGGCTCCACGCACACACCCATCGAACACTTAACGATGCATGGTGCGTATAGCTCAATGTGCCGGCTGGCCGCGAGCACATCATGCAGTGTAAATGTAAAATTCGCGCAGTATCTTGACTGTTTGCCTATCTTTGACTCTGTCACTCGTCGCTGCACGTACGTTGACCATCAAGCACCGTTCGTTAACATACATGTCTGCACCTCTTGCTTGCCGAGAAAGCAAGACCAACGAAACATACGGACAAGTCAAACCAAAGTATCAGCAGCAGCTAGTATGGAAGCGCGGATACGGAGATATCTACCAAGCCAGCATGGACAGTAGTCCTAGGTACATACGCCTGGCTCACTATTGTAACAGATAACAGCTTACAGGCAGGCAACTGACACATAACAGCCGTTGACATCCAAACCATTTCCTATCTGTTCTTAACGTTGACAGCTTGTCACAGTTTAAGTATGTCAGCCACTAGCCGGCTGTTGACCATGTTGTACAATCACACGCATCTGATCATACCTACCCTACCCGTCAACATCCTGTGACATCCAGGGCATGTCGTCCTTACTCTGGGTGTCAATAGCCTGTCACAGTCTACACAGTCTGTAACATAAACCGCGGATCCCCTACATGCGAACCGTGACAGGCTCCAGACAGGCTCTAACAGGTTTCTGACAGCATATTAGGACACTGTCACATACAGCCGTCGGAGAGTTCCGATATCTGGCAATGTTGACAGGCCCGCCATACATGTTAGAGCCTGTCATACCCCCTATGAGTTGGTAGGGGCAGAGCGCGCCCCCCTTAATAATATCATAATAATATCAATGATATACATATATAATTATGATATATATATAACTATGATATGTATATATACAATAAGTATATATAATACACATATATACTATATATAGTATATATATGTATTATATATACATATCATAATTATATCGATTATATAACTCATAATCAGTATCAGCATCATCATCATCATAATAATAATCAGTAATAGTAATAACCACAACTATTCTTAGAGCTAGCTAGTGTTATTATTCCTGCTGCAATCACACTTGTCAACGTTGTTGTCGTTGTTTTCATTGTTAATTCAGGGTAATCCTGACCGTTATTCCTACTAGTACACCTACAACAGCTAGGACGTACCTGATGACCATGGGCGCAACAGAAAGTCTGCACTGAAGTCACCATAAATCATAGTGTATAGCTTAATGAACGTTAGTTTTAGCGCAGAGCTGCCATCCGTCATGACACCCTGCGTGATGCGCAGATGGTTGCAATAAATCTCTTTAGGATACACAGATGTAACCTAGTGCGTATCGGCTAGTAATTACCATTGAAGTATGGTGTTGTAAGTACAGGTAGAACGATTATATATCACGTGTGCATATCACTGATGGTGAATTGGGCTCGCTTCTGCTGGTGACGTCTTCGCAAGCAAGCAAGCAAGCATGTATTGGTGTATGTCTACCATCCAGAGACTCTTAATTCTAGGAAGATCCACATGCAGATACGTACGTACGTATCGCCACGCAGTGCCTGACGTCCCTTGCGTGCACTCATTATATATAATGGTGATGAAGACGGGGGCCCGTCTTCATTATTACCTACCAACGGCAGGTGGTAAAGAAACAAGCAAAGAAGGGTTTTACGTACGTACGCAGCCGGTGCAGAGGTTCTATAGCATGCATATGGCTGGCTGGGCATCAAATAAACTCGCCGGCCGGCCTCCGTCGCTCACCTGTGACACGATGATCGCGAAGGTGAAGCCCATGAAGATGACAATCAAGAAGAGGACGAAGCGGTACAGGTCCGTCACGGTCTCCAACACCGTCCTGGTAGCAATGAAAAAGTAAATATGAAAACATGCATGTATGTTTGCACGCATAACTGTGCATCGCAACTCACCGAAGCATGTGCGTGCGTGTACACGTACGTGGGCACTCAAGCAAGTAATACGCCTGATATTTTTGGCATGCAGTTATTCAACAACCAAGCTCGCTCGCTGTAGCGCACGCACCTTACGACAAACTCGCAAGCTGTAGTGCACCTTACGACCGACAAACTCGCTATATATAGCTAGCTTTAGATAGCGCACCTACCTTACGAAGAAGCCCAACTTTTCCAGCGCCATTGCGTAGTACAGGAGGCGCAGGAACAGGAGCATAACCTGGCAGGCGGCCATGGCCCTGAGGTTATCTGGGCTGATCTCCAAGGGGCCCAGACGACAGGTGAAGTGGGCAACCAGGATGTTAGTCATCAAGGCGACGGAGAGGATGTCCAGTACGTCGAAGGCGTGGTCGAAATACTGCCGCCGGAAATACCCCAGCTGCAGGTAGGCGAGGAAGCAAGGGACAAACAAACGAAATCATCACCAACAGCAGATGCAGCTTTGCGCGTTCACAATCAGAATCGCGCAGCAAGCAATGCCAGCACCCCATACAATTAATAACGAAATTATATATATAACCATATAAAACCCTATATATAAAACCCTATATATATGTCATATGCGGACGGAAAGGGGTAATAACACCAGCAGGTCTTCGTGTAGGTCGATCGGTGTATATCCGTACCTCCCTAGATGTTGGTGCAAGTATGCAGTATGCCTGCCTAGTGTCGAATGCCTAATTATGCATCGCTGGAGCCGTCATTGTAGTGATTTGTTTCGAATCGATATGCACAGGCACAGTTAGGACAGGTTAAACTTGCATACGTGTACGCGCGTATAGCTTGAGACTGCGCTATGCCAAACGAATACTGTACATGTAAGGCGGCGTTGATGACACAGTTTAGGACAACCGAATACTCGTCCAAAGCTGGTCGTCAGCCGGCAGTGGGTCTGTCGCTCGTGATGCAACGAATGAAATCATACGACGTCGTCACAGCATGCACGGCGTGCGGTGCAGAACATATACACACACTACACGCACGCACCTGCCAAATCTCTTGCAACATGAAGTCCAAGGTGATTCCGCCCAGGATGATCAGGTATGCAAACTGCACACTGCTTGGAGCCGGCAACTGGCATGCAGCCGCGTCTTGGGTGCCCCAGCCGCCGCTGGTATCGCCCTTTCTGTCCATCCGCCCGGGGGCCTCCAGCGGCGCCAGATCCTTGATGCTGAATGCGTAGGCCAGGAACACTGCCATGTAGACGAGGTGCAGCAGCAGCTGTACGATGTTCGTCCGCCAATGATGGATGCCGGCGGGCGCAGACATGCGACATGCACACCCACGCAAGATAAATAGGCAGGAAGGCCACCGACCACTGCCTTACCGCCTCTTTTTACATAATCCGTGTGTGCCGTTTCAGCTAGCAGAACGCGTTGGATGTCATGCAACGAACCTACGACACATACACGCTGCGACCCTGTGTAACCGTTCATTGTTTGTGTCAGTTACGCCCTAGTCCGCATGTATGCGTGTGAACAACGTCCGGATATTCATTTTTTGTGTTACAGGCAACCAGCTCCGCATTTGCTCACGTGGCCACGAGAATGGATGGAGGCATTTACGCACGTTATCAGTTCGACAACGCACAGAATACGTAAATCGACAAACGACAATCGCAGCGTGCGGAAGTACTTGCCTGTAAAAAAACAACATATTTAGTAAAATAATGCCACTTAAAACTGATGAGTGTCCGGACCACCTCCGTATCGAAAACGGATGATGAGACACTAGGTGTTGCCTGCAGCAGCGCCGCAAGGAGGTCTGAATCCCAACGCTGCTCCGCCGACAAGGCGCCTTTCGCGCGCTCTCGTGTGAAGTAAACCGGAAAAGGAACCTGCAATCAGCATACGCATGCAGCCGTCATACACGCACGGGTAGCGGTCCTTAATTTATTATAAACCTTCGGGGAACTGTCAGCAGATCTCAGACATTTATGGACCGCCCATGCATTTTCCTGTATTTGTTCACTTTTTTTCATTGAACATTTAACATATATATACATACATATATATACATATATATGTATATATATGTATATATATATATGTGTGTGTGTTCGTGGGTGTGTGTTCGTGGGTAACATGATTTATCATTATTAACAATCGAGCTTGGTGTATGTAGAGATGCAAAAATGGCAATATACACGCGCGCAGATGAACGATGCTCTCAAGCTTCACGTAATAATTACTACTGACGTCCTTGCCTTAGAACAGTTAATCGTCGAGGGCCGCACGCTTCCCCAGCCGAGGAAAACGTTGACCAGTTGGTAGTGAATGGTGCTGTAGCTATGGAGCCATTTATGACGCTGCCAGAGCTGACTCGGCCACCATAAAACGCAAGAAAGCGTCTTCAGGCGGCCGTTGGCTGTTATCACTTGCTCCAGGCGGCCCAAAGGGCCTTGAGCTCCATAACCGCCGTGACTGTCTCGCCTCATTGCTGGGCTCCGAAGCAATGCCGCTGCCCCACGACTGCTGTCAGACGCCGACGTGATTTCGTTGGGACGAACCTGGCGATTGTTTGGCCGTAATGCGGTGAATGCTGACACAATCACACGCACGGCGTCAATGGGTACGGAAGCAACGGTGGCCAGGAGCAGCAGAACAGCCGCCGAGACGGCAACAGTAACCATGAGGATCGACAGTGTAAGGAAAGTCGACGTCCACAGCAGTACCCATGCCACCAGTAGAAAAGTGAAGAGCGTGAGAAAGCTCGCTCCCGGAAGGAAGCCCACACGAGGAGACACCATCAGACTAACAATGTTTCCAGGGCCTTGTCCCAGAAAGGCAAGCGTGACGCAACGAACCACCCGCCACATCATCCGCACGGTGGGGCTGCGTAGCTCGTGTGTGTCGAAGATGAGGACAAACCCAAGCCAGGTCCACTCTTGCTTCAGAAGTGACGCCTCAATGGTTTCATCTCGCTGCACCTGCTCTGAGAAGTAATCCGCATCCTTGGTGGACCCGCTGCATTGCCCCTCCGCTTGGTTCGTAGGCGACGACGAATTCTTGTTGAACTTGTCCACATCATTGTGGCTGATGGCCACCGCCCGAAACCGCTGAGGAAGTCGAAAGCTGTGGATGGCGGGGTGTCACGCAGATGTTCATCACGCACATGCGCATTCGTACATATATACAATGCGTGCTACGTATCTCAGAATTCAAGGCGGGGGCTTATCGAATGGGACAGGCGGCTTAGGACTCTATAAGAGGGGTTCAATATTAAGCGGGCTCCTTAAGCAGGTTGGTATTGCAAGACCTAAAGCCTTATCTTGCTCGCTAGAAATTACTACTGTTGATAAAAACCTTATCTCGCTCGCTGCTGTTGCCGCATACTACATGATATGCACTTCATCGATGTACACACATGTAACTTACGGCAGCACGTTGTCGAAATTCTCCACCGGTAGTGGGGTCAGCTTGATCTTGCGCAACAGTGCGGCGGCCTCCTGCGGGTAGTATGTCGCCAGGTCCTTCAGCAGCTCTAGGCTCAAGGCCGGCCAGGTCTCGGCGTGGCTGGCCAGCAGCTCTCGTGCCTTTGACACCTCCTGGGGCTCCAGCGCTAAGGCTGCCAGGTGACAGGCCTTGGCCGCCAGCCCCACCGCAACAGCCTCTTCCTCGGTGGTTACAGGCCCCGACGATGTTTCCACGCCTCCATCTAGTGGATGGTCATAATTGGAGTCGCCGTCCTGGCCAGAGTCTTTGTACTGCACTCAATTAAGCCGGGTGTACATGCATGGGACCCGCCAGCAGCACATGTCATTCATACGTACGCAGCCAAGGGGCTTTCGTTGCCATGACGCAGCATAGCATGTTACCGCCTTGAATAGTAATACATGGATTCTACTATGTTACCGCTAAATCACTGCTACTGGTAGCATACGCACGCACTCACTCTCTCTTCGGGTTTCGCCAGGACCAGCAGTGCTTGCGACAGCGGCTTGCACGCAGCAGGGCGCTTGTGCAGAAGGCTCTTCATCAAGTCCCACACCTGCGGAGACACATCCAGGTCTCCTCCGATGCAGCTGATGCCGGTGCCGCTGCGCATTAATCTGCCAATTCTCCTGTTGCTCATGCGCAGCAATCCGCTCAATCCGCTAAGCCCGCGTCTTGGCTCTGAAAATGCACTCGATGGGCGCGGAGCCGCGGGCGAAGACGCGTCTTGGTGCTTCGCATTCTGTTGTGCAGGCGGCGGCTCACAACCGGTTCCTTCGCGCCACAAGATAAATTTCAGTAGCATCAGTGCGATCTCCTTTGCGATTTCGCTGCAGCCTGAGTAGTCCAGCCAGTCATCGCACTGCGCGAGGTTGGCTGGCTCTCGCCGCGGTCCAATCTCCGTGTAACCGACAAAGGCCGCACAGACGGCCTTTACGAGCTGAGGGACGGCTCCGGGTTGCTCGAGCAACGCGATCAAGCATGGACGACTGCTGTTGGTCTGAAACCTCGCCCCAGGCAACAGCTGGACGCCACCGAGGAGGTGCTCAACCATCCCCCGTTGTCCCGACAAGCAAGCTGCCTGGTAACGTAGTTAATGGATGGGAAGCAAGACGCAACAGCAGCAGCCACGGCGGGTAAGTCGGCGGCGGGGCGGTCACATCCTACATTCAGAATGTAATGCCACACACATACACGGCATCCGTTTACATAGCTTGCTGGCTACGCCCTGCTGCCTACATGCATGCGAACTTTCTTGTCCTATACTACTATATATCGCTCGTGTGTATGTTTCTAATTGTATGACCAAGCAAACGAGCGAAACACGCCCTAGCTAGGCCCATCTAACGTTCCGTCTTGTACCCAGTTGTACCTGACATCCGTGTCTGATTAGTAAACTATAAGTGATTCTAATATAACGGTTCCAATAACATTGTCTACGGCATATGGTATATAGGTAAGAAAGGATAACAATAGTTATAAACGATAATTATTACTATTTATCGTCATTACCATCCCAATTATTACCGAACGCTGGCGAGCTAGCTAGATCGATGCGATGATCAATTCAGCAGATGGACAATGGTGTTAGCAAAAGTACGAACATACGAATCACCAACCTGCAAGAGGTTTTGCAGCAGTACGAATGGGTGTCTTCGGCCGCCGCCCATGTCCTCTCTGCTACTGTCACAATTTCTGCTGCTGTTGTCGCTGCTGTTGTCGCTGCTGCTGCCTTTGCTGCTGCTTTTGCTGCTTTTGTGGCTGCTGCTGCTGCTGCATGCCTTAGCTACAAGATGTATTAGCTTACCCGCGAGCATGGCAAGGCAGCCGGGAGCTTTCGCGTGCTGCTGGTGAGGACAATTCGAGCTCAACAGGTGGCCCTGGTACGACGAGAACACTGAAGCAATTGTGCCAATCGCGTCACTAAAAGACTCATCGTCTTCAGACGATGACTTGAACTTTATGGCTTCCACCCATTCCTCAAGGACTTTAATGATTGGCTGCTGGCTGCCGCCCGTCTTGAGCTGTAAGCGGTAAACCTCAAGCTGATCCTGGACGTCCCTCAGCCGTGGATGATGACGACGCGTGTCAGCAGTCCGCTGCTGGCCGCTGGGCTGGTTCGAAGTTTCGGCGGTAGCTAGAGATGTCTGGAAGTCGAGGCAAGCAATAGCAAATTCAGTCGTAACCTTGTCTTTGACATTGAATTCGTCATCCAGGGCAGCCTCCCATGAGGTTCCCGAGGGTATGTTCTTCATCATCAGAATCTCGAGATTCCCCAATGCCACCACTCCTTGCAGCAGGCCCAAGAGCGGTAATGAAAAGCGGTCGTCCAGGTTTTTATTATTCTTATTAATGTTCGGGGGAGAAATCAAACGGCCGCTGGAGTCCCAAAACACATGGTAGGCACTTTTGCACAGCTGGTCAAGAGTCATCTTCGCCGTCACCGGCTGCGACGGCGTGACAGTGCCTTGATCATGAGCCGACACCTGCGCCTCCTGCATGAGAATAAACAAAATCGGGACGGAGGCGGGATAGGCGCAGGGATCCACGGATAGATCATCACGCAGTTACACACATGCGTATACAGGATGGATGCAGCATGCTACGAGACCATGTCATGAACAAATGAATGTGCATGTAAAGTGGATTGGGGAGATTTGTGCACACGGTTTTGCACACGGTTTCACACACTCGCATACAGCCACTGCCGGCAGCTCCGTGCGTGTGCTGCTGGCATCCCTATGATGACACATACACATACACGATCTCCCCGATGATGCCCCGGACAGCGTCGTCAGACCCGGCAAGATATAATAACGATCACATATGCACGGGACCTCCATGTATGTCCCCGCCGGCATGTACTTTCCTGTTATGTTACTTAGTTACACCACACGCCAGTGGACGGAGTGCCCGCCGTTAGACGACGGAGGCGAATCAATGTATGTGAGCTTCAATCGGCGCATGCAGTTCGATCATTGATTTGACATCTGATTCGGTGCGCCGTGCGTTGACCGTTTCGGCTGTCGGATTGGTGCGTATTCCGTTCCCATGATTAGCAATATTGCCCGTACACCTGGTACTTAATAAATATTATCCATTCCCATGCATGGCTTGGTAGGTAGGTGTGCTCACGTACTTCATCACCCACCGCGTGCATCCCGCAACAGACATTCCCACGCACGATTAGCGTAGCAACTCGGTAAACTCGGTGTAGCTAGTGCCGCAGCCTCCTGACGTGCGTGGTCGCCTACGTACGTATGTACGTACGAATAGTACGAATTCATACGTGTTCGGCTCTGCTTGGCTTATAATACGATAGCCCAGCAAATAAATGAACACCATACAACCACGCGCGCCACCGACCCCAGCATGCAGCTTGCAAGCTGATATTACATGTTTCCGAATTATACTCCGAATCATGTTCGGTTGTCGAATCGATGGTGCTGGTGATGATGAAGCGCGCTCTGCTGTCAGCAAAGCGCAAGCAAGCTATCTAAGCAAGCAAGGCCCCCTTTGCGCCGCGCCGCCGCTTGTTGCCCCCTGCCCCAATCGCGAGCTGCGTGCCCTCTGTGGCTGAATTTGGCCACCATGGTGTAATTTCGTAAGTGGGGCGGGGCAGCTGCGCTGAACGACGGAGGTCGCATCGTGCTCGCTCCAGGCTGCCAGCAACACTAGCAACACTACGGAACCGATTCGGTTGACATACGTACATACGTACATACGTACATGAGCATCATCAGCGAGCGATGGTGACGTGACTTCGCTCGCTCGCGCCACGCACGCAGCCCGTTTTCGTTTCATGACATCTATTATTACACGCATCTATCGGCGGGGTATCGACGGAACTACGTACGTAAGGACACTCGCTCCGCGGGCGCATGCATGGCTTATAGCTCTAGGGGGTTCGCTCTATGCGTGCTCCATCTATCATCAACTCGAAACATGCACGCGCGCACACATTATAGCATCACTTCATCATGAATGCGGAATGATTCCGCGCGCAGCAGCATCTGGGCGAGGTGCGTGCGAACCGCCGAGCGACGGACATCAGGCAAGGCAGGACGGAGTAAGGACCCCTTTGTTATTAGTTGTGTGCGCGCGTGCGAATCGTGTTTGCCTGTTCGCGCGTCAGGTAGGGAACTAACGCGGGAAACTAACGCGGGTCGGTGCCGCGTGCACGCTGTTGGATGGGCAGCATGCCGGCATGCATGCCCACGCAAACGTCACCAACCCAGCCATCCACCACCCGGGAGCCCGGCGCATGCACACACGTGTACGCACGCAGCTTGTTAAATTGACGTCTGTTTCTCATGGCGGCGACGAATGGATGCTTCCTCCAGCCACCCGCCGACGTACGGAAGGAGATTGTGCGTTCCAGCGGAGACCTAATAATGTCCTCCGGCATCGCTCGAGTGCTTCACTATATACCGCCTGCCGCCCGCCCTTTTAGACTCTAGAGTCATCCCACGCATGCATGCATGTTTTGTAGGGTGCCCTCGCTGCTGGAGTTCGTTAAGTCTCGGTCGCGGTCTTTATGCGCTGATTATTATGGTGGCTATAATGAGTTGTTGTGCGGGTCTAGCTTGCTTCTTGCCGACATCTGATCTGCTACAGTGATCAGGTACACATATAATTACTTCGGATGTGGATCCCGTACGCACGCCACTCATTTCATCACATAAGCGAGTCTACGCCCGCCGCGCCCGCACCCAGCCACTACACCTGCATACATCGAGCACAGCAGCCCGCTTACGTACCGGCTGCTGCTGCGGTTGCTGCTGAGCGCCGGCGTTGTTTGTCATTATGCTTGGCGGCCGCAGTAATGATGCGTCTTGCGGTGCCTGCAGTTGCTGTGGCCCACTGGATTCCATTGCGGACATCGCTCGAGTACCTACAGCAGAAAATAATTATGCTGCTACTATTATGGAGCAATATGTAGCAATGCATGTCCGCCTTACGTAGGAGATACATACGCGGCTATCAGGCCCCCCCCCCCTGCGTTCTAGAAGAACAGGACGGGGGATGGAACGCGGGAAGCACGAAGGCGAGAAGCATATCTACCTGAGTACGCCCTCGTTGCAAGGTCACGTTAAGACGGAAATGCTTTTGTTAACTTAAACTGCGTGGGAGGTCCTGGCTAACCATTGAGAAAAAATGCGGTCTGAGCACTCCCGCCGACCGCCCGGCGGCTGACTAGTGTTGTGATTGCCAATTACGGAAAGCATTTTGCTGAGCCTGTTGTAGAATAATGCAGAATGACGATGGTAAATGATAAGTATTGGAATAGTGTCAGGAAACGTCAGGAGCCGTCGTCAATTGTAGGTCGAATAAAGTCAACTAAAAACGCATCGCAAAACCAACAAATTCTGGCGAGTAAGAAAATCTGCCTTATTTGTTCGCTCTCACGAAACCTAAGTATTAACAGGCGTGCGGTACATTCGCTCCGAAGCCGCGCTTCAGAACCCTATGACGCATCACTTAAACCTCTCTAGAGTCATCCATATTATATCAGAGCGTATTTTCCAATATTGTCATCAGATCTATTGTAATGCGAGGGCCGCCATGGGAGAGAGTTTCAGAGAATTACTTGCTTGCGAGATATTGTAGTCATGCACACACACGCGCGCTGTTACGCACTGATTACCATAAACATAGGAATACATAATGTTGTAAGCATGCACACATACTTGGGATTCACAATCAGGCTGGACAAACACATTGTGGCATTGGTGCGATTACGGTAATAGTAGACCATATCAGAGATAAATATCTTTCCAGAGTTTCAATATTGATATCAATACGATTTTGCTTTGGTTGCGCCTACTGGAGGACTGTACTTCACAAATGCAGTAGTCCTTGTTTTGACTTTAAGTTGTATGAAATAGTCAATACAGGTGAAATTCTATAGTTCAGACAACGAGCTTGGCGCCCGCTTGCTTGTGCTTCTCCGGCCGACCGGTTGACGGCGGTACATTTGGCTTGAACTGGCAACTTCGATCCCCTGGCATGCATGGACCTCTCTGTGTATCGCGTAGTTAGGCTCTACAAGTGCGCATCTCGCGCACGGTGGAGCGCGTTATCAACTGCGCCGATGCGCACCTCGCGCATGGTAGAGCGTGTAATCAATAGTCTGAACACGCGAATGGGTCTACATTCGCTGATGGCGGCTGGGCTTGTGATGATAATGCTCCATGTTCCCGCCGCTCGCTCGTACAGTCGCGCTCGCTCGTACAGTCGCGCGCGCGCGTACAGTCGCGCGCGCTGTTGTCGCACAGCACTATCTTAATCCCTATGGCATACCTGAAGGGGTACCCCTGCCTGGGTAGCCAGTTACCCCTACCCAGCAGCAGGTGCCTACTCCCAAGGGTGCCCTACCCTTACGAAGCCATCCAGTAGTAGTGGGTTATGTGTTCGTAAAACCCCCTTATTACCCAACCCCACCCCATCCCTCGAGTAAGGTACTCGTAAGCTCAGGGTCGGGTTACCCACCCCTTACCCAACCCCCGGATAAGGTACCTGTAAGCCCGGGGTTAGATAACCCTATCCATCCCTTACCCCGTGGTGTACCGTCATTACGTACTCATGGCCCTGAATGTAGCGTCGACCCTGCCCACCCCTTACACCATACGTGATCCTGCACACGTTGCAGCATGTTACATGTGTTCAATTTGAACGAGCGATGGGCCTGCTCATGTCCTTGAATAACACCTCTACAACTCGTTGCACCTGCACTTGCATCTGCGTGAAATGGGACGGGCCCACACAGCTTGAAGGCGCCTCATTTCATCATCCAATACAAGAACTGATGAACCATTCTATATTACCCACGCGGAGCGGGGGGGTTGTGCAGACAACGTAGCGATGAACACACGCACCTACCGCCTCACTTGGCACCAGCCAGTGCCTTTCCTGCTGGTTCTGACGCGCTTGTTCGGTCCAGCAGCATCCTGCTGCTGCTGGGCCGCCTCGGCTATAGCTAGGCAGCCACGAGCGAGCGCTCGCGTCCTCGTCAAGGCCGCCGTCAATCAGCGTCGTACCCCGCGGCCGGGGCCCAGTAGTTGCTTTGCGTGGGGGATCCAGTGTTGCTTGCATCTGCGCCAGCGGTCTGCGAGGCCTGAGCGAACTCGTTACCTTTGGGACGTCTTTGGGTCGCACCAAAGATGTTGACCGGATCCTGTTGTACGCTCCCTGAGCCCTTACGTCTGAATGTTAGTTTTCAATGCAGGCCATAAACGTCTTGATATCCTGACTACGTACAGGAATATATGCCACTTTTCAAATAGAACGGCATCTTTGTTACATACCAAAGACGAAACTGAATGAATGAACGTTACAGCGGAAACTGAAGACGGCTCTTTGCGACCTCCTTTGCTTTCGGCTTTGGGGCGCTTTCCAAAGAGGGCTCTTTGGCCTCTCTTTGGGTGCGGCTGAAGCGCTTTGACTGTGTCCAAATAGCCCCCAAAGACCTCCCGAAGACCTCCCGAGCGAAGAGGATATATAAGAGACTTCCAAAGTACCGCGCGTTCCCCGAGTAGTGCCGCCGCCAGAAGCTGCAGCTGGCGGCGGCTCCGGGACACCGGCGGGACGGCCCCTCCTCGCTCAGCCTCCTGCTAATCGCCGTCGTCAGTGTCGTCCTCCTCCTCCTCCTCTTACATACATACATACATACTACTAGCTGTCTCACAGCTAGGTCGCGCACACAAGCGTTTCCGCGGAAGTTGATCAATTAAAATGATGCTTTAAATATCTGAACAAAGCTATGAACGAAAACGGCAACGCGCAGCGAGCGACAGGGTCGCCAAGTTTAAATGGACAGGCGACAGCCACGGCAACCGAGCCGAACACTGGGGCTACACAAACGGCCAGAAGGAAGATTTATGCAGCAGACCTATACGGGCCTGTGTCGCCGCATGATTCGGTATTTATCGACCAGGAGACGCTGGAGCTAGTTCTCCATTGGCCGGCGGGATCGACGATATCGGACATTTACGCCCAGCTCCACGGACCGCTGGGATACGCACTCCAGAGCACACTCCAGAGCACTCGTTCGGGCAATCCCGTCCGATGTGCACGAGCAGACCGGTGGGCCCCGGTTTAGCAAGCGCAGCCTCTACAAAGCGGGCAATGGCTGCATAGCGCTGGAGCTCGCGGTACTGGTGCCTGCCGGCGGGATGAGAACGATCACCGCGAACCGTACCGTCTTCAACGGCGGCAGACTGGTGATCCCAGGCGGCGTGCGGCTCCTTCCCCAGGAGGCAGCTGTACCGGTAGAATTCCAAGTCAAGAACATCCACAAGGTCCTGCCAACGCCGTGGGAAATCAAAGGCCTTCCCGTCGGCCTCACCTACGCGGGAGCAGCCTCCTTCCTGGCACAGGTGTACAGCACCCAGGACCAGCCCCGCAGCCCACTGGAGTTCAGCCGACTCACGGCCACGATCATGGCTGACACCTGGCATGTCCTGCTAGACCCGTCAAGCCCCAGCCTGCCGGGCACGCTGGAATACGAGTTTGGCCGTAGCAAGGACAAACATCACTGCGTGGGCGTACTCACCACTCTCAAGCGGCCACCCACCCCGGAGACGGCGCCCTTCATCATGCCGTGCAAACCCCCGGCACGGACGGAACTCCTGCGCCAACGGTGCAGCATCAGCCAGCAGCCGCCAGCCCTAACGATCCCCGCGAGTGCAGCTGGCGCCGGGGCCGCCCAGCAACCTGGCACTGGAGGCGCCGCGATGTCCTGGGGTGCACGGGTCCGTGGCATAAGACCACACGCAGCAACTGGGGAGCCCCAGCAGCACACCGTTCCGCCGGCAGATGCACATCAGACTGTACTCCCAAGGCCGGGGACCAGGCAACAGGCGGTGCCCGACCCCAGCCAGGCAACCGCCGGCCAGCCCACAGCCGCGGAAGGGCTTCGTGACCAGCAGCCAGCCCCTGGCCTGGCCCCCATGACAACAGCGGCACCCGCTGGCCCAGCGTCCGATCCGTCGCCAAAGCAGCCGGCCCCCGGCAACCCACCAGCTGTCGCCCTGGCCCCCCTCCGCCGCCCCCACCACCCCCACCGCTCCTACTACCTCCAACTGCCCCGTTTCCCCAGCCAGCGCCAGTACCAGCGGTGCAGCCCAATCAGGCCCAGACAACCCCGCCAACTGCCGATGGACAGGGCGAGTGGACGGCGGTCGAGCGCCGAGGCCGTCCTCCGAGGGCCGATGGGACCACCCAGCCCCGATCAGGATCCAAATCCGCCAAGGCCAGAGGCTCGGGCTCCCGGTCCCGCTCACGCAGCCGGGCCCCGACAGACAACCCCAAGACCCCCCGAGTGGCCAATGGCCACGTAGGCAAACACCGTAAGAAGGTCGCGCACCTGCCTCAAGAAGTGCAGCGTGAGCTCTTGCGGGAACAGACGGCACCAGCCAGGGCAGCGAAGGCAGCGGCCAGGCAAGCCAGCCTGAAGCACGATGCTGAACCGGACGACCAGACAGGAGAGCCCGCCCCAGATGGATCCCAGCCCGGCCCCAGTCTGCAGCTCCTGCTCCCCGTAGGGGACACCGCCGACCCGCCGCAGCCCGCAGGAACCCAACCCAACAGCCGGCCCACGAGCCATGGAGGAGGACACCCCCCCTCCCCCCGTCTCGCCAACCGCTTGAATGCCCAACACACGAAACAGGAGGAATCGACAACGGACGGCGGCAGCACATGGGCATCCGCTACGAATTGCTACACACAATGTGCGTGGCCTGCTTGGGTCGCAGGCGAACAAGCTTCAGGCGGCTGTACGGCAATGGGCCGCGCTGCGGCTGGATGTGATATGCCTGCAAGAGACTCACCACACCAACATCCAGCAGCAATGTTTATTTGAGCGAGACCTGCGCCATGCAGCCCAACGGGTCCACACACCAGGCTGGAAGGTGGCAGCGCACTCATGGTCAAACTCGCCACACACGGCCGGGGTCCTCATCCTGGTACGGCAAGGCCTCGCGGCAGCAACAGACTCGGCCCCGCCACTCGCTCTCCCGCGAACCTGAAGGGCCGCTTCACGCACTGCCTGCTACACTGGGGAGGACACCGCCTCCGCATCTGCAACGCCTATGTCCCCCCGGGCACAACAGCGGCAGCAATAGAGGCCCGTACCCAGCTGCTCGGCAGCGTCCTGGCCGCCACGGCGACACAAGCCACCACTGAGGGGGCCACCACCCTCATCTGGGCAGGAGATTTAAATTTTGTCGAGGACCCGGCCCTCGACTCCAGTGCGGGGCCGGATGGCCGGCGGGGAGACCGGGCGAGTGCCCGTCAGCTCCGAGAAGCAGGCCCAGCCATGGTCGACAGCCATCGCCACCT
Source organism: Eudorina sp. 2006-703-Eu-15 (assembly GCA_003117195.1). NCBI lineage: Eukaryota > Viridiplantae > Chlorophyta > Chlorophyceae > Chlamydomonadales > Volvocaceae > Eudorina > Eudorina sp. 2006-703-Eu-15. Next base: position 103,062 of record BDSI01000115.1, read on the forward strand.
CCATCCCCAGCGCCGCGACTTTACACATGTGTACCACGCGCCCTCCCCGGGTGGCTCCCGTCTCGACCGGATCTACATCAACCAGCCAACGCTGCCGTACGTCTGCCAGACCTCCATCACCTTCCACTCCCCATCTGACCACCGAATCGCATCCCTGCACCTACTGCCGCGCCAGACGGAGGCCAGGGGCCCCGGCATCTGCCGGGTACGGCTGGCGTTCACAGCACACGAGGACCTAGCGGCTAGCATGTCGGCTTGGATTGGGGCCCAGTGCTCAGCGGCCCCATCAGTGGAGGAACACCCTGCTAACCTGATCGCGTGGTGGCCAGGCTTCAAACGCCGCCTCGCCGACCTGGCCCATCGACTGAACAAGGTAGCCCAAAGGCGGCGGCAGCGGCCTGGCACCCGTGCACGGGAAGCGCTTGCGGCAGTCAAACGAGCACAACAGGTAGTCGACGCGACCCCGACAGCACCCGAAGCCCTCAAACAGCTCGCGGAGGCACAATCAGCCCTGGCGAAGGCCCACCGGGAGGACAGCCGCGAGGCAGCCCGGGAAACTCGGCCCACTGGCTGCGGGCAGGGGAGCGTGCCGGTCCGGCGCTGACGGCGTTCCTGCAAGCCCAAGCCGCCGAACAGCAGCCTGCCCCCGTTGCCCTCCAGGCAAAGTCCGGCCGACTAGTGACCAACCCAGCCCAGCTGCCGCAAGTTGTTGCCGACTTCTGGGCCGAGGTATGCCGCAAACCTGAGTACATCTGCCCCACAGCCCGGCAGACAGTCCTGGACCAGCTGGCCGCCAGTAGCATCTGACTCCCGGCGGAAGAAGATGTGCAGCTTGGCGCCAAGACCATCACGACTGAGGAAGTACGGGTCGCGCTGGTCAAGAGCCAGCCAGGCAAGGCACCCGGGTGGGATGGCATCCCTGCCGATCTGTACCGGAAGTTCTGGCCCGTGATTGGCAGCACCATGGCGAACCTCTTCACAGCCATCGGCACAACGGGGCAGTTGCCGGTCGGCTTCCTGGAGGGAATCGTCACAGTGCTGTACAAGAAGGGCGACCCCAAACAGTCCGGAAACTACCGCCCCATCACGCTGCTATGCTCCGACTACCGGCTGCTCGCCAAAGTCCTGGCCAACCGCCTGGGACCCGCCCTGGCCCGTGTTATCAGCCCCGAACAGTCGGCCTTCCTCCCCAAACGTCTCATCGGAGCTAGCGTGCTATTCCTGCGCCACCTTGCCCATCTCCTCCGCAAACAGAACCGCCGAGCGCTCCTGGCGTTCCTGGACTTCGCCAAAGCATATGACACCGTCGACCGTGGCTTCCTCCTGGCCTCAATGGAAACGATGGGGGCAGGCCCGCAGCTGCGGGGCTGGGTCCAGCTGCTACTCAGTGACACCCAGGCGCGCGCCATGATCAGCGGCTTCAAATCCAGGCGGGTCCGGATGGAAGCGGGTGTTCGCCAAGGGTGCCCCCTCGCGCCTCTGCTGTACCTATTCGTCGCCCAGGCCCTGCTGTGCTGGCTCCGGAGCCAGGAGGTGGGAATCAGATTGCGGCCGTCAGACCCAGACCGCACAGCAGCCTGCCAGTTCGCCGACGACACAGAAGCAGTGATTGATGGAGAGGAATCGGTGGCCTCCTTCCTGGGGGCCATGGACACCTTTGGCCGCGCCTCAGGTCAGCGCCTCAACCTAGACAAAGTGGAGCTGCTACGGGTGGGCAGGATAGATCCGCAGCATCCGCAACCGCCTGCCGAGGGCCCACACCCACGCACGGGCAACTAGACAGCGGCGGCAGCAACAGCCGCAGCAGCAGCAGCAGCCGCCGCCGCAGCAGCAGGAGACCATCAGCGGACTCAAAGTGGTCACCACCGCCACGGCCCTGAACCTGCCGGTCCACAACCAGCTGTCTGCGCCCCAACCTGACTGGCCCAAACTACTCGAGGTGGCCTACAAGCGAATGCAGCGGCTATCCCGCTTCCCACTGTCGGCTTTTGGCCGAGCCACCGCGGCGTCAGCTTACGGCCTGCAAACCGTAACTTGGCATATGGAGCACGGCGGACCTCCCCCGGACGCCACCCTGGAGCACGTAGAGCGGCTGACAGCGCGCCTGGTCGACCGGCAGCAGAGCCCAGAGGACCCCGGCCAACGCCTGACAGGGGTGCCACACAGCCTCCTGGCGGGCCATCCGTCTACCGGGGGTTTTGGCCTACTGCCTCTCAGACAACACATCCGCGCACGGCACGCGATCTGGGCGATCCGCTTCATCGCGGGGGCCCTGGCTGCCACCGCCGAGGGCGGTGACGACGGCAGTGGAGCCTTAGGCTGCCACCCGTGGGTTCGCACACTGTCTGCCTACCTCGAGCTCAGCCACCCGGCTTTCCAGCCCTGGGCACTGACAACCGCCCGCGCCGCGGGGCCCTGGCTCGGTGGTGACACGATGCCAGAGGACATCAGCCGAATCGTGGGGGCTCTGGGCCACCTGCCACCGCTCGAAGACATCGGAACCTCCCCTCTCGTCCCGGGAGATTGGTGCTGGGCGGCTGCACTGTGGGGCAACCCCCTCCTACCGAATGCACCCGAAACCAGTGGAGGCGACCGCCGCCCGGGCCTAGAGGCTTATCACGAGGCGCTGACGTACTGCCGGAAACTGCGCACAGTGGGAGACCTGGTGCGGGCCAGGGACGAGCTGGGCGGCACCGGTCAAACCCACATCGCCCAGGGACCGGAGTGGCAGGAGTGGGTGCGCACACACCTAGACCCATCAGCAGCCTCAATCTTGCAGCTACAGGACAGGACCGCCGCCCTTGCAGCCCTCAACACCCTCTGCAGCGACATCAGCCCGGACTGGCTTGACGCGGCCCGGGCAGTGGAGGCCCGGCAGCAGCAGCCGCAGCAGGCGCCCACAACACCACCCTCACCGCCGCCAGCGCCGCCCCCACCAGAATGCGCGCAGGTGATGGCGATGATCGTGTCGCGACTGGGGTGGCGGATCCCCGGGGCAACGGAGCCCGTGCCGCTCCGCCGCCTGACCGTCAGCCAGGCGACACAGCTGCAAGGGGCCCCCGCCTTTGAACGACGCCTGCAACTACTGGGCGAGTTTGTACGGGAAGCCCTGGGCCTGCCCGACGGAACAGCCCCGCCAGCCGGAGAGGTCAGCCGCTTCCGAGTGGCGTTGGCGCGCCTGTGGTCGGAGGTACGCTGGGAAAACGAGAACAAGGAGACCCTGTGGCGGATGGCAGTGGACGGCCTGCCTCTGCCCAGCAACACGCATTTGGCCAGGATGGCCCCCGAGCCGTGCGGCTGCGGAAGCTACGGGGGCGCCGCCGCCGGCCGGCCGTGCTCCCCCCGCCTACACCATTTCTGGGAGTGCCCCGTCGCCCAGGCCGTGCGGGAACAGATTGACCGACACCTGTCACCCGAGCCAGCAACGGCAGTCAGCAGCAGGATGACACGGCGACACCTCTGGCTGGCGCAGGCGCCAACCGGATGTGAACAGCCTGCCTGGGACGTGATCACCCTGGCAGCGCTCTCCGCCATGGACACCGGCAGATGCTGCCTCCGGGCAGCCCAGCGTCGCGCGGCGCGGGTAACAACAGCCGCAACATCGGGGCGTCAGGCACCAACACAGCAACAACAACCAGCGCAGCGTCAGCAGGCCCCCCGCCAGCGACACATCACCGATTTCTTCGCCCGGGCCGAAGGCACCCCCCAACAGGAGGGCCCTGCACTCACCGCACCCATCGACAACGCTCCGTCACAGGAGGGCAGAATGAGCGAGGTGGACGCGATGGCAACGGCGGCAGTGGCGGCGGCGGCCGGAACGGCAGCGATTGCAGCGTCGCCCCTGGACCGTGCTCGTGCTCGGGCGGTGGTGGACGTTTGGGCGCGTCTGCGATCGTTCGCAGCGCTGGGTGTCCCCCGCCGTGGCTGGGACCGGGTGGGACCACAGCACCCCATCCTGGCCGTGGCTGGGGAGCAAGTACGGTGCGCAGCACCAGTAGAGATCACGGCCTAAGAGCACGCCGTGGGGTTAGGGATGTGGCTCAGTCGGGGGGGCGGGGAAAGGGTGCGTGGGGGGCCTGCGAGCGAGCGCGCGGGTGGGAGGGTTCTAAGGGCGTGAGCTGGGGGAAGAGGGCGATCTGCGGAGCGTCCAGGGAGGGGCGGGGAAGCAGGCAGCGCTGGGCGAGGTTTTTGAGTGGCTTTTCGTTCGTGGTCGTGTTGCTTTCCCGGAGAGGGGCTTCCTATGGGGCGGGGGCCTCCGGTACGTGTGTGTTTGGCGGTGGTACAGTAGGAGCGCTCGCCCTGGGCTGAGCGAGGGTACGCAGGCGCGGGAGGGGGAGGGCGCGAGGGGTGCGTGGGGAGGTTCTCGGGGAGAGAGGAGGAGGCTGAGCTTCGTTGAGCTCGCGGGGCGCGTCTCTCTTGGTAGCGGTGCAGCGGAGGGGCCTTGTGTGTCTGGGGAAGGGGTTCTCAGCCTGGGGGCCGTGCCTTAGGTGGCTATCTAGGGGGGCGCCGTGCTGGCTTGTCATCCCTGCCTCCCGCGGTGCTTTGGTTGGGGCACTCGTTTCCTGGTGCGCGAGGAACAGCCTCTGCAGCAGACTCCAGGAGAGCTCCGTAGACAGCTTCGGACCAGCTACCGTGCGTCTGTTTCGCCCCCCGTACCCCTTGTACCGTGTGAGTAGTAGCGGTCAGCGCCTGCCCCCGCCCAGGTGGGGGGTGAGTGAGGCTTCTTGTAGCGTGCAGCCGTCGATACCTTATAGCAGGTCAGCCTTGTTAGTGTTGCGTGTGTCAGCAGCCCGTCCTGAGCTTGCCTGCGTTCTCTGGTCCTGTTCTGGTTGCTTGCGAGTTAGCTGTGAGGGTCCCCGTGGGTGAGGTGGTTCTTCCCAGGTTAGCCCGTGGGTTTACTCCCCGCTTCGTGCGCCTTCGTCGAGTCTTAGCCCCGTGTGTGCGTGGTCTGTTCCGAGGGACCCCTGAGGCCCCATCTAGCGAGCCGGGTCTTTGGTTGGCTGGGTGGGTGTGCGGGAACTTGAGAGCAGGTCGACCCCGTTTTTGGTCTCCTTGCCGAGTGCGGAGCAGCAGCCTGCAGTCGAGTTTGCTGCTCCGGTTTGTTGATTTTCCCAGTGCAGCGGTCGAGTAAGTCCGGCCGGGGCTCACCATGAGCCAGCTGGCGGCGGGCGTGTGAGTGCGTGTGCGTGGAGGAGTGTGAGTCTGGCGTGCGAGTGCGCGCGTGTGAGTGCTTGGCCGGCCTGCTTGCTTGGAGGGGAGCCCCGCCGGGCTCGAGCCAGGGTGTGAGGCGCGCGGCGGTCATACGGACAGACAGACGGACAGACAAATCCGCGCGCCCCGCCCTGCGCTGTGGTTCGGCCCGGCAAGGGGCCCCTGGCACTCGTCCGTACGACATGTGTACGGCGAGCCGCCCACAGTGTAACACCCCATTCATATGGGATGCAGGTACATGTCCGTGGCCAATGTCACCAAAGATTTTGCCTGCGGGAGAATTGTACTTCACAAATGCAGTAGTCCTTGCTGTAATGTTCGTTTGTATGAAATGGTCAGCAAATATCAAAGTTGTAAAGTTTGAACACGACGGAGCTTAGCTTCCGCTTGTGCTTACTGGTTGAAAGCCGTTACATATATGTGGCTTGAACTGGCAACTGGTTCCCCTGGCACTGGACCTCCTTGTGTGTCGCCTAGTAGTTGGGTTTATCATGCATATGCGCGGCGGGGATAGCGCTTATCGATCTGAACACGCAAGCGGGTCTTCGCTAGTGGGCTTGTCCCCCCCCCTTTATTTGGAACCAAGCGTCCTCGCCGGTCTGCCGGAGTGCCACGGAGCCCTACCTCTCTTCGGAGAGGATTTCCCTACGCCGCTTACGTGACTCCAGGGGATCGAACCGTCGACCTCGGCTTTGCTAGGTTGTACGGCATCGTCTAATTGTAAGCACAAAGGCGTAACCCGGGTTGACGGGAGACGACCGTATCGCGGCTGTAGCACCAGGAGATCCTGGGCTAGCTGCGCCAGCGCTGAACCGCACTGGGCGATGACTCGGGGCTGTAAGCCTGGCTTACAGTGTGATGATGACTCGCGCTAGCTATGCCCTGTACCCTGGCTCGTTCATTCTACATACAGCCGGCGGCGATTGTACGTACGTATGTTTCACCCGCCGGGAGCAGATCATTTCGCGGCTCGAGCGAGCTGCTCTGCTTCCCCGGCCGAGCAGATGGACCCCTCGCTATGGATCCGTAACAAGATTCGTTAGCTATGCGAACCAACAGCAGCGGTCGTTAGTTCAAGCACGCATCCTAGTTCTACCACGTATATACGATAGCACTAATAGCCACTTCTACGACTACCTACTGCGTGGTAAGTGTCACGACAACCGCCGCATGCAACTGAACCCTGAGCAAGGGGTCCACATGGCTTCTTGCCTGCTCAGGCTGCCACGGGCTGCCCGATGTTTCCCTGCGTGGCTTACCCGCCCCGCGCCGCGGCCAGCGAGCGTTTCGCCGCGGCAAGCAGGTAATGGGACATGTTAGCTGGACATGTTGGATACGTACGGTTTCGCCAGTTGGGCGGCACTTTCTTGCCACCCCAGGCCTGAGCACGGAAGGGGTATGATCGCAAGGCAACCAACGTGTACGACAGGGTCCCGGTGCACTCACATGGTTGGCGCCGGCGTGGGCACGGCTATACATTATGCGGGTGAGCAGGCAGGGATGCAGGAGTGCAGTTGCACCTGTTGCCGGCGGGGCTGAACGGCGCACACGGATGCATGTGTCATTCATGTCTACCGTCGTTCTGCGTTTATTTGATCCACAAGCAAGATTTGTCGGTTTTTATATGCGGAAAGCGGCCCAACTGTCATGGCATACATTCAACGCCAATCACCCTAATTGCCAAGCTATTACAATTTCCCCACTCGCTTGCTTGCGCGCGCTCCCGTGGCCAATGATGTACCTTCTAATGATGCCCTAGCTATACATGCCATTATGCCCTCCTTTCGGAGGAAACACTCATTCGTTCGGGCGTACCAGGGCAACCTAAGCGCATGTAACACTCGCTACCGACTCCAGCAGCTTCCCTGCCGCAGCTGCTTCGGTCGTCGCTGCCCTTCGGCGCACCCTGCCTGTCAAGCACTCGCGTGTGTGCACGCACATACATGCATGCACGTACTTACGTACACATGCATTGGACGGAGAACGAACCCCTCATCATTAATAACACACCACTAGCTCTGTATGTACGCACAAAGGCGTAACTCGGGATGCCAAACGCAAAATACGTAAAATACGTTCTCGCGAACCTCAACAATACCGACACGCCCCTACATATATAGGACGTTGTAATGTTGGTTAGCTAGCAACGTGGCAACATGGTATACACCGGTGATTTGGGGTCCGCTGTAACTAAGGTTCATTCATTCATAGCAAGCAAGGCGATCTACGCATACGAGCGCATGCATGCCCACATTGCATATATGCACGCAGCCAGCCGTCCGTCATCAGCCACTCTGGCTGGGCTGCAACCGATTTTAAACCCTGCGGCGAATTCACCTGCCGACTCGCACTCCAGAGAGCCAGTTGCTTGGGCGATACGTACTTCCCTTACGACCTACTGTCCTACATGCAGCATCGCAGTAGCTACATACAGCAGCCACCGCAGTAGTCAGGTACATTCCAATTTTTCATATCGATCATACCCCTGGTGCAAGAAATGCATTGAGCGAAAGCGCCCTCAGTGACAGCTGGATGGCTGCAGCCATCAGCAGCTGCTGTCACTTGCATGGCGGCAGCTACGCACATACGTGGCTGATGATGATGAGTAATGGGCATACATACCGACGTACACTAGTAAGTACTCTATGTATCTACGCTATGCTACATACGCGTATACACAACGCACGCCAGCCACCCGCGTTTAAAGATTGCAAACAAAGAACGATCGCTCGTAGGCCCTGCGGCGGAGCAACAGCAGACACTTCTGGACTACGATTGAGCGACAGACACTACTGCTGGACTACGACGAAGCAACGACAGACTCTGATGTACTACAAAGAAGTGATAGACACTGCTGGACTACGACTGAGCGACAGACACTGTTGGGCGGACTACGACAGAGCGAAAGACACTGCTGGACAACGACGGAGCGACACGACATACGTACGGGGAAAGCCTCAAGCACTTCATCATGTAATGCGTGGCTTGTACGTAGTACTGGTGGATAGTCGGACGTTGCCGTCGCTGCTGCTGCTTCCTGCGCGATTGACGCTTGCGGAACCCGGCGCCTCAACTTGGTTGCTGCCCCGTATAATAAACTCGGCAGAGCTGATGCAATCGCGGATACGTCACTTGGCCAAGGCTTTCCTTGTCCAGCAAGTGCTGAAGTAGGGATGGGTTGGAAGACGGGGCCAGTAAGCATTATATATTAGGGCTGGGAATTACGGTTACGGTGATTACGGTGCTACGGTGTTACGGCGTAAGCAATTACGGTGACCCTGAAAAATGGCGTAAGCTTGACAAATTTACGGTCGGACCGTAAGCGCGCAGTACCATCCCAAGGTCCACGCCTCGAATTAGCTTTTCCCGGCTTTGCAAGCACCACATCGGCACTACGGGATGACTCCTAGAACCACTGAAGGTGAAATGTAAGCCAGTGACGCGGATTCACGAACCTATGGACCATAGATTGACGAGGATTGGCCACCAATTCAAGGACATACGAACCTGCCTGAACTCTAGTTCAGAATCTCTGCGAGATATTCGTAACATGATGTTAAGGGCAGAAGCGCTGCTTGCTCGGAAGCGGCTGAGGAGGCCCACCGCCGATGGCTGCGCTGATTGTCAGCCAAAGTGTGGCAAGAGGCCGACTCAAGAGCCGGAAAGCTTAAATAGAGGTATACATCGATAAAGGATTTCATGTAGACTTTACTGGTATTGTTCATATGAAGTTTTGGCTTCGAACCAACTCGTTACGGTCGACTTGGCACCCAAACCCACCGTAATCGATTTACGGTATTTTACGGTGTTACGCTATTACACCGTAAGAAATTACGGTCCGAATTTGGCGTTACGGTGTAATTCGCAGCCTTAATTATATATGGCTTTACCATCCTGCCTGCTGCCAGAACAAGTATGAAGCAGGTGCTGGGGAGGGTTTGGAGGAAAGGGCCAGCAAGCATAATGGTGGCGACATACGCTCACCGCCGTGTCATTAGGCGGGTCTGGCGCGGTTTCCAGGAGAGTCAATCCTGGCGCGCTGGTAACCTGGTGTGGTGGCCGGTATGGCTGCATGACCCCCCCGCGGGTGATGGAGGATGGGTGCGCAGTCCTTGGCAGGGGTTGATGAGACGAGGCACCTACGATCTATCTGGGCCCGGTGGAACACCCGGTCGGGATCAGTGTTGCTATCTTAAATAAAATAAATATTTACGGGCCAAAAACCCGGAATTTTTTCATTTCCCGGACCCCCAGAAAACCTGCGAGATTTCATTTATTTGACGCTGTAGGGAGCCGGAAATCTGCCCTGCCAACTATTTTCCAGACTACCAAAAGGGCCTGGAAATCTGCAGGCGCAGGGGCAATTCCTGTGTCGTACACCTGTCTACCGCCAAAACACACTCTGATGCCGTGTCCCGGACTCCTGGTTACCCCCCTCCCACATGCATCCGCGACGCCAGGAAAGCGTGCTTCAGGCCTCCAAGACTGAGAATCCCTGTCGTAGCTGTGGTAGCAGTGTCCCTGCTGTCGAAACACGCCGAAATATTTCCTGGCCTGCCCGGAGGTTTTTATTTCCTGGCATCTAGGAAGGCCCCCAAAATCTGCCCTGCCAAAGGTTTTTTGGCTACTGGCGACAGGCCGGAAACCTGCGGAATTCTATTTCCCCGTTTTGGAAGATAGCAACACTGGTCGGGATACGGGTCCACCTTGCAACGGTTACATTACATACGCTACGCACACACTGTCGCAAGTGTACAGACAGACGGACAGAGGTGCCTGAACGATCGTCATTATTTCCTGGCCTTTTCTTACGAATTCGCTGCTGGAGATGGAAGGTGTATGTGCACGTATGTATGTAAATGTGCACCCCGGCCACATCCCACTTGAACGTGATAAAACTCGTCAAATCCATCGCCGCTGGATGGCCGATAATGAGGCAGATTCGCACAAGCGGCTTTCTTGGACGGGGGGTGGGTGGGCTCGCTCGTCATCCGCATTGAGCCCGGGCAATAGGGTTCCCAATTTCTAGACGGTGCCCCGCGTTCAGTGATGCTACGGCACGCGCGCCCTTCACAATGCATGCACTAGTCCAGCTCATCGCCCAGCAGCCACCTACGCACCAGCAGGTTTTTGAGATCTGCCGGCGTGATGCCGGGCATCATCACGTGCTTGATTAGGCGGCCCAGCTCCGTCCAGTTCAACGTGCCGCTTCGGTCCGTGTCGAACAGTTCGAACACCTGCTTCAGCCGCAACTGATGTTCTCTAAGGTAGAGGTCGAGGGCCTGGTGAGATAACCACACGAGGTGGTGGGGGATAGGAGGTTGGGGGGGCGGGCGGCCAGCGAACGAGTAATAACGAACGTGCACGTTCGTGGGAAATCTGGAGAATCAGCAGACATGCTCTATTGTTTGGCCTTCGACTGCATACATACATACATATATATATATATATATATATATATATATATATATATATATATATATATATATATATATATATATATATATATATATATATATATATATATATATATATATATATATATATATATATATATATATATATATGGTAGTATATAACCATATATATAGTAGTATATAGTATATATACATATGGTAGTATATATATATGGTAGTATATAATGCCGTAAGATAATAAAAGCCCCCGCCCCATTAGAAGAATTAATCAGGGATGCAACCCCCCCCCTGTCGACCCCCCTGTCGAACCGTTGTCAACTCCCCCCCCCGGCCCCCCGAGGTACGTCTTGGTGTTGTTGAATTTCTCTAAAGTAGTGTAATGATAGAAATGCAAGCATACAAACGTTTTAGTTGCAGTATAGCTCAAATAAAGCTAGCACCAAGGAAGAAGTTGTCAGAAGGGTTGCCGAAACCGTCTGGTACGTACCCGGCGGCACCCGCCCGCCCGACCGACCGTTGCCGTACAACAAACTTTGTCCTCCGTTAACATAATAAGTATCTTTTTAATTATTTGGAAAGCTTAATATTAGGAATTGTTTCTTCAGGATATGCTCCAGGCTCGCGCGTTCTATCCCTGCACGCACTCATCACCTCGAAGAACATGGAACATAAGTCCCGGTTGCCTGTCCTTGATGCATGGGATGTTTGCAGGCGGCCCAGCGGCTGTGGCCATTCGTCCTGCCAGCGCGGCCGGCTGTACAACATTTGGGTATCGGAATCAAGGAGGACATCCTGATTGCCCAACCTGTACGTGGAGGTTTAGGGGACGGGCATGAGGGGCGGGGGCCACAGGGACTGCTTCGACGGACGTCTTCGTTAGGCAGGCGTGGATCAATAGTAATACCTAGTGACGAAAATCATGCAAGGCGTTTTCCGTGGCTGCTATGATATCATGACAGTTACATCGGTCGGTGCGTATTCGCTGAACTAGGAAATTAAAAAGACGTCGGCTTTGCAACCGCCGCCGCTTAATATGTGGGACGACGAAGAACGGTCTGCTGGCTGGAGCGGCTACGCACACGCACGCACGTCTCCATTCTTTAGTCGACCCCGCCCAATACAGCCGCGGCCGCCATTGTGCGTGAGTGATAGATCTTGTGTGACGGTGTTGTATTGGTCAGGTAAATAAACCCGCCCGCCAATGTTAGTTCAAGCAAGAGGTGCGGCGCAGGTCAGTTCATTGGTACCGCCCGACGCCGCAGGCTAGGATGATGGATTCTGCAGCGGTGTAGTGGACGTCCGGATGGATGGCATGGCCCGTTTTTGGGTCGTTCTGAGGAAGATTTGTATGTATAAAGTAATATAACATAATAATACATACATAAACGCACGCACATTCACACCTGTACAGGTGGAGAGTCCATCTTGCTTCAACGCCGTTGATGGCGTCGTCTGCTGCTGCGTCGTCGGCTATGATTTTTTGCCTGCTGCCGATGGGATCACCGCCGCCGGCGACCAGGCCCGTCGTCCTTCTTCGGTGGTCGGCGCCTCGGGTGATATCGAGGTCCACAGCTCGGAGCGCCCGAAGAATCTCCACAAAGCTCATCTACATTCCAGACAAAGAGGCGTACATACACCGTACACCACTGAAAAGTATAGGAGTTAATTCCTGGTGGGTAAGGAGGCGGGTACGAAGAAAGGTGCGCTCAGATAGACTACCTAGTGGTGGCAGCGGCGTGTACCGTCAGCGAGCCTCACCGCCCTTCGTTGCCACACCGTATTAAATACATTCTTGCTCATTATATCTATTCCTCTTGGTCTCGTTATATATTATTGAGTAGTATTCGTGATACGTACATTATAATGAAAATGTATAATATCACGTTGATTAGTTACCACGCATGGTTTTATGTTATTGTTTTCGTTATTAGTCAAACGGCGGATCAGCGCAGGGTTCGACGAACTAATAACGTTCGATAACGCATGTGAACAGCAGGGGCCATGTCGATGGGCATGAAGGACCCGTACCTCGTAAAAGATATTGCTTACGAGTATTGTTAGTATATGTGTGGCTTTCGTGCGTTAATTGCCGTGGGTAGCCTGCATTCGCCGACTTCAGTGTACCGTACATGTAACTAGGGTTGGCCCGGGCATTGGAATTAGGATCTTTCTTATGTTTAGTTTTTAATTGATATCTTAATTAGGATTCAGAAGGCCTATTCCAGACGCAAGTTGAAAAGACAATTAAAATTGTACGACAGACATTCTAAATAAAGGCCTTTGGACCATGGTCTCTGAAGGTGCAGTACTCCTTGGCAGCAATCCCGGCTCGAAATATTTCCCGGGCGCTGTGTCCTGATATGACGCTGAGACAGACGCCTTTTGTCGGTTTGTGGCAGGAAAGATCAGACAGCTCGCACATTGTTGCAATAATAACAATGTTGCCGCAGGCCGGAAAGGAACCGATGGGAATGTGTGACACTGACGACCATCAATGCGTGGTTGTGTGCCCAGCCAGGCCGTTTCTTAGCGTGATAAGGGTATATATAGGACGTGGCACAGATGCCGGTTGGGTCAAGTCCAGCCTGTTTGTGTCCCCGTACGATAGGGTGCGGCAGGGCGGTTCGACGTGTTTGACGTGTTCCCCTAACCATTTCCAGTAATTCCTAAAAGACATCGCATGGGTTACAAGAAGACGTCTCGTTGCCGATCCTTAAGGACGAAAACCTTTCGATTAGTAGCGGCAGCCCCTGACTATCTAATATGAATCTAATGGTCTAATAACCTAAAAATATTAAAATTTCTAATCAATTTTTTTTAAAATAAGCCCATAGCAACTTGCCGTATCACACGCACCTTGCCAGCGCTGTACACGTCGTACAGGTGGATTTGGGTCAGCATGACCCGCAGTTCACGATCGATGCGCCGCTCGTCCTGATTCCCGGATGGGCCCGTGTGCATGAGAAGGCGGATGAGGGCGACCACGCCGTCGTAGTCCAGTACGCCGCTTCGCTCCCGGTCCAAACACCCAAATATTTCGTGGGCCCGCGCCTTTGTTGATAGATCGTACAGCGATAGGGAAATATAATCAGGTTGATATAGGTAAATTCTAAAAAGTGGCATCAGGCAGATAAAGATGTCTAGAAGTGGCAGATGGATCATAATAGAGAAGGTGGAAATTCTGCTGTCAAGTAGGCAAGAAAGGTGGCAATTAGAAGATGTCAGGTAGCTAAGTTATAAAATGAAGGTGGCAGCAGGCACATACGTACGTACCAAAGTTACGAAAGGTGGCATGTAGCTAAGTAAGTTAAGGAAGATGCATGGCTGGTCTCAGGGCCCGAGACAGCCTGGATCGATGCTGTATGGCTGCAAGGTGCGTGCGACCGGTAACAGACATTCTGAGCCCGTCCAGCCATACTAGCCATACTGGGTGAGTCATCCAGTAGTCATGAAATGCATACTTGCTGGTACGACTGCTCCAATACACGCACGGTATAACCCAGGGTATGATTGGGGCTGTATGACTGAGGCACATCATGACTAGGCTTATGACTAGGACTGTAAGGCCAGGTAGGGGGGTTCTATGACAGGGAGTATGACTGGGAGTATGACTGATGAGAACACGCTGTATGACTGAATCTATCTTTTATTAACACCATGGTAACGATTTATAAACACCATGGTGACGATTGGTATTAATAAATCGTGAAACAAGTGTCTTGTGCGCGAACGGTGTTGCTGCTTGCTTGGATGGCGGGGCAATGTACTAGCTACAACGCATGCGACCTCTGCAGCACACTCGGTTCCGACCGATCGCTAAGCTTGATTGTTGATCCTTGCGCTTCCTGCAGGTGCGTCGTACGTCCGCACAACGAAGCACAAGGGCTACACTAGTGCACGCGTAAGCGTCCAGCGGCCACGGTGTATATATAGGTCTCCGCCCAACCCCACCAACACACGCCCAGCGTAATATACATTACTGTATTAGTACTTGTAGTATCAGTATACCTAAAATCTTGCTCCGCAATCGCGCAGGACGGGACACACAACTGTTGCCCCGGCTGGATCGGGGCATGCACCTCGCGCTACCAAACATGGGCTCATACGCACCATGTCGTCCCGGAGTAGTTGCGAGGCGCGCTCCATGACTTTGGTAACCTCCAGTGAACAGCTCAGGCCCGCCGCCCTTGCCTTCTCATCCTGCACCAGCATCTGATGCGCCTCTTTGCAGTGGTCAAACATCTCCTGCATAGTGTAAACGCTGGCGTTCCGCCGATCGTCCAGCAGCACCTATATATAGCGTTCGGGTTTATCAGGTTGCGCACAGAAATAGTCGTCACACGAACATCGTTTTGGTGATAATTATATGTCCTTCGCTACATAACATTATATCAGTCTGTATGTCGCTTCTGGGCGCTAGAACACCTGGTAGGTGTACCTAGTGTACCTGAGCGTTCGCTCATTTAACCTATGCAAGGGACGCCGCACTAACGCCACCCTCGCGCGCTCACCATTAAGAAATAAATCTGATTCGCTGTGGCCGTGGGCATCACGCTGCGCACCAGCTCCGTCAGCTCAGAACGATCAAGGTAGCCCTTGCGGGTTCGGTCGAAGTCATCAAAGAATGTCGGAAACATGATGCGTCCCGACTGTGATGCATGCGGCCAGGCACATAAAAACGTTAATGGAATCGTGTGTACGGTTCATTATCACCAGCCCGCCGGATACATGCATACCGTTACAATCATGCGGCAGCCGGCCAATGGCTGGCGTTGTCTTAGTTGTCTCGGACTAGGAATAGATGAAGGATGCGTGCGACTTTGCAGGTAAGTAGGAATATACTAAATAAGAGGCGGCGTGGGCCGGTCGTAAGCATTCGTGTCAAGCAAGCCAAAACAAAGGCCGCTGGTATGTGCCGAGGGTTGCTGTAGTTGGCGTGCCAAGCGTGTTTCAGAGAGGAAAATGAAGAGGGCGCGAGAAGACGCGAACGCACCTCGCGACGCGATTGATATAATGCAACATTACTTGAACCATTGCTTAGGACGCATTCGGTCGGATCACCCACACGCGTGTGAGAGATGGAAACAGAGTTGGCAGGTGGGTAGGCGTGCGCGGTTTATCTATCCATTTATCCGAGAATTTTTTGAAACCTACTTTCAGGTGCTGATCCAACATCTTGAAGAATGTCATGGTGGTCGCGCATTCGAAAGGCTGACGGGTGCCAACCTCCTGCCATGGGCCAACCACACGCATCACGCCGTATGCCTTATCCAAGGATACGAACAGTGCCTCGGCGGACGTACAATCGGCCATCAGGGAGGGCCTGCTGATATTGGAAAACTTAAGAATTAATGAATAAATATATTACTTCGTATTTTAGGACAGTACAGTACAATATAACACCACGGCGCCCCTACTAGCGGTGGACCACAACCAAAGCCGAGCAAGACCGGCTCCGGTGGCCTGTATGTAATGATCTGATATTATTAAGTGTATTGTTATATGACACGATTATGACAAATGGCATATTGATATGTAACACAATGTTAAATTCCATTCTATCATATTATTTCATCGATTTAATAAAATGTGAAACACTATATCATCATGTACTAATAGCTGCCTCCTGCCAGCCTACCGGAAGTTGAGGATGCCCACGACCCAGCGGCGACCTGTTGGGAGCCGCGGCCGCGCGCCCTGGATGAACAGCCGATGGCCCACCAGGATTCGCACCCGTTCTCTGCTGCTGCCTGCTTGGCGCAGGATTAAGTGCTGCGCTTGGCAAAACTGGCAAGCTCTCACTTACTGCTTGTGAGTGCTCCTGGCCAGGTGTGCTCGGCGGAGACACAACGCTGCCCGAACGGACTGATGGCGCAGTGGAAGGCCTGTCCTGCTGGCCATGTATGTGTCCAAATTGCATTGCATTTCTGCGCCCCGCCACATTCGGTGATGGCAGCTGCTGGTTTGCAGTATTCAAGTTGGTGGATATCGGAGAAGTTGATTCTTGGATCGGCGGCAACAGAACTGCTGGAATTTCCAACGGTCTTCTCGATGCTCCAGTCGTCTGTTCAGGCCTGCCGCCACGACCGCCAGGACCTGGTGCACAACCCAATTGCGCGGGTGTGCCCGGACCATTCATCGGGCTTGTTGGAGATGCCGTCGTTGGTGACAAATCGGGCCCCACCGGGTCAGCGACCGCACCAGGGCTGGAGGGCAAAGTTAGCGCTGGCAGCGCGGCTCCAGTCACACTCAATGCTGCTGTCCCTGCTGTTTGATTCGCTGCGAACCAGGGCCCATAACAATAAGGGTCCCTGCTGTCTTTGGGCTGCTCGTTGGTGAAGCCGATTATAGGCTGCTGGTGCTGTTGCTGTAAATTGTCTGCAGCTTTAGGCTGTTGGTATGATGTGATGTGCACCTCTGCCTTCAAGTCAATGCGACGACCTTATGCGACGACCTTACATACAATCAACCATGTATGCTTACTGGTGTTGGGGCACGTCGTCGACAGTTGCAAGTGCCGTTGGATTTCCTCCCGATCATACGTTTGGCCAGTCTCCACCAGCATGTGCGGGTCCTTCATCACATCTTGAGAGATTCCGCAGGTGATGCACGTCCTCAGGTCCTCAACGTACGCCAGGAACGCCTTGGCCATGAGGCACTGTTGGTCCGAGCTGAGCTCGTTGGCGACAGCGGCTTGGTGCTCTTGTAGCGATGTTTCCATGACCAGCTGCAAGATGTTTGCCTCTTGGTCTTCCTTGACTTCACGCAGCTCCTTGACCTCCTGCTCAAGCGCTACCATTATCACATCGTTAATACTATCCTGCAAACCAACAATCAAGGACGGTCACCAAACGATAGCGAGCGATGCTCAGTGTCTTGTATCAAGTGCAATGGTTCTAGCTATCTGCGGAATGGATGAGTACACTAAGTTGGACTGGATGAGACACGCACAACGGAAGTTGCTATCATGCATCTCACGTCGTACAGTGTGCATAGGACATATATTGTATCCGTCACCATCGTCAGCCACCACTCATACGTGAGGAAGGTGTACCTGCTAGTCTGTAAATTTTAGCGAGACCAGCACGCAATAATGGAAACACGAAGCAAATAACAATTGTTGTCAGTTGGGTTGTACATTTTATGCACGCACCGGCAACACGCCACCATGGCCAGAGCCTCCCGTGCCGCCAGTTATACGGGTCAAGTACTCAGCAACCGTGCTTTTGAACTCGTTCAGAAGGCGCTTCAGTGCCGCTTCTCGCTTCTGGACCTCAACGAAGAGCGGTTGCGCGGCCTTCTGCATCGAGCACAGCTCGTCTAGGTGCAGGTTGCGGAGGCCGTGATCCACCGCCCGAATTTTTTCTATGACAGCAGCCTTGAAGTCATCGTCAGGAATGTAGCCTTGGTGGGAAAGCGAGATCTGTAGAGTCAGCAGCTGCGCGGATAGCTTGCATCCGAGGCTCTTCACGCGCTCCACATCTCTGCCTGCGTTCATCATTCGTGCGTGTGTATTAATAGATTATTATTTATGTTATTGTTTCGTATTATATAATTTTAAGTATTAAAGTACATTATTATAGCATTAGTATTATTAGTATTAGTATTATTCTCGGTACTATAAGTTAAATTGTTAGTATGCGTGATTGCTTGTGACGGGCCGTGGCGGGCCGTGGCGGCCGGTGCGGGCGCCCGGGCCGCCCCGCGGGCCCCCGGGCCCCGGCCCCGGCCCCGGACCCGTCCGTGCCCCGGCGGCCGCGCCCCGACGCCCAGCCCCGGGGCCCCTGCCCACGTGGCGGGCCGTGGCGTGACATGACATGTATGACAGTGCCAGCAAACGCCTTGCTTGTCAAATATTCATATGTACCTAGGTACTTGACCGTACTTGCGTCTATCGATCACAATCAAGATCGACGTGTACCACACCCGGGCACACGGAAGCACACCGAAGCAACCCGCTGTAACAGGGTCATGGACTGAAGCATGTTTGTTCAGTCGTGGCGGAGACCGTGCACCCTATGTTAGTCCAATAATAATATAATCAATGCCTAACATAAAGACTATGTTAGTCCAATAGATTATGTTTGGGTTTAGTTTGGGCAACGGCGGGCAACGGCGTCTGGTGTAGCAAGATGATAGCTGCTGTCAGAGCGGTCAGAGGCAGGCCAACGCCTGCCAAGCGGTGTAAAGTACATCTGCCGACCGTGATTCATTCATTCATTCAAAGTCCTATGAGTAAGAAGTATGTTTGAATAAATCAGGTACAACTGGTGCTACCGTTAATAACGGACGGTATTGTTTTTGGGCTGCATGCTGAAGAATCGCATTAGCGCAGCAGCGCGCATTCCTTTATAACCTACGTACGCACGCACAGTGACATTGCTTGGTAATGCGGATACTCAGTTGCCATTAATTCATCAGTTACTACTGACCAGCTTTAAGAAACTTCATGTACAGAGGCCTCTGGGCGATCTTCTGAACTGCGTCCGCGCACTCTTGGAGAGTTCCTTGCAAGTCCTGAAGTACAAAATACGATTTGTTCATTACATACAATGCGGTAACGAACCTTGTTTACAAACGAACCAAAGCAAGCAACCAGACGTTCAATGAAATCGACTGCATAGTACGCTTGCATGCATCCCATCGTTCATATATTATATACCGACCGGCCTACCTTCAGCGCGTCAAGCACGACCTTGTCATGTAGCCGCGGTTTGATCACACGCTTCTTGAGCATTTCAAGTACGTCACCGACGCGCTTTATCCTCTCCTCGAGCTCAGATGCATCTCTAGGAATGTCTTGAACCTTTCCAAGGATTTCCTGGACGCAAAACGCCGAGCGCAGGCACGCGCCAAGAACGGCGGACACCGCCGAAATTTCTGCCATTGGCTGGAACGAAGCATGTGCCGCCAAGGCCAGAGATTAAAGAGATCGCGGGGATCGAATTTGAAAGCTTGGGCGTGCACGCTTCGCTGGGCAAGAACTTGATGACTAGAGAACTAGGCGTACGTAGCTCAATCCTGCAATCATGGCCACGTTCATAATTGATGCAATTATAGTTAAATAACAATCTTCCAGGTTATTTAACGTTGCCTAGTATTAACTGTAACATGCACCCTGGCATTCACCGCCAGCAGCCTTATGTACGGCGATGTGCACTTCAAGGATAGTTGCAACCAAGCGCTCAGGAGATAGCAACCCAGTTATACGTGCCACCGTTTAAATGTGTTTAAACAAGGCAAGATCTAGATAAGCCATGCAGACGGCATCGGCATTTCCACCGTCGTTTTCCACGAATGGTAAGATAGGACGGAGTGGGTAAGATTAGGCTTACTGACGTCCGCCACTGCCTGAACAATCAAGCCGGTGGCATTATTCTAATATAACGGACGATGTGGCGGGTTCGTTACTGTATATATGTATGTATGTTACATGTTGTACTGGTCGTATGGCCAATACTGACATGCGTTCCCCCACAACGATTTACGTCAAGGGGCGCACAAAGATGAGTTAACTAAGTTACTGTCATCATTATTGCCGTACGCTTTATCACGGCGGCATTGGTCACATGTGATTGATATTGGAGGTGCGTGAGGATTGGAGTTGGCTTAGGGCCGGAAAATAAATTCAAGTTCGTTGTGGGTTCCATCGTTCACAGAGCTCGTAAAAGTACATACTGGAGGAACCGGTAGTTACTACGTTCTCCTGCAGTGTTTTTCAAACACATGAATACTATTTAAAACGACTGTTCGTTGGCTTTGGAGGGCGTGAATGAGCGGCCATGACATCGATCTATCTGCGTGCAAGAAGCAAGGGGATAGGGAGTGGATGATAAGGAGTGGACGTTACCGCTGCTGTCGTCTCGTGTTCGAACGAACCACTTGCAAACACTTGAATTTACAACAGTGAAAACAATTGAAATGCTCCTGGTGGTATGAGCGACCGCACGAACTCCCTACCTTGCGGCCCTTGCACGTTGAGCGTGTTTCAAAGATGGACGAAAGCCGCAGGCAGGTATGCGCTGCTACCGTTGCCGCGATGACAAAGTACGGACCATGACATTGAGTGTGTACGTGCAGCGAGAATCACGCAGGTAAATTGGTAGGCTGCTCCTGCTTTGTGCGTTCGCTCGACTGTGAGGCCCGAGCGATCGCCACCATGCACCGTTGCACCCTGCGCTGCTAGCTGCTGTAAATCTGGCTTGAGCGGGGATGCCTCGCTCTCCGGCCCAGCCTTCCTGCTGTGCAGATCGAACGGCGGCGAATCGATGTTCGTTCCAGCACGCAGCAGAGAAATGCCCACCCAAGCAAATAAGGGAGTTTCGTTGCCAACGACAGGCCGAAAACCTATGTATTATTTCCGCTGCTAGTCGCCTGCAGCAGCCGCAGTGTTTACGGCGCGCTCGGCTTCTTTCCGCCTCGCGCCTCTCCCGAGTTGTAGTGGCTACTGTAAGGACTTCGTGTCGTGTGTTGTATCATGCCTTATCAGAAAAGGACCAGCTGGCAGATGCCTTCCAGTGACATCTCATGATACTTATCCAGGATCGTTATACACTACAATTATCCCCCCTCAGTAGGGAGCGTCCTCGCGCCCGGTCAGGTACCGGTAGGATTCGAACCCTCACGGCCTAGTCTTGGGGCCGCCACCTCCCAAGTACTAGCAGTAACCGCCCCCTGCCCAGGTGACAAGGGGGATTCGAACCCGCGCGACCAGGTCTCGATACCGAAGTGTTGTATCATGCCTTATCAGAAAAGGACCAGCTGGCAGATGCTTTCCAGTGACATCTCATGATACTTATCCAGGATCGTTATACACTACATCGTGACGTGCACCACACTGCGCGCACATGAAGTACGCAAGGCCCTCAATAAATCTGAAATTAATGCTATGTTGCTATACGTATAAACACAATGTCCAAGGCTTGCTTGTGTGGTATGTCTCGAGCCCGAACGAACGAAGCTACAGATTGCACGATCTGCCGGCGGCGGACTACGGTACGGCCGGTGAAGGTACGCACATGAAGGTGATGAGTCTCCCCGTACGCACGGTGCACCTTCTGGTAGCAAGTCACGAGCCATATATAGGCGGGCAAAATGACGACGGTCCATGGCCAAGTAGTTGTTGCACAAGTCCTGACTGGACGAAGGAAATGCTCTGGACGCCGAAGTAGACAGAGCACCGGTACCTACCGGAGATTACCACCCTGGAGCTGCTACCGCGGCGGTCACCCCAGCGATAGCTAGGTGGCGCCGGTAATCGATGATACATGACGCAACTGCATGCGCTTTCGTTCCACCCATGGCTGTGCTTGAGTACTGCGTGGCCTGCTTGCTGCCATGCAACAAACCGCTTTCTGCCCCTCAGTCACAGTGTTATTACATAAGAGTTGACAACGTTAATTGTCACACATCGGTGGGCACCCGGCTGTCTTCACCCTCACCGACCCCGCCGCTGTGTTGTTGTGTTGCCGTACATGTCGTGTTTTACGACACCCACCCCAGTCCGTCCATCCCTTGCTACCCTTGCACATACATGCATGGACCATGGTAGTAATATATGACAAGCACGCACGCACGCCCTTCTGTTCGCTGTTGTTGTTCCGACGACAAATGGCAAGTAACCGCGTGTCTATCTCACTCCTAGCTATCTAACGCCATGTGCATATGTATGTAATCATTATATCGATAGGTATGCATGGTTGCTTGGGTATGCACGCTCGCCACCGGTTTTAGGCAGTTGGGGTCCTCCACCTGCCTTTCGTGAACGGATCCACCCCGCCGTCCCGTCGCCGTGCAACCAGCCACTGCCCCTAGCTAGCCAAACCCCGGCCTCGCTCTCCATGCATGTATGTACTTCATGCACGCATCCAGCAACCAACATGCATACACGCGCACAGGTAGGCCGCCCTCAAAACAAAATTATTGCTGCGCGCATGTATGGGTACACTGCAACGAAACCCTGACCTGACCAGCAGCCCCGGGAGGTCGGTAACCAAACCCCCCGGTAACCGAGCCGACGGGTAATCGACCCGGAACTGACCCGATCCCGATCCCCCCCTGTAACCGACTTCGTTACCGCCCAGTAACCGACTTATTTATGCCATAGGGCTTCATCGATCCATTTGTTGGTTGCCGCCTACTGGATCTCACAGTGCACACGCGCATGAGAGCTAGCTCCGCAGCCTCCGCAGATATATAGCTGGAGCGCGTGGTCATTGCTTGCTTAACTGGAATTCGCAGGGTTATCGCTCTAGCGCGGTCAGCGTGTCAGGGTGCCCGGCTGCCACCACCCGCCCTTGCGCCTGCTGCAGTAGTGCCTCCCGGTAAAGCAGCTCAGCCTCTGTGTATCGGCCACAACCATTGATGCAGAATACGAGGTTGTTGAGCGACTCCACCGTGTCGGGGTTGTCAGCGCCCAGCACCCGACGACGCGTTTCCAGCACCTCCCGATACAATGGCTCAGCCTCTGTGTAGCGCCCGCAGCTACTGATGCAGATTGCGAGGTTGTTGAGCGCGTCGACCACGTCCAGATGGTCAGCGCCCAGCACCCGCCGGCGCACCTCCAGCACCTCCCTGTACATCGGCTCGGCCTCTGCGTTGCGGCCGGAGTCGCTGATGCAGTTGGCTAGGTTGCACAGCGAGTCCAACGTGTCCGTGTGGTCAGCACCCAATATCCGCCGGCGCACCTCCAGCACCTCACGGTACATCGGCTCAGCCTCTTCGTAGCGGCTGCAGCTGATGCAGCCGGCTAGGTTGCTGAGCGACCGCAGCGTCTCCGGATGCTCAGCACCCAGAACCCGTCGCCGCGCCTCCAGCGCCTCACGGTAAATTACCTCAGCCTCTGCATTGCGTCCATCGTCGCTTATGCACTTGGCTAGGTTGTTAAGCGAGCCCAGCGTGTCGGGATGTTCCACGCCCAGCACGCGCCTACGCGCCTCCAGCACCTCCCTGTACATGGGCTCAGCCTCCCCAAAGCGGTCGGATGCCTTGATGCAGATTGCGAGGTTGTTGAGAGAGGCCAACGTGGCTGAGTGCTCCGGGCCCAAAACCCGTCGACGCGCCTCCAGCACCTCCCGGTAAATCACCTCCGCTTCCGAATACCGGCCATCATTGCTTATGCAATTGGCTAGGTTGTTAAGCGAGCCCAGCGTGTCGGGATGATCAGCGCCCAGCATCTGCCGGCGCACCTCCAGCACCTCCCTGTACATGGGTTCAGCCTCCGTGTGGCGGCCACAGCTGCTGATGCAATTCGCCAGGTTGTTGAGTGATCCCATTGTTTCCATATGGACAACGCCCAGCACCCGCCGACTCGCCTGCAGCACCTCCCTGTACATGGGTTCAGCTTCCGAGTAGTGGCCGCACGCTCGCATGCATGTTGCAAGATGGTTGAGCGAGGTCAACGTGACCGGGTGTTCCGCGCCCAGCACTGTCTTATGTATCTCCACACATTTCTGCGCCAGCGTGGCAGCTAGCGTGTACTGGCCTGCTGACGAGTAGAGGTACGACAGCATCCACTGCAATATCGCGACTACCAGCTGGTCCTCACGGGCAGCGGAGTTAGCAGACTCCTTCTTGGCAAGCAGACTGCTGCAGGGCGCCTGGAAGCACCCCAGGAGGCCAGCTGCATAGAGCAATCTGAGCACCTCGTTGGTGAAATGGAGGTCCAGCGCCAGGTCGTCACCCACGGCCGGGAGCAGGTCGCAGGTGTGTGTGATGTCGGCCGTGTGCTCACGAGCTGCCGCCAGAGCCAGCTGCCATTCTTTCCCTGTGCGGTACATGACGCCCCACTCATGCAGCAGGCGCAGGAAGACCCTCACGTAACACTGCTCCGCGCGCCTTTGCAGACCGGCATCAAGCTGGGCCCCTAGCTCCGCGGCTGTCTGACGCACCAGCATGTGCATCACATAGCACTGCGGACCTGCCCGCTGCAGCACCGAGTATTGGCACAGCACTGCGCAGAGCGCACGCGCCTCTGGCTCTGAGATTTCTAGCGTCTCAGCTGCAGTGTCCACTTGGAACGCCGTGGGGAACACCGCCAGTTTCGCCCCTGCGAGCTGCTGCGGCCTTCTTAAGGATGCCAGTACGACATGCACCATGGCTTGTGAGGTGTTGGCATCACCGCCTTTGGCTAGCAGCTTGGACACATCCTGGAGGTCAGCCATTCAGCAATAGTGCGATGGGAACGAATGATGGGGTTATATATGTCGCTGTGCACCACATGTGCATGTATAGCCACATACATACCAGCCAATTGTTATGCGTGTATATATGCATGTCGCCAACCATCTATGTAAGGGGCGGAGTATCCCCACACACACGCAGATCGACATGCAGTAGTAGATTTTGAATCGTTGTACCAACAGCGTGCGCTCCCATCCGTGCGCTAACTTTAAGAACGGGAATGGAACGCACTAACGAAGTACAATCGGCAATTCAGCAAATGGTGTAAAGGCAGGTAGCTCACTGACCAGGGCTACTGGTGTACCTAGAGCAGCAAGCAAGCAAGAAATAAACCAGGCAGCACACAGTTAGTTGCCACTACCTGCATGGCAAGGCGGCCCATCGCAAGTGCTTCCGCCACCAGGCACAGCAGCAGTGGAACATAGCAGCAGGCTTGAGCAACCTCTGCTGCCTGGGTTGGTGTCAAGTCTGCTGCCGAGCCCAGGACAAGCTGCACAGCTGCATCATGACCAATTTTGCCTACATGCCGCTCCGGCAGCGAGATCCCATATGATCCAAGCGACGTGCGTGAGGTAATCAGCAGCCGTGCTGACGGAACTTCAGCCAGAACCTGCAAATGTATGGAACCAATGTAGACGACAGACACTTAAAGACAAGTTGACAAAGCGTATGAAGGTTGGTTTTACAGAATTGTTGGGTAGGATTCTTTATATTATATTGTATTATATCATATTGTATTATATTACATTATTTTACATTAAATATTAATTATATTGTACTATATTATCATATTATATTATATTATATTATATTATATTATATTATATTATATTATATTATATTATATTACATTATACTATAATACTATATTACTGTTGTTTTTGAATGAATGAATGTTACAGCGGACCCCAACGGGATCATCGGTGTATACCAGAGCAAGCCCCAGTAGTGTTGTTTGTCATTAGCATCATCACCAACGACAACCACGTGACAGTTGGCAACTGCAACACCTTTTACATGACGGCACACATCTTGTTTGTGTCATAATGATGAATGAATGAACGTTATAATGATGTATGGCAAGGCTAGCAAGGCTTTTTCGATAAAGCTCCACGCAGTCTTTCTGCAGTCGAACGAGTAGTGAAAATGATGGCTGCGTGCCAACGCAAGCTTTCACGACGTGTTGACGGAAGGCAGGAACATTTGCCGGTCATCATGGTCACAATTATTGCGGGCCCTGTCTGTATGTACGGCACTCAGATACGCCAATCACGCAAGGCCCTCGATCGCCCACCTTGCCTACAAGGCGCTGAAGAGCATTTGCTGAGTCCGGCTGCAGCACGGCGTCCTCGACGTTGTCCACGATCACCAACACCGCCGGCAGATGGCCTGCAGGGGCTGATGATGACGA
Source organism: Eudorina sp. 2006-703-Eu-15 (assembly GCA_003117195.1). NCBI lineage: Eukaryota > Viridiplantae > Chlorophyta > Chlorophyceae > Chlamydomonadales > Volvocaceae > Eudorina > Eudorina sp. 2006-703-Eu-15. Next base: position 129,282 of record BDSI01000115.1, read on the forward strand.
ATTTCTGCCTATCAGCTTCAAAGCGGCCACGATTCGCGAAGTGTTGTCCGTCTTGTCCTGCAAATAATGAACATTAAAAGGCGGCCAATCTGTGTGGGTATATTATTATTACATACATACTATGTTGATCCACACCTGTATGTGCCCCTGCCCTAAAATACGTGCATTCGTGAGAGAATTGAATGCGCGCGGCCGCCAGTAACCCTGCCGTGCTTGCTCGCGGCATGTGCTGCAGTGCGTGCATCGAGAATAGCATCGATCCCCGCGTTGCTTACTTGCACCTCACCGCTTCGAGTCCCAGCGTGGCACAGAAGCGTGCTTCCATGTCTGCCGTACTGAGCGCCTCCCGGAGGTCCACCCACAGCACACCTCCCACATCAACGCCGCCGCCCTCTCGTAGCAGCCGCCACCCGACATCAGCGGCCAGGCAGGACTTGCCCATACCGCCGGGTGCCAACAGCACAAGTGAGCCGCTCGACCTCAGGTGCCCCAGCACGGCGGTCGTGTCTTCCTCCCGACCCAGGTAGTTTTGTGGCAGGGGAGGCAGCTGATGAGAGTGCGGCTCTCGCGCCGCCTCAGCAAGCCGTTTGTCATCAGGGGCTGTGGCGGCTGCAACCGCCGACAATGAGCCAGCAGCTGCTTCAGCAGCAGGGACGTCAGCACCAATGCTGCTCGGAACCGCCGTCCCTGCTGCGACTGCTGTCAAGGCTTGCACTTGAAGGCAGCCGCCGATCAGGCGCTGCACCTGACGCAGCAGACTGTCGTCTCCGTTGAAACACACACGCAGCTCCCACACACTGACGGTGTCCTTGTTGGCCCGGCCCACCGCCCGTTGGAAGGCCGTCTTCGCTGATGCGTCGCTGAACAATCTGCACAGCGTCTCTATCAGAGCCGCGTCCGCCGGCACGTCCCGCATCAGCTCCGGGAACACCTCCCAGAAAGCGAACCACGGCACTTCCGCCTCGCCGCCATAGTGCTTCGCCCAGAGCAGGCGCAACTCTGGCTGCTTGATGTGGCGCTGCGGGCCTTTGTCCAGATGGCTTTGAAGAACCGACGTGACCTGGTCGGGGAGTGCAGGGCAGCAGCAGGGACGGCAGCAAGATAGACATACAGAGCGACAACTAACGCAAATAAATCAAGCAAGTCACGGCAGTCGAGCGCTCATCCAACACGAGAACGGCACGAGAACGGCGGAGTGCTTGCACACGTATTCGGAATGGGCACGTGTTTGTAGCTGATCAAATAAACCCACCGCCTGCACAGTGACGCGAGCTGAGATGTCTAGCTTCTGCATCACTTCCCCCAGCTTGCCACTGTCCGCCAGAACGGCCTCAATGCCGCCAAACTTCTCCACCAATGCGCGAGCATCTGCCAAGGGGTCCTGAGCAGCAGCGCAGCAGGGGGCAACGGCGGGTGTATTATTGTGGGCAGACAGAGAGCAAACTTATGCATATGACGCCAAGCGCCTTGCACTAGTTGCCTTCGCGCGTGCACTAGTTGCCTTCGCGATTGCACTAGTTGCCTTCGCGCTTGCACTAGTTGCCTTCGCGCTTGCTTACACGATACTGCGCCATCTCCTTCAGCAAGGTGCACGACTCAGACACCACCGCCTCCACGCCTTGGATGCGCGCGTTGCTGTCCACCGCCACAAGCGCCATCAGCATCTCGCCAGTTGCCGCCATTTCTGACTTCAGGGCCTCGTAGTGCCCAGCGTCGCTGTCGCCCGTGACCAACCGCATGATCCAGTTGCGGCTGGCGTAGGCCTGGGCGAACGACTGTATGCCCTGCATGTGTGTGTATTTGTGGCGGCGTTAGGTGGACGCACGCCGGTAATACGACGGTGGCAGCTTTGCAAGAAACATATATATATATATACGTATATAACATACATAAACAACTAATCTGTACGTACAACAAAGCCTGTCTAGACAGGTAGGAATGGTGGTGCTCAGCAGCGCAAGTCGCTTAAAACGACAAATATTTTTGTGCCGGCCCCCAGTAGTGTGTTCTATGGGGTATCGAAACCTGCTGCTGCATGTATGCACTGCTCTGTACGGCGGCGTTGCTCTCAACAAAGGTCATCTTCATTCGATTCAGGTCGAACGCTGTATGTGCATGCGCTGCCATGGTATCCGGCAAGCAAGCAATGGTTTCTTCTCCGAAACGTCCTGCAGACTGTTGGTACAGCAGCTAGAGGCATGTGATCCGCCGGCGCATTATTGTCCTGACCTGGGACCTTGCCCTACAGCGTTTTCCAAGGAAGTGAATAATGGGAAGGAGGCTAGAAGAGCAGCTCCATATATATATATATATATATGTGTATGTATATATATGTATACGGACGAAGGGTGGTTGGCATTTAGTTGGACTGTATGTGCGCAACACCGACCCACTGCTGCCAGGGCGAGCAAGTGATGAGAAACATTCAAGGACGTTCCCTTCAGGGCGCGCGGGGGAAAGCATACATGTCACACGGCGGTGGTGGTAGCTATCTAGCCGTACAAGACACGCCAAGAAGTGACGGCGGCCAGCACCTCGCTCTAGGGGCCTTACCAGTTACCACCGCCCAGTGCGTGTTACAACGAATCCACTCATCACATATATATGTAGCAACCAAAGCAGCAGCAATGCATCTGGCTGATTCTGATGAGCGATGGAGGCGGGCATGATGGATGATCGCTCAGCAGCAGGTAGGTAACACACGCACCTACCTACCATGCCTGCATGCTGGTCCATCCTGCATGCTGGTCCATCCTGCATGCTGGTCCAGCCATTATTATTGCTACGTATCTGGATGACCCGCCGCCCACCCCGCCTCCCGCCCCGCCGCCCGCGCCGCCGCCCGCCCCGCCGCCGCCCGTCCCGCCGCCGCCCGCCCCGCCGCCGCCCGCCCCGCCGCCGCCGCCCATCACCCATCCATCCACCTACCTGCAGCAGGTCCATGTACCGCCCGACCACCTCCTTGTAGCGCTGCAGCCCCTTGAGCTGCTCGCGGTACGCGTCCAGGATGTCCATCACCGCCGCTGCCCGGTCCCGCAGCGCCAGCACGTTCTCGCACGTGTTCATTGCGGCGTCCACTGCGACGAGCACCTGCAGCAGCAGGTTGGCTGCCTGTTCGCCTGTAGGTATCCAGACACGTAGGCAGGTACGTAGACGCACGGCGTAACTTGGAACTTTGTCAGCAGGACGTGTACGTGGGGATCAAGCGATGGCTTGCAGTACTTGCTTCAGTTGCTTGCTGTTATTTATGCGCGATTTCGTTCGAGGGATCTGTCGGTACGCGCATGAGTAAAAACACGAACGAAGATAGGTTGTCGCGTCCACACGCCTATCTACATACCTGCCGGCTGGATGCCCTTCTCCCCTATCCCCATCGAGAGGCGGACAAGCGAGGTCATGCATGTGACCTCGACGAATGCATGTATGCTGCGTGTATGGATGGATGTTCTAATTATTACGTACCGGGGAACGGCAGTGAAGGCCCGAGCTTCTCCAACGCGAGTCGCGCGAATGAGAGGCCCTTCCTCGCCAGGGCCTGCAGCAGAATGTGGATGTACGGAAGGTGAGATGCAGTGACAAGTGGGTGGGCGAGGGGGAGGTGCGCATGGCATCCGTGCGTCGGTCTCGCCCGGTGGGCGCCCGCCCCGTACACTGGCTTCAGACGGCCCATCAGCCGGCGGATGTATGTTTGCATTGTGCCACCGTGTAGTGGTCCTGGAGTGATCCGAGATCGGTAGCATCAGCTTGCAAACGTCTTTAATTAAGACGGGTCACAACACACCGACCCCTTGTCCACCAAAAATTACAGGAAGCAGTAGTCTGCCTCGCGCTGCGGATATAATCGATTATTATGCGCGGCATATTCATCTTCCCATACATGCACCACGCACATACCACGATGGATTCCCGTTTGCTCCGCTGGCCAGCCGCCGCATCCTCCTCTTTCCCTCCAGGACCATCCTGGGTTGCGCTACCAGCTGCTGCCCCATCGCTGCTGGCTGCTGCCCCGCTGATGCTGCTTGTCGTCGTCACCGCAGCGGAGCTCTGCTGTGAGAAGCTACTAGGCGAGGCGGCCGTCGTGGCTACGGGTTTGGCGTTGGCGACGACGGGGCCAGCAGCGGCAGCGGGCACCACCGCTGCGGTCGACACGGGAACACCCACGACCTCCACGGTTGCGACGACTTGGGACGGCTCAGCAGCACCAGCAGTGGCAGGGCCCACACGCGGCCCCGAACGTAGGACCCTGTCCCTATAGGCGATGATCCGAAAGGCGTCATCCTCCGGGACACCCCTCCGAACCAGGTACTGTGTGCGCATGGACGCAGCAGACAGCAGGGGTGTGTGGGGCAGCAGGGGTGGGTGTGTGGGCAGCAGCGGCCGGTAGGTTTGTGGACAGCAGGTAAGGGCACGCATCAGCTGAGCTGATATCATTGATGGCGGGTGGCAAAATGTGCGACCAACAGAATGTATCCTACGACCGCATGACAGCACGCATATGCGTGCGGTTGCACTCCGATACACCTGAAATCATCAAACCCATGACAATGCGAACAGCGCGCCTCGCTGCGGCGGCCCTGCGCGTCGCTGACTCGACGGCACCGTGCGGCACACATTGATTGACGCCCGTCGCTCCGTTGCACGCACGCAGTTGTACTCCGAAGGAAGACCCCATCGCACCTGCTCAGTCCATTTCGCTACTACGCATCCTTCATCGGGCAGGAGACACGGGCGGTACTGGTACACGCGCGGGATGCGAGAAAACCAGTGCTCCACCTCCTGACCATGTGAAGCCAGTCAGGGGAAACACACAATGCGCATGTCAGCGCCACATTTAGGATTCCGGAGGCTGTATGTACCTTGCGTACCTCTTGATCCCATTCCTCCAGCGGCTTTCCTGGAGGCGGAGCGCGTGCTGGTGAGTTTGGCAAGGGCGTTGCCTGAACCGCGGTCGACGCACCACAGCCCATCGCTAACTGTGCTTCGGTTCACGATCAAATCATTACTACCTAGTTATGGTTACATGTGAGTCCATCTTGCGTATAGAGCTCCATCAAATGCGGAGTTCAAGCCGCACCATGCAAGTGACAGCTCTGACTGGCCTTTATCAATATATGTCGAGGTTCGTGTAGTCAAATTACAACAACAAATGTTTAGTAAATTAGTTGGTTCTTGAGGTGACGCTAGGTGTAAGGGACCATATGTTCCACTTATATTGTGCGTACACGAGCTGACACGTCTTGCAGGATGCATTCATCAAGTGCATGAATTTCATGTTCCCGAAGTGAACACTGTTCCGTACAAGTGAGTAAGGACTTGCTGAAATGGTTCGTACGGCGAGCGACCACCCCTTGTCAATGAACAATGATCGCCCCGCTTGCAATCTCTTTCTTTCCGCACTTTGCCCCGTTTGCGATCGGTTGCTCCTGCCGTGAGGCAGCTCATTCTTCCTAGCGCACGGGGTACGGTGCTAAGGTGGTTTCCATTAGACATTGTCATCCTTTTGTGTCAACTGGGCCAGAGCGCGCGCAGCAGGTCATGGTTGTAGCTGTTGGTCGCACTGTTCGGTCGGCGACAGATGGCTTGCGGAGGCTTCCGGTGCCTGACGCATGCCGGCATGTGGCCGTACGTCCGGGTAGCAGACGAGGTCATAAGGGGGAGAGGGCCAACAACCAAGAGGGTCGCTCGCCAAGGCTCGCCGTGCAGGGGCAGACCTGCGTAGATGGAGGGTGAGGCCCAGTGCGGATGCGAGGGGGTGCGTGGGGGAACACGAAGCGTTCATCGACAACCCAACTTCAGTAGACACACATCCCCGACCTCGAACTGGATATTCTCAAGTGACAACTGTCAAACACCAGCAGTGACGCCTTGGCAACGCAACGGTCATTGTACGATATTTGTCACTCCGGCGGGGTATTGATTCCGACTTGATTCCAAAGCATTTCCGTGAAGCTTATAGCCTTTTGACCTTACAAATTCTAACTTTTTGTGATTTTATATATTTTGTTTTGATATTGACACCAGTATTCACACGCGCGAAAGCCCGCGTAGAGAGTGAATTCACTGCGACACGATGACGTCCTCCGCATTATAGCTGCATTTCTGAATGAGAATATAATTGACTGCTTCAAAATCCCGGGGAATGGTCAATCACAATGTCCGTGTCACGTTCGCCGTCCGAATCACGGACGGCATCGCCACTGGCATATGGGCATCAAGCGTGTTGAGCACTTACATCAACGTTCTGGAAGGGGATGACGATCAGGCGAACGAGGTGAGTCCGCTCTTCGGAGCGATGTACAGCCACGAAACTCTCGACGAGCCTGATGTGAGCTGCACCCGAGAGCTTGACTCTTACCACTATGGCCACCTGCGCGCAGCGCGTTGGCTACGCCCAGGCCATTCAAGGGACGTTCCTCGCTGCCGCTGCGATACCAGGTACTGCCGTCGCAACTTGAAGGGATAGGCCAGCGCGCGGTCGGGGGCGGGGCAGGGGAGGGTCAGCGATGGTTCGTCGGCGGGCCTGTGCACTGCCAGCTTCCGAGCCATCCGCGGCCATTGGGCCACTCAACGCGCAAAGCAGTCTCCAAAAGTCTCGAACCCGTCGGTCATATGGCGGGGGACTGTGCCGGTATGCATGGGGCACCCTGGCGCCTCGCCGCCGATCGTTCCCACCTCGTCACCTCCCTGCACGCGTATTCCCCTGGTATCGCAACCGACACCGTCGGATCTCGTATCGCAACCGACCCCGTCGTGTTCCAACTGACCCGCGCCGGATTGTCGTGTCCCAACTGACCCCACCACCACCACCACCACCACCACCACCGAACTCCCCAGCCGGCTGGCTGGCCATCACCCACCGCCGGGACTCCATCCTGAAGGTCATGGGCCTGGTGGCCTTCGCCGCCATCGCCACCACCTCCGCGGCGCTGATCATGGACGTGCCGTACAAGTACGGCCTGCTGTGCTGCGGCTTGGCGCTGTGGGGTGTCGCGCAGGTGCGCATGGGGAGGGGGCGGCCGGGGCGCCCCAAAACCCTAGAGAAACACCGGGGTGGGGGTTGGGGGGTATAGATGCCGCTGACGATGACGTGCCGTGCCGCTGGCGCTGTGTCTTGCTGGGTGGACTCCCAGGGTCGCGGCGCACACGCACACACACACGCACGCACGCATCTGACCCATGGGTCGGCCTGCCCCTCCCGTGTCGATGTCGTACAGGCCAACGCCCCCGTGTTGGACGCCCTGTTCGCCGACTCGGTCCCCACAGGCAACCGCTCCAAACTGTACACCTGGCTTCACATGTGGGTGGGGGTTGGGTCTTTGGGGCGGCGGGGAGGAGACGAGCTCTCGGCCAGCGGCGGCAGGGCGGGATGGGCTGGGCGGGGTTTGGTGGTGTGGGTTTCTGGTGAGCTTCTCTGTAGGGCGGGTGCAGGGCGGGGTGCAGGGATACAGGGGATTTGGGAGGCAACAATGCAGTGCGCGGGCAGCTGCTGGGGGGGAGCGGGCGGAGGGGTGGGACGGACTCCTCCAACGGGGGTCAGTTTCTGTCTCCGGGTGCAGGGCGGTCCCATTCCGAGGGAGGCGGGCACCGTGGGCCTGTGTGAGTGTGTTGGGTGCCTATCCGGGGGACGATGGTTCAAAAGCAGACACGGACACGGACTGGGCCGGGCCGGGCGGCCGGGCCGGGTCGGGTCGGTCCGGCGGCCGGGTCGGCGGTGGGGCCGGGTCGGGTCCGGGGTTGGCGGGTAGGGACGGTTTCGGGGCCAGGGATGGCGGCTGAGCAGCCCCCGGTTGCCATCAAGTTCCTTATCATGTAATGCCTCCCTCACTGGGGGTCTCCCCTTGAAAAGGGTCTGGAGGTACGCTCTTAGGTCATGCCGGGAGCGGTGATCTGCGCAGTGACCGCTGAGCAGTGGCCCATGGGTCTTGCGGACCCGGTCGCGCGGAGCTCGACGGACCCATGGGTCACCTCGTTTGCTCCCAATGGCAGCTCTCTTACAAGCAACCCGCTCAGTTTCTGGACACCGCTATTTGAGTCGTTCCCGCCCTCGTACGGCATTCCAGGTCGTACATCGTGTCCCAGGGCGTCGGTCCCGGGGTGGGTGCCGCCATGTTCTACCTCAGCGGCAATGTGTGGAAGCTGGAGGTGCTGCAGGTGGGTGCGTGGGTCGGTGGGTGCGTGGGCCGGTGGGTGCGTGGGTCGGTGGGTGCGTGGGTCGGTGGGTGCGTGGGCCGGTGGGTGCGTGGGCCGGGCGGGGGCGGCTCAGCCGGTGTCGGGTTACCCCTCACTGCTGGTGCCCGCAGCACGCGCCGTCCGTGAGCCGCTACCCCTGCACTCTTGACACGCGTGTGCGAGTGCTCCGCGGGGCACCCGCGTGCGCGTGTGTCCGGTTCCTTCCTTGCCCTAACAAACCACCCTAACAAACCACCCTAACAAACCACCCTAACAAACCACCCTAACAAACCACCCTAACAAACCACCAGCCCTAACCACCAGCCCTAACCACCAGCCCTAACCACCAGCCCTAACCACCAGCCTTAACAAATCACCACCACCACGGCTCCTCAGGTGTGCCCTCCCGCCGTCCCAACCGGCCTCCTGCTTTCCCGGCCCTCCGACCGACGTTTCGTGGGCCTTGCGTCGGCTGTGTTAGGTTTCCCCACACGCGCTCTCCCACGCACCCTTCCCACGCACCGACCAGTACATGTCAGCACACTCCATCCTTAGTTCCTTACCATCCGCCAGTTCTTTTCATCCCGCCTTCCCGCCCCCTCACCCTACCCCCGCCCCCTGCCCGCCCGCGACGGTACTCCCCCAGCCCTCCCTCAAAACAATTTTTGGATCCCTCCTATACATATATACATCTGTTTACTTCAATTCTTATATATGTATGTAGATATATATATATATATATATATATCCCTCCCGCCCTCCCACGCTACCCCTCCCTGCCCGCCCGCCCGCCCCGCAGCGGGTGATGCTGGTGGGTATGGCGCTGGCGGTGGTCCCGGCGCTGCTGATGCTGTGCTTCGATGATGACCAGACGTTGGGGGCGGAGAGCGAGGGGCTGCTGCGGGCGGCGCTGCTGCAGCCGGAGGAGGAGGGGGAGGAGGCGGAGGACGAGGAGGCGGGCGGCGGGGCGGCTGAGGAGCAACACGAGGTGGGCGGGAGGGAGGGGCGGGGAGGAGAGGAGCAGCCCGAGGTGGGAGGGAGGGGCGGGGAGGGGCGGGGAGGGAGGGAGGGAGGGGCGGGGAGGGAGGGAGGGAGGGGCGGGGAGGAGAGGAGTAGCCGGAGATGGGAGGGAGGGGCGGGGAGGAGAGGAGCAGCGGGAGGTGGGAGGGAGGGGCGGGGAGGGAGGGAGGGGCGGGGAGGAGAGGAGCAGCCGGAGGTGGGAGGAAGGGCAGGGAGGGAGGGGCGGCGGGACTTTCTTGCGAACGGCGGGTTGCCCTTCCGCTGACAGCCACGGCGGTGCTGGGGGGAAGCATGAGCACGGAGTTGAAAGGTAACATGGAAAGGATAATGATTTTAGACTCCTGGAAGCACCTGCTTCATGCAACCGAAGCACACCACTGAGGCGGGACATGGTTCTGCCGGTATGGTATCGAAGCTGCCGCACCCTACACGGTCCACACGGAGAGGGCCTGCCTCGCCTGCCACCCTCGCGACCCTCAAGACCACCCTAGGTGGTAACGGGCTTGGTTTCCGCGGGGGTTGCTCTCCTAAACTACCGAGCTGCTGTTAACTGTTAACTGTTAACTGTTAACTTAGTGACGGACTGCCGATCGAGACCTTGGCTGCTGCGGCTGCGGCGGCTGCTGTTCCTTTACCGTACGATGACTGGCCGTACAGGGCCGCGGCGGCGGTGCTCGGGCCCCCAACGGCGGTCTGTCGGACGGGTACGGTTCGTACGGCTCCCCCTCTCACTCCCCCGGCGACGGCGGTGGCGGCGGCGGCGGCGGGGACGGAGACTACCGGCGGCCCTTCCTGGATGGCTGGAACTCGGACACGGAGCGGGAGTACCGCCGAGAGCAGGTCGGGCGGGGGAGTGGGAGGCTGGGGGAAGGGAAGGGAGGTCGGGGGAGCGGGAGGGCGGGGGAGTGGGAGGGCGGGGGAGTGGGGGCGGGGGGAAGGGAGGCTGGGGGAAGGGAGGCGGGGTAGCTCCAGAGGTGCTGTGTGTGGGGCGGCTGTAGGGGCCTGCTCTGCCGGGCTGTGGGGGCTGTCCGATACCCCACTCGAACTGTCGCCCGGATGTGCACTTGCCTTGCTGCGTCAATCGTACCCTTCTGTGCCGTACACCTTACCTTCCCGTGACGCGCCGTACGACGACGTAAAATGCCTGGCATGTATACCCCCGCGCGCCCCCTCTTCCATTGTCTGTGTCGGTCTGCAGCTCAGCGCCCCCACCAGCCCCGCCCGCCCAGTCATTCCGGCTGCGGCAGCGGCAGCGGCGGCGGCGGCGGCGGCGGCCGGCCACGTCCGATCAGGCGGCGGTTACGTGCCACCAGATGCCGTACAGGCTTCCCACATCGGCGCCAGTAGCAGCGCGGCGGAGTCATACATGAGGCAGCCAGCTACCGTTCTTGTTCAGCACAGCAACCCGGCTGCAGGCAGCGCTACAGCCAGTGCTGCAGCCGGTGCTATAGCCGGCGCTACAGCCGGCGGGCCCGCGCAGATCGGCAGTCATGCGGTGCTGCTGTCGCCCATGACCTTGTCGCCCGCGACGGATCGATCCGGGGCCACCACACCCCTCACAGCCTCCCCGCCGCCCGGGCCGCGCGCCGCCGCCGCCGGCGGCGGCGGCGGTGGCGACGCCGCTGGCGGTGACGACGGCGCCGCCGGACCAGGTCCCAGCCGCGCGGCGGCCGTGACGGACCGCTTCCACGCTGTACGGCAGGCCGTGGACGGCGCAGCGGGCTGTCCGCCGACGGGTCTAGCGGCGGCGCCGACGTTTGGCCGCTGGCGCGCCGCGAGTGGCGGCCGGAGGGGGAACGGCCGGGAGCCGTCGTCCGCGCCGGAGAGCGGCAGCAGCAGCAGCGGCGGCGGCGGCGGCACTGCTGGCGGCGCCGACGCCATTTCGGAGGTGGAGGCGGCGGCCCCGGCGGAGGGCGGCGCAGGCGGCGACGCGACGGCGGCGGAGGCGGCGGATGTGTACGAGAGCGCCGCCGGCAGCAGTCGGGAGCCGTCGCTGGGCCCGGAGTCGGTGCCTTCGGAGCTGTCCTTCAACGGCCTGCTGGCGCCGCCCAGCTTCAAATCGTGAGTTGAGGCGCGACGATTGTTGGACGGGTTGGGATGGGATGGGATGAGAGGTGCACGATGTGAAGACTGATTCGGGACTGATTGATTACCGTTTATCGTCATCGACCGTCCGAGCTGACCAGTCGTACTACAAGGGGGCAGACAATCGCCGTACAAGCAACCCTGGAACTGGTCATCCCCGACCCACGGGATGCTGAGTACCTGAGTTGCGCCCCCGCTGTCACACACCGGGCTCGCTGCAGGGCGCAGTCCCGCACCTTCAGACTCTGTGCTCGTTTCACTCTAAACCCCACCCTCCCCCTCCCTGGTTGCATTTTTTTTCTACTGAGCCCCCATCTAATCCCCCGTCCCCACACTCCCGCGCTGCAGCGCCCAGTCGCGCGGCTTCAGCCGCACCGGCTCCTCAAGCAGCTGCGGATCCGGACGCGGCGGCGGCGGCGCCGCCGCCAGTGCCGGCGGCGGCGCCGGCGGCTCGGGCCTCGCCGGCAGCTTTGGTACGGCATCCACGCCCGTGGGCTCCCTCCCTCGACTGGACGAGGGAACTGTCGCGGACGCCGAAGCGGACAGCGAACCGGACACGCCCACTCTGGAGCCGCCACCGTCGCCGCCGCCGCCGCGACCGACGGCCGCGGTGCCGCCGGCGATGGCCCCGGCAAGGCCAGTGGCCTGGACGGCGCCGCCGCCGGCAGCCGCCACGCTGCACCATGGGGCGCTACTGCCGCCGCCGTCGGCGGCGGCGGCGGCGACGAACGGCAGGTTGTCACCGGCGGCGGCAGGTGCCGTCGGCAGCGCGTGCGGAGCCAGTACGGCGTGCAGTACACGGCCGGGCGCATGGCCTGTCCCTATGCCGGCGGCGGCAGGTGGCCGGGACGTACCGCCGCAGCTGACGGCGCGTAACGCCCCACGAGCCCGTGAGCGGCGGTGAGTGGCGGGCTTTTGGGGAAGCTTGGGAGGTGCTTCATAGGGCAGGTGGTGCCAGGGGTGGTTAGGTGGGCCGGGTCCTTCCTGTTGCGTCTTTGTGAGCTTCGGTCGGGATCGGTGGGCTTTGCTCCACCTCCACCGACTTGCTGTGAGCATCATCGACTTGCCACAACGTGATAAGGGTGGTGCAGGTTGTGTTGGGGGAGACTGTGTTAGGAGGCCCGAAGCGAACGACAGACGACAGAAACCGCCTGGTGATGAGGCGATTTCTGTGGTGTCGTGTGGCCCGAAGCGCTGCGGACAGCGCCTTCCGGGACGGAACCGAACCCCATCCCGGACAGAAGTCTAGGGTTGAGCCGCCCGAGCAGCCCCAACCCGACATCTGAGATGTGCGCCATATCCCAACCCCCAAACCCCCAACCCCGCAGGTTCCTGTGCGTAAGCATGGCTTGGATCCCCGCCATTCTGGCGCTCACGGACTGCATCATGGGCCTGGCCTCCGGCATGACCATCAAGTTCTTCCCCATCTTCTTCAAAGACAGGGTGCGTACTGCGTACTGCATACTGGCTGCATGCCGTACAGTGACTGCCTCGTACTCACTGCCGTACTCACGGACATAATTGAGTTGCGCAGCTTTACAATGCGCAAGACCCTCGAGCTCTACCCCCACCCCCACCCCATCCCGGCGCGTCGTACTGTACGGGCCGTGCAGGTCCAGCTGGGGCCCATGTACGTCAACCTGATGTACTGCGCCATCCCGCTTTGCCTGTCGGCGGCGTCGTACGGGGCCCAGCGCGCGTCGCGGCTGCTGGGGCGGGTGCAGACGATGGTGCTGAACCGGGGCATCGGCATCTCCATCCTCTACTGGATAGCAACCCACCCCAACGTGAGGAGGGGCCAGGCGCGGGGGACCCGGGGTTGGGGGGAGTACGTGGCGGTGTTGGCGTGGGGGGGGATGTTTCGGGTGCGGTGAGCTAGGGGAGACCAACTGGCTTTGGGAGACCAACAGCGCATTGCGGGTCAGGGGATGTGGGCTTGGGGTGGTTATCTTGAGGAGCCCACCCAGAACCGGTGAACGGGCTTGAGATGTTATAAAGATAAGAGAAAAACCAAACCCGGAAACAAACCCGGGCACGCCCTGAAGACTCACTCCAAAAACTTGCGTGGCGAGGTGGAATGGGATGGGATGGGATGGGTTGGGATGGGTTGGGGATGGGTTGGGGATGGGTTGGGGATGGGTTGGGGATGGGTTGGGATGGGTTGGGGATGGGAATTTCGGGTGAGGTCAGGGGGTGCAGGGTGGGGCATGTTCGGTCGGGTATCCGAAGGGGCCCGGTCCGTGTGTCGACCCTGCATGCTGTGCCGTACGGAGGGAGGCGCGCCGGGTACTCCCCAGGAACAGACATGAAACCTTCGCGATGGGGATTGTCTGCCTGTTCACAACGAGGGCTGTTTGTCTGCCTTCCGGCCCCGCCTCGCTCCTCCTTCCACCGGCCCTGCCTCATCCCTCCTCCTCCTCCTCCGGCGGTCCCCTCCGTCCCCCCCCCCCCGTCCCCCCCCGCAGCGGTGGCAGCAGCGGGCGCTGATGGTCCCGGTCTACATCGCCCGCACCTCCATCATGAACTCCATCTACCCGCTCCAAAAGTCGATCCTCATGGTGTGTGCGAGGGTGACCCGTGGGTCGGTGGTTGGGATCTCCCCTGGGTGCTTCAACGGGTCCACGGGTCGGGTTGGTCGGTCGGTTGGTGGACCCATGGGTCGGTGGGCTGGCATCCGCACGGGAGAGGAGAAGGAACAGTCCACTCGACTTGGGAGGTCCTTGAGAGGACTTGGGCAGCGGAGCGCCGCAGCGGAGCGCAGCCGAACAAGATAGCGTGGGGCGCGGGTTGAGCAGAGCACAGGGGAACGGAGTTCGCGTCTAGAATGCGGCTTGGTCGCCTCACCCACCCACCCTCCTCACCCACCCACCCACCCCATCCCCCTCACCCGCCTCACCCACCTCACCACCCGGCCCCCCCTTTTTGTCAATAAAGACAGCGAAATCTTCCCCCTTCACTGCTCGCCCTCAGGACTATGTGACCAAGGAGCGCCGTGCCGCCTGGAACAGCCTCGAGTCCGTCACCAGCTTCGGATGGAGCGGAAGTGCGGCGCTGGGCGGGTGGCTCATACACCACTTCGACTACAGGGTGGGTGCCGGGTGGGTGGGTACTGGGCGGGTGGATGGGTGGGTTGGTGGCTGGCTGGAATGATGAGATTCGATGGGTGGGTGGATGACTGCTGCCAAACCCCTGCCTACAACCACCTACAACCACCTACCCACGGTAACCCACCCCACGCGCGGCTACCCAACTCCCCGCAGACCACGTTCCTCATCACGGCCGGCATGCAGGTGGGTGCCGTACCGAAACGTGCGGGAAAGGGGTATGGTAAGGACGCAGGGGATGGCGCTGGGTGGCAGCGCACGCCGCTGCGCAGGAAGTGGCACCGAAGGAAGGCGCCGGGCGGGCGCATGGCCGGGCGGGAGCATGGCCGGGCGGGAGCATGGCCGGGCGGGAGCATGGCCGGGCGGGAGCATGGCCGGGCGGGAGCATGGCCGGGCGGGAGCATGGCCGGGCGGGAGCATGGCCGGGCGGGAGCATGGCCGGGCGGGAGCATGGCCGGGCGGGAGAAGTCGAACTATTCGGACAAGATGGAGGCCAGGTGGCACGGGCATGACTTCCGACGGGCAGATCAGGCCCTTGGTACACCAGACACCTGAAGCCCGTGATGCGTGTCCGTACGTCCGTACGTCCGAGCTTGGTGTTCTAGATGCCGTACACAGGACCCGAGCCACTGATGAACGGCGCTCCATCGCTACCCCGCCACCATCGTCCCTCACTGCTCCTGATCCCACAGTCGATTCTTCACCGTACCTCTGCGCTGGCAGCAGCGCAGGAGGAATATATCTATACCGATGTCCTATTCCCTCCTGCCCGACCCGCCGCTTCTGGCGCCTCTCTCCGCCTGCCCGACCCTCCGCCGCAGTGCATGGGCTGGTGCATGTCCATGTGGCTGCTGCCGCTGGTGCCTCGGAAGGAGGCGGCGGGCCTGCAGCAGCCCGCGCCGGCCGCCGCCGCCGTGCGGCGCGGAGGCGCCAAGGCCGCCGCCGCCGCCGCCGGTGCTGGAGCAGTACGGCGCTCGGGATGACGAGGCGTCTCGCGGACGTAGGTGCCGCGGTAGAGACGGCAGAGGCGACCGCTGCATCAGGGATCGTTAGCAGCAGCAGCAGCTGCTGCTGCTGCTGCATACAGCGCCCCGTCCCCCCACACACATACCCACAGAGCATCGCCTGCGACGCTGGACTCAGCTTCTCGCGGCTCAGTTCGTATTTACACATTGAGCATGGCTGCCGTACAGCGTCCGTACCCGGGGGGGCCATTTGCGGTCGCCGCCGCCGCCGCGGTTGCCGAGCCCCGGCTGTCAGGTCGCGTCGTTATCAAGTGGGTCCTTGGGGTTAAACCGAAAAATGAAGAAAACCCAGAAAACCGTATGGGTGCTTGGGGTGTGCGGGGGGCCCGGGGAGAAGAGGCTTGGTGCTCCACACCTGCTCCTTCACGGCGTCGCTGTCTGTGATTGACTGCAGGGGAGGCGGAGTCTAGGGGGAGAAACGAGAAGGCGGAGTCTAAGGGGGAGAAACGAGAAGGCGGAGTCTAGGGGGAGAAGCGAGAAGGCTGGCCAGCCCTGGAAGTCAGCATGGCGACCGGGCTGGGGGGTAACTGGTGGCGGCGAAATAGTGTAAGGCCCTTACAGTAAGGGGCGGCCAGGCTGGGGAGTACCGTTGAGTAGTGGTGTGGCGACGAAGTGGTGTTAGGGGGCGGCCGGGAGGGGCTTGCAAGCGGGCATTTGGGTCGCGGCTGGCGGGCGAACTGACACCTGCGAGGGGAGCGAGGGAGGGATGCGAGGGAGGGAGGGAGGGAGGGAGGGAGGGGAGGGAGGGATGGGTCTACTTATTTTGTCGGAGTCAACGCTTCGCCGTCATCGTCAATGACGACATCGGCGGTTATCGGTTTGTTGCTCTTCTGCGGTTTTGCTGTCTTTATTGACAAAAAGGGAGGAGGGATGTGTTCGTGTACATGCACATACACAAACAACTCGAATCCTCGAAAGCTATTCGAACCTCGGACGGCACCCCTTGGTGCTACTGCTGGTGGTGCCGTTTCGCCTTGCGACAGCCGGAAAACACCGCCCAAGCGCTCTCCTGCCGTTTGCGGGGGAAGGAGAAGGCCGGGAGGAGGGGCCGCAGGACCCCGGCAACGCGCGCGCGCTTTGGAGCGTGCGGAGGTGTGTTTAGCGAAGAAACCCGCCCGGCCCGGCGGTGCGCGTGCGTGCGTGCGTGTGTGTGTGTGTGCGCGTGTGTGGATGTGAGGCTCCTCGGAAGGACCACCAGCACGGGGTAGTAAGAAGGGCCGCTTCGAGGTTGTGCATGTGGGTACATATCTCGGGCTGCAGCACTGGGTGCTGTGCTGGTGGTGCCGTTTGGTCCTGATTGTGTGCGTGTGATTAGAACCGCGAAAGAAGAAACGCGTGTGTGCATGTGTATGTGTGTGTATCAGAAAACTGTACGATAAACGGCCCTTGCGCAGACGCAAAGTACGTGAACCGTAATCCAAAGCAGCACCGTGCAAGGAACGACCGCGTGTTTAGTGCGAGACCCGCCGGAACCACCGACCGTGTGTGTGTTCGCAGGCAGGCAGGCAGGCAGGCAGAGCAGGAGTGCGTGACCGTGTGTGTGTGTGTAAGGTTTGCGGCTCTGCGGAGGGGAGTATCACGACTCTAAGTTCGGTGGCAAGCGGCGCCTGTAGCGGGGGGGCCGCTGCGCCGATGCACGCACCGCGGACTGCAGCGCAGGATCTCGGACGCACTGACCAGCCGCCGCTTGTTCCGTTACCTGGCTGCGGGGGGGCCACGCACCCGCAGACCTACCGCGCATGGGGCGTGGCACGCAGTCCTGCCCTCGGCGTCCTGGCACTGACAAACACAGCATGCAGCGGTGTGTGTGGTGGGGCCGGGTGAGGCCGGGTGAGGAGGCTTGCGGCTGTCACCGAGGACCCGCGGGGTCCACTGTAACGTTCGTTCGTTCATTCATTCATTCGTGAGGCATTCAGTGCTGCGTGGCGCATGGGTCTCGTAGCCCCAGGTCCTGGGGGCTGGCGGTGTGCGCTCCTGACCACACCACACCTTGGTCGGTCGGGGTCGGGGTCGGACAGGCAGGGGCGCCACGAGGCTGCTTCGCTCGCGATCACAGTTATTACGACATAACAAATGAACGTTACAGCGGACTCCGAAAAGGGATCAACGGTGCTTACCAGGGCTTGTCACGGTAAAGCTGATCGGGGTGCCGTATGCCGGGTCGATGTAAGGCGGTACAGTGCAGGACAATGTTGCAGCAGGGCAGAAGGTGGTTAAGCGCGGCGCGGCGGTACCGTACGGCATCCCGCGCGGTTCCACACTGAGCTTGCCGGCCTGCCACCGTGCGTGCCATGCATCACGGGCGTCGAAGACGGGATGTCCAGCAGAAGTCCAACGCCCGCCGTATTGCACCGCGCCAGCCTCCTCCTCCTCGGCCACCCACGGAGGCAGAGTTGGGCAGCAAACGGAGGCTGAACACGGCACAGAACCAGGCCGGGCCCCAGACGGGGTACTGTCGTGGGTGGTGTCTGTTGGTCGGCGAGGTGTCAACTCGATGTCAGCTCGATACCAATACGTGCAGATGCAGATGCAAGCCAGGGATCCGCGGGTGACTGCGCGGCTTGGGGAAAGCCGCGATACGATTGGGTTTCCGGGGTTGCTGCTGCCGTATCGCAGCTGCTTCGGATAATGCAATGAAGGGAATGGGGTGTGACATGGTGCTGAGGGATTTTTGACGGGGCTCGGTGCAATGTGTGAGAGCCGGCACCTGCCGGGTGCCGTCCTGAGCCTTCCCCACGGAGGCCCACGGCGACTGGATCATGAGAGGTTTCCACCTGTAGCTTGCAGAACAAAGGGCTCCCATGCCTTATGATGAGTGCAGCATCCCGAATGATGGAATGAACACCTCGCCTGGCTTTGCATTTACGAACTGTACGTCATACATCACATATAACATGACTCACCCACGTCATCCTTTTCTCATTACACTTTCACATACTGATAAGCAATTGAAATTTGACCTTCCAGCCAATAATAGACGTTAAGATCCTTTCGTCTCTAGGCGCAGTTGAATCAAATGTCACCCGACAATAACGGTTGGCTTGGGAATTTGCCCCCAAACATCAAGGCAAAGGCCTTTATGCGAAGTGACTTATATGGCACCTACTGTAACAATAAGCTTTTCCTGCCCGCTCAGCTGCGGCTGGCGGTGCTCAGTGTAACCTTG
Organism: Eudorina sp. 2006-703-Eu-15; assembly: GCA_003117195.1. NCBI lineage: Eukaryota > Viridiplantae > Chlorophyta > Chlorophyceae > Chlamydomonadales > Volvocaceae > Eudorina > Eudorina sp. 2006-703-Eu-15. The sequence goes on from BDSI01000115.1 coordinate 147,851, forward strand.
TTTCCACTTAAGCTGTTGGCGTGCTTGATATGTGTGCTTTCATACTACGTGGTCGTTGTCGCGGGCAACATATGCTTGCGCGAGCCGTTCAAGACCAAGTACATGGCCTTCTGGGGCAGGTTCTGGACTCGCACAGTCCTTTACTGCCTGGGATTCTGGTCAATTAAATGGCTATATATTAGCCCCGATGGCACGGTTAACAATTCTCCTCCCGCTGGGCTTCGTGAACGGCGCTTTGGCTGCTACGTTTCCAATCATTGCAGGTGAAGCGGTTTCAGGGCTTCAATGAAAGGCTGACGTGACTTGCATCCATACGGTTGCTTGATGCCGCTGTATGATGCCATGGCCATTTGAAGGCCCGTGCTTGAGCGTTGACCGCCAACTGCTGTCCGGCTGTGTCGAGAAGGTACAGCTAAATTAGTAACCCCTGCAGATCACGCTGCTTTGTTTCTCCGCCACGGGGGGATACGATTTTATGCTGGGACAGCGATGTGGGTTGCGACATTAACACCTGGCCCCCACTTGCCCTCCTGCAGTTGGGTGGACATCGTTCTGTTCATGTCGCGCCTGTTCCCCAGCTTCGTTGCAAAGAAGGACGTTTCAACGCTGCCCTTGGTTGGCGCGATCAGCAAAGCAATGCAGTGCCTCTTCGTTGACCGCGAGGCGCGACTGGCGGGCCCCGGCGGCCACGGCGATGGCGGAGGTCAGGGCACAGCTCAGGTGAATGTGCGCACAGAAGCGCCCCCCGCAGCTCAAATCACGGCTACCCCGCTGCTGCAACCCTGCACTGTGCTTATCCCGCTGCTACGATGTGGGTCACGGGAAAGCAGGACAGGGACGCGCTGCCCTGCTTTCCCGTGACCCACATCGCAGCAGCGGTATAAGCAGCGGTCCCTTGGTTGCCACCGGCGTTGCTTCGCCGTCTGTACCCTCTTCGTGGGCGATCGCGCGTCGTATCCAGGCATCATCCTGGTCCTGGTCCTCGTGTCCCTCTGCACTATGATATGATCGAAGCGGCTGTTTGGGTATCCTTCCGCATCCCCCGATGATCTGGCAGTCAGAACAGTTCATTGTTCCCTAACAATTTCCCTTACGGCGCCCCTGGACCGCAGCTCGTCTCCGACCGCATGCAGCGGAAATACAAGGAGTCGTCCCCGGAGCTGCCCCTGCTGCTCTTCCCGGAGGGCACTACCACGAACAACCGCTACATCATGCCCTTCAAGCGCGGGGCATTCATTGCCGGGGTGCCCGTGCAGCCGCTCGTCGTCAAGTACGACACATCGGGGCGGTTCTCGCCGACCTGGGATGCCATGCCGGGGCACCTGCACATCTTTCTGACCATGACGGAGTTCTCCTTCCGCGTCACGTGCTACGTGCTGCCGCTGTACGAGCCGTCGGAGGCCGAGCAGGCCGACCCGGCACTGTACGCGGAGAACGTCCGGCAGATGATGGTGAAGTACAGCAAGATTCCGGCGATCGAGGAGACCTACGCCGACAAGCTAGCGTTCTTCAAGTACGTGAGGGAGAGGATGCGGGAGGAGGATGGGGGGGTCGACGACGCCACGCGAGCGAAAGACACGACCCGGACAGCAGAGAAGAAGGCTGCGTGAGCTGCAGATGCCGACGGCCTGCGTCAGCGTCAGGGCCCGGTGGCCGCCAAGTAGTGCGGCGACTCGTGCAGTAGTGGCTGTCCTCTGCCCGGACAGCCGTCAAGAGTGGTGCAGGGCATTGCGAAGCGATTGTGCCCTTGACCCATCAGCACTGCGGGTTTGGGGGGGGGGGGGCGGGGGCTGGACGGGAGAGAGACTGATCAGGTCGTGGTCCGATGAGATGCGCACACGCAAAGAATTAGATGCCCTTGCGGCGACAGCGAAAAAATGATGTGTAGAGCCGCCGTGTCCAGTGCGGCCTCCTGGTACAAATCGCCAGCGCGCGAAACGGTGCGAGCCTAGGTTTGTCGCGCCAACGAACGATTGCTAATGCTGTCACCGATGACCGGCGGGGTCCACTGAAACATCATTCTTAACAATGTTATTTAAGCTGGGGTGCTACGGGCCAAGCGTATTATATGAGCGGACGTGGGAGGGGCACTTTGGGCAATCGTGGTGCGAACCTAGCTATTCTTGTGCCGAAAAGGCCGTGCGATTTAGCAGGACGTTAATATGGCATTGGCGGTGCATGTGGTGAACGACCGGGGCGGAGCCCAGGGGTTAGGGTGATGTGTGTGCCGGTTGACCACCCGAAAAAGATAGACTGACCTTGGGATGTATGGATTGCGGAGGCGGAGGCTGCTGTGACATTTCGATGCTCTGACGGCTGTGTAGTGGCGGCATTACGTTCGCGCGGCGTGAGGGGTTGAGAATGAAAGTGTTTGAGTCGAAGCCTCTGGCGACAACCTGTGCAAATCTGATCGAGCGCTTGACAGACATGGCAACCATGTTACAGCTTTCGGGTGAGGATATTTTTGTTCCGGACCTAAAGACGCGTGGGGTCGTTGTGCTGGGGTGCGTACGGCACGGGACGGCATCGTAACTTCGTGTCGTAACCTTTTGAAGGCCTGGAGGCGAGTGTCTTGTCCCAACCGAACTCTTCCTTAGTTTCGGCAGTTCCTCTTGCAGAAGAGCCTCGCGAGTGCCTGCGATCGGAGTGCCAGGACCCATGGGGGTCCCATGGAGATGGGGCCGGAGTTCTTTTATGGTTATGATTATGGTTAAAACAAACTTGAATGTTTGACGAATTTGCCTCCGACTCAGTGACCACGCTCAGTGACCGAGTCAGATTGGCCGTACGGTTCCAGAATGAAAAAATCTCAGTGACGACTACCTCTACAAAGTAAGCGTAGCTAGTATTTCAAAGACTGGTTAATACATTTGCTACGGCAGAGGTGCATCACGATTGCTTGAGCAGCCACTTGGCGACAGTTTGCGACTGGTACTTCGGACCGCGCTTTCCTTCTGATAGTCGTCAAAGCAGCCACGAATATGGACATTGTCGACATCGCGCATCTCGCAGCGCAGGAGCGGTCTCCTCGCGGCGGTGCGACGTCCGGCTCCCCCGGCACGTCGCCTCAGGCCACAAGCCTCTTCCGGTCGTCGCAGAATTCAACATGGATGGGCATTGTGCGGCCGAGCGGCGTTGAGTTGGAGCAGCGCACGAGCGCGCCAGTGCAGGAAGTGTCCCCGCGTTCTTCAGTTGATGAGCCGCCACCGCTGCTGCGTCGCAGCTCACTGGAGCTTGGCCTTAGCAGCTTCCAGCGGTCGTTCAAGCGCTACTCGGCGTTTAATTAATCTGGAGGTCGGCAAAGTGTTGCTGACACGTCCAGTTGTTGCTGACGCGGCTCGCGTATTGCGCTTGTATACAAATTGTATTGAATGCACATATGAAGGCACAAAATTGAATGCAATGCAGAGGCATACCGGCATCCTGTGTGGCTTTCGGAGTTTTGGTTAGGGCTAGTGCTTGCTGTTCTGCTTGAAGCGCCAGCGATGTGTCTTTGAGTTGCGATTGGCACATGTATAATGCCTTTTGGTCGCATTCATTTACAGAGAATGCGAACCCGAAAGACATTTCCACCGATCGCACTTGTACTTGTACCGAACATTAGGGAATTGAATGTTGCAGACGGTGGTGATCGGAGCAACTGTTGAAGCGCGTCGTCAAAGGAGGGGAGACGGTGGTAAACGTTTCTTCGTTTGACAAGTTCCGTACGGAACAAACCTGTTGTCGTAATCTGGTTTTGCCTGAAGAACATAGTATGTTGAGCATGCAGACGTTTGGCTACTGGTATTTGTAACAGAAGCTGATTGTTATATTTGAGCACTTCAATGGTTGATGCGAAGGCGCCGAAGGGCCATGACGGCCCAAAGCAAGGCAATGAGAAGGACAAAGCCGCAGACAACCAGGGTGGCGGCAAGCGCAAACCGCAGGAGAAAGAGAAGGACAACAAAGAGGTGACGCCGGAATTTGCAGGCCTCCGCTTCTCCATCTGTCCCGGCTATGGCTATGGCTTCCATGTAACCATGAAAATACTGCATGCTTTCAGAAGAATAAGCGACGTAAACAAGACAAGGCTGTCGTTTACCAAAGGATCCGCTTCCGTCTGCTTTGCTATGAGCAGCAAGTGGGCGCCGTAATTGGCAAGGTGCGTGTCTAATTTGTGCGCAGTGTGGCCGTGGGACGTCGTGTTGACGGCCTCACTGCTGACCGAGCAGTGCGGTGAACAGCGCGGTTAACATTTCGGACTGCCCGCAACGCGGTATGCACATTTGCTGATCAGCACTGATCCAGCGATTCATGCCCTCTGGCGCAGCGTGTCGGATTCTCAATTGCCCTGCGTGTTCACCAAGTGGGGTTCCTGTCCACGTGGTCTGCATCACAGGCCGGCGAGACCGTCCGCAACATTCGGAGGAGCACCAGCGCTGAAGTTGAAGTGAAACCCCCACTTGCGGGTCAGCGCCTCCGTGTTGTGGTCATCGACTCGCTGGCAGGGTAAGTGCTGGGAGACGTTCACGCGGGGGCACTTTCTCTGATCGGCAGACAACATTCTTCCCGGGTTGTTCTCGGGTTGACCCTGCCGCTGCTTCTATATATGGCCGGCCGCAGGAGTCGCGCTGCGCCCACATACCCGGCCAAGGAGGCGTTGCTCGCTTGCGCTTCGCTGTCCGTTGAAGGGGATCAGCCGCTCCACGCCCCTGATCCCTCCAAGGTGGTAAGTTGGGATGCACCGGGCGGCACCGCTGGGGGGGAGGTATCCACGTCGGTCCCTTCAGATCGTTCCAAGTTTGAAGGCACCTCGACCCCGCTGATATCCTCTCCTCCGGAGACAGCATCCCATGTTTCACACCCTCTCGGCTCCATCACAGCAACCTCCTCACCACCCAGGAGAGCATTAGGCAGAGAGCAATTGGGAAGAAACACCCACGACCCCCCTCCCCTTATCTTGCCGCCCAACCCCAATCTCGTCGCGCCCCCCCCCCCTCGGGTCCTGCCCGCGCGCCCGGACAGATCGAGGTTCGGTTGCTCTTGTTGGCGGATCTCACGGCGGGCCTGCTGGGTGTGCAGCACGGGCCCGGCAGCCTCACGGCGGGTGACATATCCGCGCGCTGCGGCGCCAACGTGATCATGCCGCCCCCCGCGGACCGGCCCCAGATGGCGGATCAGGACGAGGAATACCTGCTGGTGAGAAGCCACCATTAGGTTTCGGGAAGGACTCCGGAAGGGAGTCGGAAGGGGGTTCAGGAGGGGCACCTCCTGGTGAGGGCACCTGCTGGTGAGAGACCGCCTCGGCAGGCAGGGAGCCGAAGGGACTTCAGCTGGGCAGGCAGGGGGCTGAAGGGACTTCAGCTAGGCAGGCAGGGGGGCAGCAGGCTGGGGCGTCAAGAAGGGGGTTGCGTGCGCAAAGCTTTCCCCAGCAAGGGGTTACACGCGTCCAAATTGGGGTTTCTGAGCGGAGTCGGAAAGGGGTCCAGAACGGGTTCCAGAGCGGTCATCGGCGTCCGGCTTTGGGTTGAGCACCAGCATGAGATAACACATGGTACAACATGGCTGCTTCGGAGACGGGGGATCCGGAGGCTCGCGTTCGGGCTGGGTGCTCCCACAGCGCGGCATCCCGCGTGGGGGGCCGCGAGTGCCGGACTGCCCGCGCATGTGGATGGTTCGTAGTCTCCTCGAGGTCTGAGAGCGGGGGGGGCGGGGTCCGGGAGGGACTCGCGTTCCAGCGTGCCGAATGTGGTCAGCGTCAGTTGCAAAAGTGTCATCAAAGTTTTGAATCCAAAGGGGTTCCGCAGATGATGAAGAAGAGCTTGGCTGCATTGCTGCGCATAGGAATCGCGGGGAAGGTGGGATGCGCGCTTCCATGCGCTCCGCGCGGGCAGCCGATCTGGCTGACGCACTTCGCATTGCGAGGCAAGAAATACGCGGCGTGGTCATGGCGCCGATCGTCGCCGTGACCCCTTGTCGGGACCGTCATTTGGGGGCTCTCCGCCACACCTCACAGAGCCTGCAGAGACTGCAACATCCCGCAATGGGGTACAGTCTACTTACACTAGACGGCGAGAGAGAGAGAGTTATGACGTGTACCTCCCCGTTTCTCCGCCTCGACGGAACGTGACAGGTTCGGGGGCCCTGGCCGGCCGTGTACGCCGCGCTGGGCATGGTGGCGGACGAGATCCGCCGACAGTTCTTCGAGCTGCGCGACGGTCCGCAGCTCCCGCCCTTTAACAACGCGCCCTTCGGCGGGCCGCCCCCCATGGGTCTGCTCCCGGGGCCCTTCGACCCACTGGAGGCGATGCAGCTGGGGATCGGCCTGGGCATGGAGATGGCAGCGGCGGCGGTCGGCGCCGCGGCGGCGGCGCCGCCCCCGCATGTGGGCGGCGGGCCCATGAATGGGCCGCCGGGGGGGATGGGCCGCGGCGGCCCGCCGCCTCAGCGCCCTCCGGACGGGGGCCTATCGGTCGCGGGGCTGGTTCCGGAATTTCGGAGCTCGGCGGATGCGGGGAAGCCCGTGACGACGACCTTCAAGCTGGTGGTTCCGGAGAACAAGGCGGGCAGGTTCATCGGCAAGGGCGGCGAGGTGAGGGAGCTGGAGTGTGTTGGTGTCGGATGGGGGTGTGTGATGATTGTAGGGGGCGGAGTGCGCGGCGTGCAAGGGGCGCAGCTTAGCCCCATGTATGCTCGTTTGTCGAGCAAATGTCCATGCCCAGCCCTGAATTTAGATGCGAGTAATAAATGCGAATAACAAATGCAAGCAAGGTAAACAGTAGTATCTGAGGACGAACGAGGAGCCGGCGGCCCCGACTGGATCCTGGCAACCCGTGCGAGCGCTTACCCCAACCGGGAATGACGTGCCTCTCTACGACTGCGGTTCCTGACCTCTCTGGGGTCTCTTGATTCTCTTGATGTGTGGCGCTTGCCGTCTGTCGGCCTCTCGGTGAGGCATCGCGACCGGCCATCCTGGCCCTGGTCCTTATCGTCCTGATCCGAATCCTGGCTCCTGATCCTGGCTCTTGATCCGGATCCTGGCTCCTGATCCAGATCCTGGCTCGTGATCCTGGCTCCTGATCCAGATTCTGATCCTGGCTCCTGATCCCGCCCCGCACAACCCCCCCCTCCGCCCCTCTCTCCCCCCGCGGCACCCCATCCCGCATCGCACGTCCCAACCCAGCCCGCCCGACCGCCCTAGGCACGCCACCACGCGGCACCCCACATTCAGGGGCTGCCCCGCTGCGACCGGGCACGGTGGGGAGCCATATCCCGAACGTGGCCCGCCACCCGGTCGTCCGTCTCCGCGTCCCTGCCCAATGCTTGCCCCCCTGTCGTGCATGCCGTACCTGTCGTACGGCCTCCTGTCCCACATCCCACTCCCCCTCGTCCTCCCCGTCCTCTTTCGCGCCGCGCTGCCGCCCCGCCATTCTCGCATACTGCTTTCTTCTTGATGTTCCTTTTGTCATTCCGTACTGTAGTTGTCACCCTCACTCACTCCGTTCCTCGGCTTCCCTCCCTGCATCGCCATGGCCCTGGACATCGCTCGCGGCGCCGCTACTCCGTCTACCACCACAGGTCGGTAACGTATCTGTCCTCTCCGGGTTGGGTCGGGTTCGCATTTTGCTTGTTACTGCACTGGCGGCAGCGCGGCCGCGCCGCCACGCGCCCGCGCGCGGTCTCTATCTTTCCGTTGCTATGCAGGTACCGCACCACGTAAGTATACTGAGCTATGCTGGGTGTGCCCGGGTTCGTTCTTCGGGTTTATTTCTTTTTTCAATTTACCCCCCCCCCCGCAGAACCTTCGCGAGGTTCGCGTGGCGCTGGGACTGGAGACCCTCAAGGTGCACCCCGCGGTGAAGGACACGGCGGTGCGCATCCTGGAGGCGTCCTCCACGGAGCCGGCCGCCTCGAACCGCTGCGCGGCGATCGACGCTCTGCTGCTGTACATCAACAAGTGGGTGGAGCTGGGTTTGGCTGGGTCGGGGTCGCTTCGGTTGGGTCGGGGTCGCTTTGGGTGGGTCTGAGTCTCTTTGGCTGGGTCGGGGTCGCTTGGGCTGGGTCGGGGTCATTTGGGGGGGAAGCGCCGGAGCGCGGCTCTCCAAAGAGCCTTGTAGTATTGGCGCTTGACGCATGCGCTGCGCTGGGGGCGATGTCGCATGCGGCAGCCGGGATCGAGAGGTTTCGGACCACCCAACCCCGGACCCCACACTCAGCGCGGGCCTCAATTTGGACCTCTCCTTAGACCTCACCCAAAACCCCGGTCTCAGCGTATCCCCCCAACCTGTCTGTAACCGAAACCCGACGAGGACTGACTAGAAAAACGGTTGAAGGGCTGTCTGAATTGAACAGCGGATTAGGTGGAACGCAAGAGACACGACCAGGGCCAATGGTCACAGGGCGGGGCTTCAGACCATTCGTGGGGACGTGCGCCCCACCCGCTTCTTTATGTGGTGTTGGTCACCAGCGAGACACGACCAGGGCCAACGGTTGCAGGTTGCTGTAGATCATTATAGAGAATTGGGTGGGGCGCACGTCCTCACGAATGAGCTGGAACGCCCTGACACCGTTGGCCCTGATCGTGTCTCGCTGGTGACCAACACCACATAAAGAAGCGGGTGGGGCGCACCACATGGGAACTGTGGGGCTCAGGTGCCCTCGCCTCCTTACTCGTTCTTCGCGGCGGGCACCCGCGGCCCGGCCGACCTGCGGCGCTGTGCGGTCACCGGCGCCTGTGTGTGTATGTATGTATGTGTGTGTGGTTGCAGGCTGATCCAGATGGCGCCGGCTCCCTCGGGGGGCCGCGCGCGCTTCACGGTCAAGGTGCTGCTGCAGCACCAGTACTGCGGCGCCGTCGTGGGGCCGAGGGGTGCGATCATTCGGCAGGTGGGGTCGGACCGGGTCGGGGCAGGGCGGGTTAGGGCCAGGATCGGGATTGGGTTGGTCGAATCGAATTCAAACTCTTTTTAAATGTGTTGCACAATTGCCGACGGAGTGAAGGCCGACTGAAAAAGTGGTCGGATTCGCAGGAATCACACTACCGTAAAGCCTTGCGACGTTCGTGTTACCGGCCGGACACACACGTAGAGATACCGCGGTGCTTTCCAGGCCGCGCGAGTGCTCAGGTCGAGCAAGGGGGGATGCGGCCCCTCACGCCCCTCACCCTCCCCCGCAAAGGGAGGAGAGTGCTTCGGCGGTCTTTCCGTTAGGGCTGGGTTAGCAGCCCTTGGCCAGCGTCAGGCCCGGTCAGATATGTAACACACACACACGCGCTCGACAACGATACGGGGCGCTACAGCATCATGGACTACACCACCTTGGGACTACTTATGGTCGACATACTTCGCCCTGGCAGTTTGGGTTCTCTGGTCTCGGTGTCAGTCGTCGGTTGCATTGCTGGACACGCTTCAGCTTGTTCGCGGCTCAGCTTTTCTCCTTGCTAACACACATGCACACACGCACACAGGTCTGCCCGCGCCCGAACAACACTTTCGTCCGCGGGCTTCTCCCCTGGTCACATTCGACACATATACTCTCGCACGATGGGCGTCTTACTGAGCACTGTCCCCTCCCTCCCCGCACACCTACCGGCTACCTACACGCCTATTGCGCCGCACACCTACCGGCTACCGCAGATCAGCTCGCTGACCGGCGCGAGCTGCGTTGTGCACAAGAAGGGCGACACGCCGGCGTACGGCTCGGCCGATGAGCAGGAGCTGGAGGCCGAGGGCGACCCGACCGACGTGATGGAGGTACGTGCCGTACGGTACAGTACGGTACGGTATGGCACTCGGCCCCCGCGACGGGTTGGGGGTTCCACCCCGTGTCGCTGTGGTGGCGTGGTCCTCTGAAGAAAATCCATACCGGAGTGTATGCGCGGCGACGAAGCGCGGAGGGGTTCGGCGGCTTAGGGTCGGGTCTCGCCGACGCCACGGAAACGGCGATGCGACCTTTCGGTGTTTCCCTCTGCACCGGTACCTCACCCCCATTCACATTCGCACCTGCAGCACCCGCACGCGACCTGCACCTGCAGTCACACGCCCTAATCTTCCCCTCGAGAGTATTCTTCTCCTCAGTATTTTTCTCCTAAAGAGTGTTCGTCTCCGCTTCAGCCCCAACCCCGCTTGCATCCGCAGTTACCCCGCTCTCCATCCGCACTCCCCGGCACAGTCCGCGCCAACCTGCACATGGACCCCCCGGCACAGGCCCATTGCGTTGGTTTGTGAAATGTCGAATGCATTCCTGCATCTCCCGCACCCCTCCCCGCCCTCAAGGCCATCCGCATTGTGGCCGCTATCGTCCGCGGCTGCGAGCTGCGAATGGCGCACATCCCGGTGCGCGAGACGATGGGCACCCCAGAGTTCAGTGTCGTACGTGGCGCCGCCGGCCCTGGGCCCGGCGGCTCTGGGGCCGGTGGCGGCGGCGGTGGTGGTGGCGGCGGCGGACCGGCCCCCATGGGCCCCGGACCCATGGGCCCTATGGTCTCCGCCTCCCAGATGGCCTCTCTGGAGCGGGAACCCGGCGGAGGGCCGGGTGGCATGCCGCCGCCACACCAACACCAGCAGCCGCACCAACAGCCGCACCAACAGCCGCATCCGCAAATGCAGGCACAGGTGCAGCAGCAGCAGCAACAGATGCCGCCGCCTCAGCACCAGCAGCAACACCAGCAGCAGCACCAACACCAAGGGCAGCCGCAGCAGCCGCAGCACCAGGGCATGCAGCACCAGCAGCAGCCGCCACCGCAGCTGCAGCAGCAACCGCAGCCGCAGCAGCTACAACAGCAACCGCAGCAGCAGCAGCAGCCCCAACAGCAGCCCCAACAGCAGCCGCCGGGCGGCGCGGCCGCGCCTGCGGGCCGGGGTCCGTCCGTCACGGGCCTGCCGCCGCTGGGGCCGAACGACGTCCGCCTGACGATCTTTGTGGCGGCGGCGCTCGTCAACGCGCCCGAGGGCATCAACGGCACCAACGTCCAACAGGTCCAGGCGGTGAGGGCGCCCAGCGATAGCGGCCCGGCGGCGTGTGTGGTAGCCCCGACAGATTGCGTACCAGGGTCCCCTCGAAGTATCGAAGTGAATGTGTGTCAAGAGAAGAGACCCGCCCCACCCAAACCAAGTACCAAAATACTTGCCATGTTAGCCGGCATTCGGGGAAACAGGAATGTGTGTGAATTGTCGAGGCCGCGTGTGTGATGCCCTGCGAGGGGCATGGCAGCGAGGGAATTTGCAATGCGTGTGCGCGCGCTTGTTTTCAGGGAGATGTTGCCTACGTGTGGGTTTGTGTGGATTTGGGGCGGCCGTTGGTGACTTCGCGCGGCTGCTGTCCTTATTGACAGAAGGGGGCGTCGTATCGTTGCACAGGGAGGAGCTCACGGATTGCAATCCTGGGGTACAGGGTTGAAGTGACGCAGTACACTGGGCTTGGATTCCGCCTGCCTGCCTCCTCTTGTTGACGTACGCTCCCCACCCCCGGCCCCCACATCCCCGGGCCCGGCCCCGTACGGCAGGTGACGGGCACGGTGGTCACGCTGCGTCAGCCGGTCACCAGCGGGGACTACGAGCTGGACATCACGGGGACCATGTCGCAGGTACGGCAGTCGCGGGTAGCCGCGGGGACTGTACGGCGGTACGGCATCGAATGTCGCGCGCCTGTCGGCGACTGAGGGGAGGGTGGCAGGATTTACTCCCCCGCTTGGCCGGGCCCTGCTGTTACAAGACAAGCGGCCGCCGTCGCGGAAACGCGGAGTCATAAGCTGGCTGGTAGCCGTGCCGTCGAGAAGGGATGAATTGGTCCTCGCATGTCCTCGCTTGTCCTCGCATGTCCTCGCTTGTCCTCGCTTGGCCGCATGGCATGTCCTGCTCGTGCTCGTGTGGGTGCTGCTGCTCGACAATGAACAGTTTTTTTCCTCTGCATGTCCTCCACATGCCTCATCAAATTGGTCCTCGGCCTCACGACCTTTCGAGAGGCCCTTCTGCCTCCTCCTCCTCCTCCTTTTCCCCCTTGCGCCAATCACGGCAACCTTTGCCGCCCCGCCTTCTGCGCCCCTCCTCTCCACGTCTTCCGTCAAAACCGCCGCCGCCCCCGCCTCCTCCGCCTCGTTTTCGTCCTCCCACCCTCCCGCAGGTGATGCAGGCGCACACGCTGCTGACCAACATCATGACCATCGGCGCCATCCTCCAGCAGAAGCCCCAGCTCGCGCCGCAGCAGGCGCCTCCGCCGGCGACAGCGGCCGCCGCCGCCGCCACCACCACCGCTGTCGCCCCACTATCGGTCGCTGGACAGTCGGCGGGAAACGCATTCGAGGCGCCCAACGCGGCGTTGACCCAGATCGGCAACCGAGGCCCCGGCGTCGGGCCACAGCAGCAGGCGATGCCAGACGCCGGCCAGGTGACGCCTCAGCAGCAGCCGCAGCAGCAGCAGCAGGCATCGGTTTCGGTGGGGGCGCAGGGCGCTGGAGGCTACGCAGGTGGGGTTCAGCAGGTCCAGCCCCCGCAGCTCCAGCCGCAGCAGCAACAGCAGCAGGTGGCCGCGCAGCCGCAGCAGCCGCAGCCGATGGCTGTTCCGCAGCCGCAGCAGCAGCAGCCGGCACCGCAGCAGCAGCCGGCACCGCAGCGTCCCGCCGAGCAACCCGGCCGGGGTGTCCAGCAGCCGAGCCCGCGGAGTCAACACCAGCAGCAGCAACAGCAGCAGCAGCAGCAGCAACAGCAGCAACAGCGGCAACCGCCACACCAGCCGCAACAAGCCTATCCGTCCCAGCCGCAACAGCCGCCGCAGCAGCAGCAGCAGCGGCCTCCCCAGCCGCAACAGTACCCTCCGGCACAACAACAGCAGCCACAGCCGTCGGCCGCTCAGTCGGCTCCTGCGCCTACCGCTTCCGCTGCGAACCCATACCAACAGCAGCAGCAGCAGCCCTATCAGCAGCAGCAGCAACACCCGGAGCAGGCACAGCAGCAGCAGCAGCAGCCACAGCAGCACCCGTATGGTCAGGTTCCAGCCTACTCTCAGCCCTCAGCTCAGGCGGCGCAACAGGAGCCCCAACAGCAGCAGCAGACACAGCAGCAGTATGCTCCACCGCCCCAGCCTGCTGCGCAGGCCTCATACCCTCAAGGTTACGCGCAAGCCTACGCACAATCCCAGCAACAGCAACCGCCGCTGCCGCAGCAGCCGCAGCCACCGCAGCAGCAGCAGCATGCGGAGGCTCAGGCGCATCAACAGCAGGCCCCCCAGCACGCGCAAGCTACGGCCGCAGCCCAACACCAACAGCAGGCGGCGGCGGCAGCGGCAGCAAATCCGTACGCTATGTACGGCTCGCCCGGGTACGCCAGCACCGGCGGTGCCGCCCAGCAGCCCCAGGCAACCGGGGGCGTGCCCTCGCCCACCCACCCCCAGGCCGCCGCCGCCGCCGCTGCTGCCTACGGCCAGCAGGCCCCCGGCGCGATGACATCCCCGCCGGCAGCCAGCGCCCCTGCCGCCGCCGCAGCGCAGAGTGCGGTTGCGTATGGGCAGCAGCCGCAGCAGCAGCAGGCGCCGCACCCAGGCTACAGCGCGGCCGGGTACTACCCGACCGCTCAGTCCGGCGGCTATGCGTATTACCAACAGGCATCACAGCAGGTGCACCCGGCGCAGGCGCAGCAGGCCGCCGCCGCCGCTGCCGCCGCCGCCGCGCATGACCCGTATTACCAGATGCAGCAGCAGTATGCCGCGTACCACTCGGCGGCGGCGGCCGCCGCCGCGGCGGCAGCGAATGCACCGGCGCAGGCCGCGGCGGGATACCCGCCCGCTGCTTATGGGTACGGCTATGGCGCCCCCGCAGCGGCGCACCCGGCGCAGTAGGGTGGGGCCGAACGTGGGCGCGCTCCTGAGAGGACTACAGCAGCAGCAGCAGCAGTTGGGGGAGACGTGGCGGCGCACCGCAACGGCATCCGCACACGCTCGGCGGCTGTGCGGGTGGTCGTGCGTCTTCCGCCGTCCGAACGGGACTCCGGCGGTCGAGTGAAGGTTTGTGTGTTCTGATGCGCTTTTGGGATTCGCACGCGAGGATGGGGGGCCTGGGCGATCTATCCGTGCGAGGGGGCGTCCTGCGGCCCTCGTCGCAAGCTTCCAGTTCCTGTCAGGGTCCGCTGCCAGGGACCGCTGTCAGGGTGCGGTCCAGGGTCCGTAAGATTGGTCCTTGACGCGCTACGTTGCGCGTTTGCACGCTCAAAAGGCGGTGCCGGGAGGGGCAGTGCCTCGGGGGCAGCTGTGCCTGCAGTGGCCCTAGAAGTCCTGCCCTGTCCGGCTGCCTGGCTGCGAAGCTCTGGCTGCTAGGCTGGCTGCATGGCTGGCTGGCAGCAGCGGCGCAGCGATGCTGTTTACCACAACAGCAGCAGCCTCCTCAATGGCCTGAGGACCTCAGCCTGCGAGCCAGCCGGTTCGGCCGCGCTTGCACTCATGGTCTCGTGCCCGCGCCCCGCCGCCCCGACCTTATTCCGCCCCGCGGTTCCGGGCAATGGCACTGCAAAGAGTTCACATCGGTCACATTATGACTCATCTTGACATGATCGGAGGCGCGGCGTCCAGAGAGCCCACTGAGCCCATGCTAACGATTCACGAAATCCTTTAATAGCGGGCTACCTGTTATGTGCACTTTCAGCGCCCCGCTGTTGACTTGAATACACATATTTCCCTTTACGGGGGCGAAAAGCACACTCTTGCTTGGCGCCCATGCGCGCGGGGCCGGGCATGTGCTACGGCATTGAATGCAGTCCATGCAACCGAGAGAGGTCAATGAAGGGCGTTTGCTCCCTGTTCTCAATATGAGGCCGGGCGGCTCGGTTGGTGCCGCGCCGGTGAGGCTCGCGGCCGGACTGCGTCGCCCTGCTGCAGCTGCTGCCACTGCCCCAGGACGCGGCGGAGAGATGGTCCGGCTCAGGTCTTACCCACCATCCTGCCACGCCTGGACTTAGTCGGGTTTTGTCGCTGCGTGGGCAAGAAGGGCCGGGGGCTGGGGTCATCCTGGATACTGCATATCCTGACTAGAAACGACGGGGCGATATGTTTGCTGCTGCCAAGGCCACCAGGGTGAGGGGCCGGGCGCTGGGTTGGTGGGGTGTTCCGCCATATCATGACTCGGGCTTTGTTCGGGTTCGCTCTGGGCTTGTTTTTCGCTAGCACCGAATTACTTCACGACTTCAGTCCTGGGTCCTGCCATTCCGTAATAGGCAGGGGCACCGTGTGTAGGTGCAAAGCCCGCTCACCAGCCAATGTTGCTGCGGGCCGTTTCCTGAGGGCTCGTCGCGTGGGTCGGAGAACAACACACAACTACTGGACAAGGACTACAACGGACCGTTGGGTTGCTGGAAACAGGGCCGCCCTACCTGACCTACGTACCTCGTGGGTTGTCGCCTCTGCCAAGGAGAGGCCGTCCTCCCACACCGACCAGATAAGGCTGCTGAGGCGGAGGGCCCCTTGCCCTCCTGAGCTGTGCCTCGCTCATCTCGCACCGGGCACCCGAGACATGGGGATATCTTTGGTGGCCGAGAGTGATGCGTTGTGGGTGTACGGATGTACGGGGCTTTGTGCGCGCAGGGGGTTAACACGTGCGGGTGGGTGGGTGGGTGGGTGCGTGGGTGCGTGGGTGGGTGGGTGGGTGGGTGGGTGGGTGGGTGGGTGGGTGCGTGTAGGGGATAGAGAGCTCCCCCTTGCATTCGTCTGGTGGTTGCGCATAGGGTATTGAAACCATGACTTCGTCCAAGCGCAGCGCGGGGGCTTGTGAGGTCTGAAAATTTGCCTAGGAGGCCCTAGGGGTTTGGGACGAGCTCCATCGAAAGAGGCCTGGACAGGAGGTCCTCGAAGGACCTCGAGGGGAGGAACCCTGCGCGTACGTCAGTACGATCTCAGCTTGGTTGTGTGCCTTTGCCGGAAGGGCAAACGGATCGGAGCATGCCCCGCCGCCGCAGCCGGAGGAGGAGGAGGAGGAGGAGAAGGGAAAGGCCACTCACCTCCGAAGTGGGTTCATGAGCTCTTGGATGCGCCGGTGCGCCGCAAGGCCCACCGGGTCAGAGCGTGCCGCGGCCCGCCCACGCGGCTTCGCGCTGGCCTTGGAAACACCCCTGCACGGCAGCCCCATTCGCCCGGAGTGTGGAGAGGATGGCCCGAGATATGCTCCGAAACGTCGAGAGAACCGCTGTTATGCAAGCTGTCTGAAGCGCGTGAGTATATCTTCAAGTATGTCACCCTGTGTTGTGATTTCACGCGTTGAACACCTCACCGTTTGGCGGTCGCTGTCGCTGCTAGCCAAGAGTTCTTTCTCGCCCTGCCCCCTCGGGCTTTGCGCAAACCCGATACAGAGTTCGTCTGATGCTTTCCTGGTCTTCGGCCCGGGGTCTGCCGGGTTACCGGGTTTCGTAATTTTGATCCAATGGTCGTGAGTTCCGTACAGATGGCCACGTCGGTTGGCGACGTCGGTTGGTTCAAGTCCATGGCGTGACTGTCGATGTCCCCCCTACTTGGCAGCTCTTGCAGCACCAGTTCGGATGCAGCTTGCGCTTCTTTACGTGACTGTGCGGTGGTGATGCGGGCTGGCAGCCTGTCCAGCCGGGTCGCACCCGGCTGTCCTTGTCTGCGCTCGTGGTTGGGATCCTAGGCTTGTCCTGTGCTCGGTGTGCTTCGGGTGAAGAGGGGGCCAGATGCTGTTGCGGTCGGTGCTGGGTTTTCCGAGGTTGGGACACTCGGGACACGTCGAGCCTTTCGTCGCGGAGGCGTCCATCGCGGTATCGTGTCCGCTGTGTGGGGACCTTCACGGGTTGTACGGTCGAGATTCATCGTTGCACGGGTCTTAACGGCGGGTACGCGCTGCAATCGCTCCATGTTGTTTTTGGACGAGCACGCGCTAAAATTGCTCCACGTTGGTTTTGGACGAGCGACGGCCGGTTTGGCAGAAGCAAGATTTATAAACCGTAAACCCTCCAAGCAAAAGCCAGCTTCGTGTGTTTTGGCGCATGCTATCGCCAGCCCTGCCCTTCCACTCTTCACGCCATCGGTATCTTTTTTTTTTTTGGACGGCGCGCCTGTGGCTTCTCCCATTAGAAGCACTAGTGGCTGCACCGTGGTGCCACTAGCCTGGTGGCTGCGCCGTGATGACTCGACAGCTGATGGCCTTCCCCGGAGCTGCACCGCTTCTAAGGCTTCTCGTCGGCGACGACAGATCCCTGGAGCTGTGGCGGCTTCTTAGGCTTCGTGTCGGCGACGTCATACAGATGTCCCTCCCTCAGAACGCAGCAAAAGAGAGAGAGGGAGAGAGAGAGGGAGAGAGAGAGGGAGAGATGTGGGGCGGTCTGCGACCTCCGGGGTCCGGGCGCAGCTCGGACCATGCACGCGGGTGGGACGGCGGAGGAGGGGTATCTCGTGTGCGTTTGTGTGTATGGTACGGCAACGAGCGAATCAACGAAATCGAACGGCGGCTGCAGCGGGTGGCCGCTCCTTGGTCCGGTGCGGCCCGGAAGCCAGAGCCAGCAACCTAGTCAGCAAACGGCGGTAAGTGGATGGAAAGGTGCACCGTGCTTCTCGATTCGCATTCGGGGAGTCCCCCCTGACAGGGGTTTAGGGCTTTGCCCACCCCTGCGACTCCCTTTGCTGGGACTTCGACCTCGGGCCCCATTGCTTCAACATGTCATCCCAGTCAACAAACAGTAACTACCTGAGGGCGGCGGGTCACCTCAGCAGCCCCGCCCCGCCCAGCCCAGCCCCTCTCCTCCCCTCTTTTGATCCGGAGGATCAGCCGGTTCAGGGCTCACCCCCCAGGGAACGGGCGGGTGGGTGGGTTTTGTGCCCTCCTGTGGGCTCTGTGCCCTCCTGAGCTCTCGACCACGACCACTTACGGTCCGACAACCTCGGTACGACAACCTACGGTGTGCACCAAGTGCGGACCAAGCTGGCTAAACCCTGAACCCTATGGCTGGCTGGCCGTCCTCCCGTTCCGTTGGTACTGACAATGGACTGCCGTACATGTACGGGTACCGTATTGGCCAAGGGGGACGGCAACGGGTACGGCCGGACGTCGAGCCGCTGATCCCGACTGTCCCGCCGGCGGCGGCTTGAGTCCAGGAAGGAAGGTTCTCGCGGAGCCACGTGATCTGCGGTTGTCATGCGCGCGGCGGCGTGTTGTACGGCGGTGACCTGCCGTATCCGGGGGCTTCACTGCAGGACCAGCTGCGCAGCTTGCAGTCGACCTCCCTCGTCCGGAGCGATTTCCCCAAGAACACGCAAGCAAACAAAATGGTGTGACTGTGCTCATGGCCGCTGCGCTTCCGGCGCTTCTGGACGTTTCCCACCCAACACCCTTACACTCTACAATCTGCCCATCGACTTGCGGTCACTGTGCGTCGCTAGACAGAAGAAATTCAGGATGCGGTTCAGGCTCCCCGCTCGCGGGAACGTTCCATGACTGGTTAACCGACTTGTTCGAAACACGGCAAACCGGCAACGTGGTGAGGACGCGTCCACATCCTCCTGTCTGTCTCAATGGCTGGCATCCGGAGCCCTGCGGTTCCCAAAGTCCCCCCGCGGCCCCGCCCCTAGCCTCGCCCCCCACAGTGGTGTAAGCCCGGTGCCAGAGCATTCTCGCGGTAAGCCTTCGGGTTCCCCGCCGCCCGCGCGGGGTTGCACCTGACTTCCTCTGCCCTCCGCCGTCTTCCGCCGTCCCCTCCCGTCCTGTCGATTCGTCGTGCCGTCGAGTCTGGATGTACTACCGCCTTATGACCTTTCCGCTGTGTGGCTCAGGACATCGGGAGTGGGCAGTGTGGCGCCTATCTGTGTCGTTGCGACGGGAGGGTGCCGGCGGAGGTGGAGGTGGAGGGGCGCTCCCCTCTTGCTTGCGGGGCAGACCTCGTTGTCGACATCCCAGTGCGGCATCCCGTTTTGGCGCTTTGGGGGGGATCTCGCACTGAAGCCGCTATCCAACTCAATCATTCATACGGTGCCATGCATGCGAGCCTGGCTGGCTGTTCTTCGGGCACGGTTCACCCGGGGGTGGGTGTGCGGGTCTGCGGGCATTGGGACTGCATGGGGCCGCGTGAGAGGAGATGCGTGGCTGGAGGAGGTTGCCGTACATCGGAGGTCCTCCCTGTAGAGAGAGTTGAGGGGCCCCCCCATGAAGGCGGTACGCACGGGCACGGCCGGCCGTAACGGACAGACAGACGGATGGGCGGACGGACGGACGGACCGCTCTCGCCAACGCGGGGCAACCGCCCACGCACTTGCGCAAAGGTGTAACACCTCGGTCTGGCTGTGGGTCCGGCTGTGGGAGTAACCTCACCAGCAGCGACGATAACGAGATATCAGGAGGTATCGTGGCGTGTTGCCCCGGGGACGAAGACATCGCTCCGTGTTTCATCTATCGGTTCGACACCGGACAGCTGCAGACGGATCTCAGAGCGTCTCAGGACATGACGTCGGTTTGTCAACCCCGGTACGGAGGGTGAAAACGTACGGCAGTTGGCGGATGGGTCGTGTGCAGGTCGTGAAGCAGGTAGGGTGGTAGGTGCATGAGAATCGACATGCACCTACCACGAACCCGTCGGGTGCAGATAAGAAAAACCCAGATGGTTGCGAGGTAGGGGGCATCGCTCCTCAAAAGCGACCCGCGGGTCTCGCAAGCAGACAGCATCCTGCCTGGCCTACAGCCTTACCTCATGGCCTTTTGAAATGGGAGTCTGAAACTCAACTAGCGGGATCCGCGGGAAGGGGCGCCGGGGACGAATGACATTTTTTTAATTGGCAGTCGTTCCAAACAATTCCAAAAACCTTTTCCCGAAAGCGTTTTTCAAGTCGCGCGTCATCACTTGATATAAAACTCTTTCTCTTTAGCCCTTTTTAGAGTACCGCAGCTTGATTGAGGAAAGTCGGTCACGCGACCAGCAGGTAAACCCTCGCCGGCCGCCGGCTGGGATGACGCCACCCTGAAGGGCAGGCGGCACGTTGGGCGGCGCGCCGTTCTGCGACAAGCAGGTCAGATTCACTGGTAAACCGTATCGCAGCAACGTTAGGTCAGCAACACGAGATGCGGCAGGCAGCAGCAGCAGCAGCAGCAGCAGCAGGGGCGTCCCAGCCGGGCCACCGCACCCGCCAGTCCTCATCACGCCCTCGCCCGGCGAGCCAGGGGACGAGCGCGGGGCCGCGACCCTCGTTACCTCCGGAGCTGGAGGAGGCGCTCCGGAAGCTGCCGGAAGCCACAGATCGGCTGCTGCGGTTGCTGCAGCAGCAGCATGGACAGCAGCCCAGCGCTGGCGATCAGCCGCAGCCGCCGCGAGGGCTGCCTTCCTCGCCTGGCAGCTGGGCCCGCGTCCAGCTAAGCAACGACCTGAATCGCTACCTGGGCCGTATTATACGTTTGCTTTCGGGCACGCCCATCAACGCCGAGCAAGCTGCGCTGGCGGAAGTGATTCTGCACAACAAAGCCGTCTGCGCCGCGCTGCTGGCCCTCCACGCGCTCTGCTTCGATTTACCACCCGGGTCGAGCAGTTTCCGCATCGCCGGCAGCAGCAGCTACAGCAACCTGAGTTATTCAGCCTTGGTGGCTTCGACGTTCGGTCTTAAGTGCGCGGCGTTGCGGCCTTTGCAGGGTCGCGGTGCGGCGAGCAACGCCGCCAATACCGCCGCCGATGCCGCCGCTGCACTTCGCCTGGCACGCGCCTTTATTCGAATGGGCGCGCTGCGGCAGTGGAGCCGCATCCTCTCCGCAGCCACCGGCACGGCTCGAGTCTCCAGCGGGCTCCCGGCGCCGCATTCCGGTCAGGAGCGGCAGCAGCAGCAGCAGCAGCAGCAGCAGGAGCAGCAGCAGCAGCAGCAGCAGCAGCTACCGCAGCAACAACCGCCGCCGCCGCAGCAGCAACCGGATGATGGTCAAGCTGAGGGCCGCACTGATGTACGGCGATGCAGTACAGTTCCCGTGGGTCTAACCGCTGCTAACCGGGATGACGTCTGTGTGTCGGGAGGCCCATCGGTGGCGTCGCCGATGGCGTCATCATCAGATGCGGGGCTGCCTGACGCCGCCGCGCCATCGGAGGGCCAAGAGCCACCCGAAGATGCGGCGGTGCAGACAACCGACCTGGTTTTAAAGCTCGTCGCAGTACTCCAAGCGCTTCGTGTTCCCACCCTCATGTGCCTGGAGGTTTATCCGTTTGATGAGCAGAGGTTGCCTCCGTCGTACGTGGACGAGCTGGCGGCCGAGCTGGCGGACAGCGCCGTACTGGACCATGCGGCCCTGGCGGTGATGACGGCGGCGGAGGTGCTGGCGCCGCCGACGGCTGTACGACAGGCCGACACGCCAGCGAGGAATGCGGCGTTGGGGAGCGCCATATCGCTGTCCTTGTGTTTGGATGTCGTACACAACCTACTCACAGCATGGCTCTCCAGATCTCCCTCATCCGCAACTGCCGTACAGCTGCGCAAGGCCCTGTCGACCCCCGGTGTGCAGTACACGTTGCAGGCGGCGGCGGTGACGGTGCTGTGCGCCGCCGATGGCGGGACATCGTATGGCATGCCGGCGAGGCTGCAGTACGGCATGCAGCAAGCCATGGGGCTCCTGTTGGGCCAACAGCAGCAGCAGCAGCAGGCCGCCAGCGGCCCTGTTCTGGTCCTTCCCGATGTGGGGGCCAAAGCCCTCGAAGCAGTGCTGCCTGCGTCGATGATGGCAACGGTCGGCCCGCCCCTCGTCAGCCGTCGAGCGGTCACAGCCCTCGCCCTGCGGATCGGGCGGCTGGCGGTGGACTCCGCGCGGGTGTGGGAGCGACGGGAGGAGGAAGAAGAGAAAGTGGCGGCCGGACTGCCGCCCGGTTGCGGCAACCTTGGCGGTGGCGGCGCCGGTAAGGGTGTTGCGGCGTCGCAACCGTCGCCGTCGCCGACATCTCAACCGCCACCGTCCAAGCGCCGGGAGGAGCAGCAGCCGGCGGGCGAAGTGCCGCCCGGTGTCAGTGGCGGCGGCGGCGGCAGAAGCAAGAGCTCGGGCAAGGGCACGAGCGAAGTGCCGCAGGGTGGGGGGAATTCGGGTCAGGGCGACGCGGTGTCCCATGGGGCAGTCCAGGGAGGCGGCGGCGGCGGCGGCGGCACGAGGGGGCCGCATCCCGCCGCCTCCCCGCCGCCGCCGCCGCTGCGGATGGTGCTGCCCCGAAGCGCAGTCGCAGTGACTGCCCACAACGCCCTGCAAGGAGTGTGTGGCATGCTGTACGACGATGACGCGCCACCAGATTCTGCCACGACGGCTGTTGCTGGCGGAGGCGGCCGTTGGCGCGCCGAAGCGCTCGTTGACCGTTGGCGGTTGACGGTGGAAATTTTGGGCCACGTGGCCTGGTTGCGGAAGGACGTCTATGTGGAATCACTTGCCGTGTGCCTGTGGCCGCAGTCACAGTCCGGTGAGGCCGGCGGTGGGGACGGTGGGTTTAATGGGGGGTGACGGGGGCAGTCACGAGCGCACGTGTACGGCGTTTGCGGCTAAGGTCCTACGGTACGTACAGCACTGCAGTGCATCTCTTGCTGAGGGTTATGGCGTCGTTCCGGAAAGGATACACCTACTTGATGTGGGAGGCAGGCTCGGCAGCTCTCGGTACAACCCGGTCATTCATATCCCTTGCGCTTTGCCTCCTTTAAAAAATACATGGACATTCATCAACGTCCTCTTCCTGGTCCTAAATGGTACGCAGGCGGTTCGGCAGGCGGCAGTGATGCGCCCTCGGGCGCCACGCCGCCACTCCTGCCGCCGCCGCCGGACGGCGTCGCGGCGGCGCTGACGGCCGGCCTGCTACCTGCCCTGGAGCGCCTGCTGCGTCGCGCCTGCCGGGACCCGTCTGGCCCGGGGCGCCGCTTGCTGGGGGTGCTGCTGGAGCAATGGAATTACCCGTTTTCGTACCTACTGGCGTACGGCAGTGACCGGCAGGTGGCGTCATTCGCGGCCACACTGCGCAAGAGGCACCGCCGCGAGGAAATCCGCTTGGCGGCTGCGGGGGCGACAGCGGCTGATGACGATCTGGTTTTGAAGCTGGACATCATCACGCTAAGTGTCGGCGACGAATTCCTGCTGCAGTTCGCAACAAACCACCTGACCAGACTTCGCCGTCGCTGTGGCGAGGAACCGCCGCCGGGCGCTGCAGCGGCGGCACCAGACCTGACGGCGACGGAGGCGGCGGCGGCGCCGCTGCCGTACCCACTGCAACGACTGGCGGGGGTTCTGTCGCCTGCTGCGGAGTCGGTTTTGCCGCGCTGTGCGGCGCTACTGATGCGGGATTTCGAGACGCTACGCCAAGATGAGGGTGCAACACCCCGGGGCCAGCTGGACGAGCTGTGCATAGCTTTGGGGTTTTGGGGTGGGCTGGCATTGCAGCTGAAGTGGGCGGCACTGCTGGCGGCGGCACTGGTCAGCGGTTGCCGTGACGGTTGCGGTGACGGCGGCGGTGACGGCGGCGGTGGCGGCAGCAGTGGGCCTGCCGGCCTCGACGCCCCTGCTGCTGGGGCTGCGGGGCCCACCGGGGCCAACAGGAGGTGGCTAAGTGAGCTGCTGCACCGGAGCCAGGTGCTGTCGGTGCTGGGCATCGGACTGAGGGCGCTGCAGACCGACAGCGAGCACTGGCGCCAACTCAGGGCGGAACGGAGCGGCGTGTCCAGACCGGTGGATTGGCGGCTGGAGTTAGCTTGGTCGCTCATCCTGGTGGCGGGTGCGATGCCGCAGGACGTGCGAGACATGGCGGCGGCGGCGGCGGTACCCGAAGCGGATGCCTCGATGGCTGCGGCCTGCCACGGCAACGCCAGCTCCCGCCGTCGCGCCCAAAGGCATGTGACAGGAGGTGGACGTGGTGCGGCGGCGGTGGTGGCGGCGGCGCCTGCACAACCCGTGTCGTACTGGCCCCCGGAGCTCGTCCGCAGCCTGGCGGCAGACCTACGGGCCGCGGGCGACGAGGGCCTTGCGGTGGAGGTGGAGGCGCTGGGGTCGCGTCTGAGCCGATGGGGCGGCGCGGGGTTGACGGCGGTCGACACGCGGGTCAGTGGCGATGACCCGCGGGTCATTGCGGGGCGGTTGATTCCGCGCGCACCGGCGCTTGCGGTGGCGGCTCGCATCCTGGCCTCCCCGGCGGACCTATCCTCGGCCCTGCTCACGTGCTTCAACCCCGCCTGCACCAACCTGGAGGGCGACACGGAGGCGGAGCTGCGGCTGCAGGCCTGCGGTCGCTGCCGTACAGTGTCGTACTGCAGCCGCGACTGCCAGACGGCGCACTGGCGGGCGGGTCACAAGGCGGAGTGCGTCATCCGTGTCAGCAGGGAGGGAGCGGCGGAGGCAGGGGCGGGGGTGGAGGCCGCGGGCGCGACAGCGGCGGCGGAGGCGACGGAGGCGACGGGGGCGCGACCTTGTGCATGAGCACTGGAGGGGTAGCAGCTCTACCACCAACCTGCGGTCATCCTGTCCTGAAGCTGTGGATGTAGCTGCGTTGCGAGGGGCAGCTCCGGGCGCTCTTCTCACAAGTACTGCAGGGACGAGGCTGCTGCTGTCATGCGGCGAGGGTTTCGTACGGTGAAACATGGAGAATCTGCCGTACAGCAGGGTGCCGGGTACCAGACACCGGGTTCTGCGAAGGATGTGTGTTCGTCGGTGGCACGGCAGGAGTGCGTGTTATGTACGACACACTTGCGGCCATGGGAAGGCCCGTATGCCGTACCCACTGCCCAGGGCCAACCCAGGTTGTACACTGACTCGGTTGCGGTCGGGGAAGGCCCGTAAGCTGTACCCCTGAGAGAGTGAAGCTGCGGAGGAGTGATGGGCCCCGCGACCCGAGCGGTGGTGTTGTCGGCAGGCGTGGGAACTTGAAGGGGCCCTGGGCTCGCCTGGCCGGCCCAAGCAACGGACCCAGGCAGCGGTTTCCAGGCCGCGCGGATTTTACTGACAGCCTGTTGTTTCGGTTGATAGATCACCGCTGATCTGAGATGTGAACTTTTTCACTAGGCAGCAGTGGCTGATGTTGCAGTGGCTGATGTTGATGCTGCAGTAAGGTTGTGCACGACGGCGGAGGTTCGGGGAGTGCTCGAGGGAGGGATCCCCAGGCGGACGAGGTGCCGTACATGTCGGTACGTGCGTTTGTGGGCCGTATGGAGTGCAGATTGCCGTACCCAGAACCGCACAATCAGCCGTACTCAATAGATTTCCGTACTCATTATGTACCGTAACCCTGTTAGGGTGGGTGCTGCACAGCCTCGCGGGGTGCGGTGTTGTGGATGTTTGCGAGCGCTGCGGGCGGGTGGGGCCGCATGGGGGCTGGCTGGGTCGCTCGCGGTCAGCCTGCTGGGCGCGTGTGGGATCCTAGGGGTCCCGTACACTTCTTGACGGTTTCATGACCTCGAGCGAGCTGCTGGTCCGGGTGGTGGCCCGCCGATGGTGGGTCCATCACAACACAGTTGGCGGCTCCGGCGCCAGCCTGGAAGAGCACGTGCGCAGATGTGGGTCGCACGCACGCGAACGTATAACGTAACGTAACGTAACGTAACGTAACAACAGCTGCAGCGACCGCCGGTGGCTTTCATGCATGCATCCGCGTCCAGGAGTACGACATGAGAGCACGTGGATGTAACGCCGTCGGGACGCCACCGAAGAGCCGCACAAAACGGACTGACGACCCAAACTATCCGAGCGCGGGGGACCACTGAAGCATTAATGGCCCGCCGATGGTGGGTCCATCTCACAACGGACTGACGCCCCCGCGGCCCTAGATATCTATCCGATGTAGCGCCGGGGACCACCACTGGACCACCGGGTGATGTCAGCATCTTGGGACGGCAGTGCGGGGGACTGCAGCCAGGCCCGACAGCCCGACAGCCCGACAGCCCGTCACTCCGTCACTCCGTCATTCCGTCATTCCGGGTGAGCTGATGGACCGCCGTCACGGGGCGGGGAAGCAGGCACTTGACGGCTGCTGCGACAGACAAAGAAAGAAAGCTTGCTAGACGAACGGATGGCCGCACTCCATTCCCAGAGTGAGCTGCTCGATCGCGCGTGTGTGTTTTGGTGGGACGAAATGCACGTAGGTGCCAGCCACAGGGACGAGGGGAAGACGCGGGCAATAAATACGTCGGGATTTCCGGGTTTGGGGTGCTGGTGCCGTACAGTGCCAGTCCCGCGGCGGGTAGCGGAATTCAATGAAGCTGTCGAGAATGCATGTACTTTGCGTGGTGTACGGACACATCATAGGTTAGTGGAGACGGCTCCCCGTTCCTCACCGACCCGTGGGTCGTCCGGTGCCATCCGCGCATCAGCCGTTCTGTGACGGTTGGTGGACGACCTGGCTTGGGCGGATGGGCCGAGGCACGCACAACTATTGCTCCTCTGGTTGTCATTTTGTAATCTAAGGAACGGCATGCTAACTAGCTTACGCCTGTTAGCAAGTAACTCCACAAGGCGCCAGCTCCCGAAAGGTCGTTGGCAACGTCATACGAGATTTTGAGTCCGTAGAACCGACAAGGAAACGCACGTATCACTACGCCGATGTATTAATACAAATGACAGTCAATATTTCCTCTTCGCGCTTCGGCACCAACACCGTTAGAGCCCCGGCGCTGCAGGCTTTCATTCGCTGATGACGCGTGCGACCTGATGCGTCTTCCGGCATCATGGCGCAGACCATTCGGTAGCCAGCTACCCGGCGCGGGCGCTATTCGTTGCATCAATTTTGCAGAAAGTCAGCAACGCAGTACCTTAAATAAATATGCGGCAGGCAACAGCAGGGGCGTCTCGGCCGGGCCACCGCATCCGCCAGTCCTCATCACGCCCTCGCCCGGCGAGCCATGGCACGAGCGCGGGGCCGCGACCCTCGTTACCTCCGGAGCTGGAGGAGGCGCTCCGGAAGCTGCCGGAAGCCGCAGATCGGCTGCTGCGGTTGCTGCAGCAGCAGCAGCAAGAGCAGCAGCCCAGCGGTGACGATGAGCAGCCGCAGCCGCCCCGAGGGCTTTCTACCTCACAAAGCCGCAGATCATCGGGAACCGTCTCGGCCCGCGTCCAGGCGATCGACGACCTGGATCGCTACCTGGGCCGGATTGTGGACGTGCTGTCGCGTGGCACCGAAACCGCCGAGCAAGCGGCGGCGGCGGCGAGAGCAGTGCTGCACAGCAAAGCCGTCTGCGCCGCGCTGTTGAACCTCTTCGCGCTCTCCTTCGACTTGCCACCCGGGTCGAGCAGTTTCCGCACAGCCTGCAGCAGCAGCTGCAGCTACATGAGTTATTTGGCCTTGGTGGTTCTGACGTCTGGTGTTAGATGCACGGCCGTACCGCTTTTTCAGGGTCGCGGTGCGGCGGGCAACGCCACCGTCAGCGCCGCCGATGCCGCCGCTGCACTTCGCCTGGCACGCGCCTATATCCGAATGGGCGCGCTGCGGCACTGGAGCCGCAGCCTCTATGCCGCCACCGCCGCGGCTCGAGACTCCAGCGGGCTCCCGCCGCCGCCCTCCGGTCAGGAGCGGCAGCAGCAGCAGCAGCTGCAGCAGCAGCAGCAGGAGCAGCAGCAGCAGCAGCAGCAGCTACCGCAGCAACAACCGCCGCCGCCGCAGCAGCAACCGGATGAGGATCACGCTGCGGGTACTGTTGTACGGCAATACAGTACAGTTCCCGTGGGTCTAGCCGCTGCTAACCGGGATGCAGACCAGGCGTCGGCGGGCCTATCCTCATTAACGTTGTCCGTGAGTGCGGGGCTGCCTGACGCCGCCGCGCCATCGGAGGGCCAAGGGCCGCCCGAAGATGCGGCGGTGCAGAGAGCCGACCTGGTTAACAAGCTCGTCGCAGCACTCCAAGCGCTTCGTGTTGCCACCCTCATGTGCCTGGTGGTTTATCCGTTTGATGAGCAGTGGCTGCCTCCGTCGTACATGGACGAGCTTGCGGCCGCTCTGGCGGACAGCGCCGTACTGGACCATGCGGCCCGGGCGGTGCTCACTGCGGCGGAGCTGCTGGCGACGCGGCCGGCTGTACGACAGGCCGACGCGCCAGCGGGGAATGCGGCGTTGGGGAGCGCCATATCGCTGTCCTTGTGTTTGGATGTCGTACACAACCTACTCACAGCATGGGTGTGCAGTTCTCCCTCTGACACGACCGCCGTACGGCTGCGTAAGGCCCTATCGACCCACGGTGTGCAGTACCTGTTGCTGGCGGCGGTGGTGACGGTGCTGTGCACCGCCGACGGCGGGACATCGTACGGCATGCCAGCCAGGCTGCAGTACGGCATGCAGCAAGCCATGGGGCTCCCGCCGCCTGCCAGCCAGCAAGAATCACAACCGCCGCCACCGTCATCGTCACCGCAGCATCAGCATCATAAGCAACAAGCAGCCAGCGGCCCTGTTCTGGTCCTTCCGGATGTGGGGTTCAAAGCCCTCGAAGCATTGGTGCTTGCGTGGATCACAAAAATAATCGGCCCGCCCCTCATCAGCCATCGGGCGCTCACGGCCCTCGCCCTGCGGATCGGGCGGCTTGCGGTGGACTCCGCGCGGGTGTGGCAGCGACGGGAGGAGGAGGTTATGCAGCAGCTGGCGGCGCTCCGACTGCCGCCCGGTGGCTGCAGTGGCGCCGTTAGTGGCGGGAGCAGCAGCGGCGGCGGCGGCGGCGGCGGCGTCCAGAGCACCGGCAAGGGTGTTGCGGCGTCGCCACCTGCACCCGCAGCAGCCCATCCGATGTCCCAGTTGGACAGCCGGGTTGGGGCCAGTGGAGGCGACCAACAACCCGCCACCTCGCCACCGCCGCCGCCGCCGCGGATGGTGCTGCCCCGCGACGAAGTCTCAGCGATTGCCCAGCACGCCCTGCAAAACATGTGCGCCATGCTGTACAACAATGACGCGCCACCCGATTCTGCCACGACGGCGGTTGCTGGCGGAGACGGCCGTTGGCGCGCCGAAGCGCTCGTTGACCGTTGGCGGTTGACGGTTGACGTTTTGGGCCACGTGGCCTGGTTGCGGGAGGATTTCGATGTGGAAGCAATGGCCGAGTGCCTGTGGCCAGAGCCACAGTTCGGTGAGGCCGGCGGTGGGGACGGCAGGTTTGATGGGGTTTGACAGGGGCAGTCACGAGCGCATGTGTACGGCGTTTCCGGCTCAGGTCTTACGGTACGTACAACACTGCAATACATCTCATGCCAAGGGTTGTTATGATGTTGTTCCGGAAAGAATACACCTACTTGATGTGGGAGGCAGGCTCCGCAGGTCTCGGTACAACCCGGTCTTTTATATACCTTGCGCTTTGCCTCCTTTAAAGCATACATGGACATTCATCAACGTCCTTCAACTCGTCCTAAATGGTACGCAGGCGGTTCCGCAGGCGGCAGTGATGCGCCCCCTGCCGCCGCGCCGCCGCTCCTGCCGCCGCCGCCGGACGACGTCGCGGCGGCGCTGACCGGCGGCCTGCTACCCGCCCTGGAGCGCCTGCTGCGTCGCGCCTGCCGGGACCCGTCTGGCCCGGAGCGCCGCTTGCTAGGAGCGCTCCTAATGGACGACAATTACCCGCTGCCGTACCTGCTAGCGTACGGCAGTGACCGGCAGGTGGCATCCTTCGCGGCCACACTGCGCAAGATGCGCCGCCGCGGGGAAAGCCGCTTGGCGGCTGCGGGGGTGGCAGCGGCTGATGAAGATCTGAGCCTGGACGTTATCACACTGAGCGACGGCGCCAGATTCCTGTTGCAGTTCGCAACCGAACGGCTGAACACACCTCACCTCCGTTGTGGTGAGGACCTGTTGCCAGGCGCCGCGGCGGCGGCACCAGACGGGACGGCGACGGAGGCGGCGGCGGCGCCGCCGCCCCCGCACCCACTGCAGCGGCTGGCGGCGGTGCTGTCGCCTGCTGCGGAGTCGTTCTTGCCGCGGGGTGCAGAGCAGCTGATTCGGGCTTTCGAGGCGCTGTGCAAAGATGAGGGGACAGCACCCAGGGGCCAGCTGGGAGACCAGTGCCGGGCTGTAGTGTTTTGGAGGGAGCTGGAGTTGCAGCTGAAGTGGGACGCACTGCTGGCGGCGGCACTAGGCAGCGGTTGCCGTGACGGTTGCGGTGACGGCGGCGGCGACGGCGGCGGTGGCGGCAGCAGTGGGCCTGCCGGCCTCGACGCCCCTGCTGCTGGGGCTGTGGGGCCCACCGGGGCCAACAGGAGGTGGCTGAGTGAGCTGCTGCACCGGAGCCAGGTGCTGTCGGTGCTGGGCATCGGCCTGAGGGCGCTGCAGACCGACAGCGAGCACTGGCGCCAACTCAGGGCGGAACGGAGCGGCTTGTCCAGACCGGTGGATTGGCGGCTGGAGCTAGCTTGGGCGCTCATCCTGGTGGCGGGTGCGATGCCGCAGGACGTGCGAGACATGGCGGCGGCGGCGGCGGCGGCGGCGGCCTGCCGCGGCAACGCCAGCTGCCGCCGTAGGGCCCCAAGGCATGTGATAGGAGGTGGAGGTGGTGCGGAGTCGCCGGCGGCGGCGGTGCCTGCACAGCAGCCCGTGTCGTACTGGCCCCCGGAGCTCGTCCACAGCCTGGCGGCGGACCTGCGGGCAGAGGACGAGGGCCTTGCGTGGGTGATGGACACGCTGGCGTCGCATCTGAGCCAATGGGGCGGCGCAGGTTCGACTGCGCTTGACCCGCGGGTCAGTGGCGGTGACCCGCGGGACATTGCGGGGCGGATGGTGTCGCGCTTACCGGCGTTTGCGATGGCCCTTCGCAGCCTGGCCGCCCCGGCGGATCTGTCCTCGGCCCTGCGCACGTGTTCCAACCCCGCCTGCACCAACCTGGAGGGCGACACGGAGGCGGAACTGCGGCTGCAGGCTTGCGGCCGCTGCCGTACAATGTCGTACTGCAGTCGGGACTGCCAGACGGCGCACTGGCGGGCGGGTCACAAGGCGGAGTGCGTCGGTGTCGTCCGCGAAGGAACGGTGGCGGGGGCGGGGGCAGGTGTAGAGGCCGCGGGCGCAACAGCCGCGGCGGAGACGGAGGAGGCGACGGGGGCGGGGCCTTGTGCATGAGCACTGGAAGGGTAGCACCACCACCTCCAACCGCGGTCATCCTGTCCTGAAGCTGTGGCTGTAGCTGCGTACGGTGCCACGTGGAGAACCTGCCGTACAGCCGGGTACCGGGTTCTGCGGAGGATGTGCGTTCGTCGGTGGTACGGCAGGAGTGCGTGCCATGTACGACACGGTTGCGGCCGTGGGAAGGCCCGTATGCCGTACCCACTGCCCAGACCCAACCCAGGTCGTACACTGATCGTGCACTGAGAGTGCATGAGGCTGCGGAGGAGTGATGGGCCCCGCGAGCCCCGGGCGGTGGTGGTGTCGGCAGGCGTGTCGGAGCTTGAAGGGGCCCTGGCCTGGCTGGGCTGAGCTCGGTGCTATTGCTTGTGTGCGCCTCAAGCAACACACGCCCGGCTAGGAAGTAGCAACACGATGCGCGGTTTTCTGGCAGAGGTTTTGTGGCCGCGGTTTCCCGGCCGCGGTTTATTTCCTGGCAGCGGTTTCCCGGCCGCGCGGATTTCCTGTGAGCCTGTTGTTCGCGGTTGTTGTTCGCGGTTGATTAATCACAGTCAATCTGAATTGTGAAGTCTGCCACGGCTGCAGGCTACCGGGTACCAGACACCGGGTTCTGCGGAGCAGCGGAGGATGTGTGTTCGTCGGTGGTAACGACAGGAGTGCGTGCTTCGTACGACACGGTGGCGGCCGGGGAAGGTCCGTATGCCGTACCCCTGGAAGAGTGCGGTTTCGGAAGAGTGATCGGTCTCGCGACCCGGACGGTGGTGTTGTCGGCAGGTGTGGGAGGTTGAAGAGGTTGAAGGGACCCTGGGCTCGCCTGGATGAGCTGGCTGGGCTCGGTGCTATGGCTTGTGTGCGCTCCCAAGCAACGGTCGCCGGGATAGGAACACGATGCGCGGGTTTCCTGGCAGCGCGGATTCCCTGGCAGCGGTTTCCTGGCAGCGGTTTCCAGGCAGCGGTTTCCAGGCAGCGGTTTCCAGGCAGCGGTTTCCAGGCCGCGCGGATTTTACCGACAGCCTGTTGTTTCGGTTGATATTATTAGGATGTTACAGCGGACCCCGCGGGTCATCGGTGACAGCCCACGGCGACAGCCGAGGCTTCCTCACCATACACTGCCTAAACGAACTAGCGCCACCATGGCGCTCCGGACAGGCTCCACAAGTGCACCGAAACACTCCCCGGGCCCACTCTACCAGGGAACCACACCGTTCCTGAGAACCAACCATGGCAAGGGATAAAGCCCGCTCAGGGGAAGTTAGCCACCAGGGCGCCCCTATTAGCGAACCACCACCCCAACCAAGGCGGGGTCACTTATCCAGCGGTGGCCCGTAGTCTTGGAGGGCCACGGGGGCTCGCGAGTCACCATTCAGGGGCCTGCCCGTACGGTCCCACCGGGCCGAAAAAACCGCCCACACCTAGCGATAGCTCCACTGGGCGTCAGTGCCCTGTCCACCCGCGGTCCATTACGACAGAATCCCTACAGGGCTTAAGAATCCTGGCCTGACGGAACCGGGCCTCGGCACACAAGACGACCGTCCTGCACTTTCACGATGGGGTGTGTAGCCCCCACCGCTGACCACCCTTTCACTGGGACTCCCAGCTCAGCGAAGTCGTAGAGTCGGCTCCAAAAGTCTGCCACTGCCCGCCGGGCGGCTAGCCCTTCAGCGTCCCCTAAGGGCCGCGGGATCCCGCCCGCGTTCCTGGACCTGTCGGCCCCTCAGGGCTCGCCGGCCCGTTTCCCGTATAGGTTTGCTTTCGGTCACGCCGAGCAAGCAGCAAAGCCGTCTGCACCGCGCTGTATGTTAAACCTCTTCACGCGCTCCTTCGACTTACCACCCGGGGCGAGCAGTTCGCGCACCGCCGGCAGCAGCTGCTGCAGCAACCTAAAATATTTAGATTTGGTAGCTTCGCCGTTCGGTTTTAGATGCGCGGCCTTGCGGCCTTTTCATCAAGGTCTCGACGCGGCCAGCATCGCCCCGGACACCGCCCCCGATCGATGCCGCCGCTATGCTGCGACAGGCACGCGCCCATTCGGATCAGGGCGCGGCAGCCTCTATGCTCTGCGGCAGTGGAGCCGCATCCTCTCCGCAGCCATCGCCGCGGCTCGAGTCTCCAGCGGGCTCCCGCCGCTGCATTCCGGCCAGGTGCGGCAGCAGCAGCAGCAGCAGCAGCAGCAGCAGCAGAATGTACCGCAGCAACAACCGCCGCCGCCGCAACGCAGCAGCATCAGGATGATGGTCACGCTGAGGGCCCCCCTGATGTACGGCAATGCAGTACAGGTCCCCTGGGTCTCGCCGCTGCCAATCGGGATGGCGTCTGTGTGTCGGCGAACCCATCGGCGGCGTCGTCGCTGGCGTCTGCGCGTGCGGGGCTGCCATCCCGCCGCCTCCCCGCCGCCGCCGCGGATAGTGCTGCACCAAAGCGCAGTCGCAGCGACTGCCCACAGCGCCCTGCGAGAAACGTGCGGAATGCTGTACGACAATGGTCTTCCCGATGCTGCCCCGACGGCTGATGGTGGAGGCGGCCGTTGGCGTGCCGCGCTCGTTGGCCGTTGGCGGTTGACGGTTGACATGTTGGGGCACGTGCGTGGCCTGGTTGCGGGAGGACGTCTTGTGGAATTACTGGCCGAGTGCCTGTGGCCGCAGTTGCAGTCCGGTGAGGCCGGCTCGGCAGCTCTCGATACCGCCCGGTCATTCACATCCCATTTGGCAGCGTTTTGCCTCCTCCAAAGGATACGATACATGGACATTCATCAACGTCCTCTTCCTGGTCCTAAATGGTACGCAGGCGGTTCCGCAGGCGGCAGTGATGCGCCCCCTGCCGCCGCGCCGCCGCTCCTGCCGCCGCCGCCGGACGACGTCGCGGCAGTGCTGGGGGCAGGCCTGCTACGTACCCGCCCTGGAGCGCCTGCTGCGTCGCGCCTGCCGGCACCCGCTGGGGGCGCTCCTGCCCCGCCGCCGCCTGCTGGGGGCGCTCCTGAAGGACCAGGGCGACAGCGGCTGATGACGATCTGCTTGCGAAGCTGGACGTCATCCTGCTGAGCGTGGCCGACGAATTCCTGCTGCAGTTCACCACAAACCACCTGATTAGACTTGACTGCCGCTATGGTGAGGACCCGCTGCCGGGCGCTGCATCGGCGGCACCAGACGAGACGGTGACGGAGGCGGCGGCGGCGCCGCTGCCGCCGCCGTTGGGCCCGTTGCGACGGCAGCGGTGGTGTTGCCTGCTGCGGAGTGGGCGTTGCCGCGTTGTGCGGAGCAGCTGCTGCAGAGCTTTGAAACGCTGCGCGACTGCAAGGAGGCGGCAGCGCTCCGAACGAGCGGCTTATCCTGAGGTTTTGGGCTGAGCTGTGGATGCAGCTGCGATGGGCTGCGCTGCTGGTGACACCGCTAGTCAGCGGCGATACTGCTAGCGGTGACGGTTGCGGTGACGGCGGCGGCGACGGCGGCGGTGGCGGCAGCAGTGGGCCTGCCGGCCTCGACGCCCCTGCTGCCGGGGCTGTGGGGCCCACCGGGGCCAACGGGAGGTGGCTGAGTGAGCTGCTGCACCGGAGCCAGGTGCTGTCGGTGCTGGGCATCGGACTGAGGGCCCTGCAGACTGACGGCGAGCACTGGCGCCAGCTCAGGGAGGGAGAGTCCAGAACAGTGGAATGGCGGACGAACCTCGCTGGGGCGCTTATCATGGTGGCGGACGAGATGCCGCAAGACGTGCAAGACAAGGCGGCGGCGGCGGCGGCGGCAGCGGCGGGCGCCTCGGCGGGTGGCTTGGGTAGCTCGCTGGGCGTGGTTGGCGCAGCACCTGCAGGCGTGACGGCTGGGGCCTGCCGCGGCGGCTCCAGCGCCCGCGGTCGCGGCCGAAGGCAATACAAAGGCGGTGGTGCGGCGGCCGCGGCAGCGCCTGCACAGCAGCCCGTGTCGTACTGACCCCTGGAGTTCGTCCACAGCATGGCGGCGGACCTACGGGCGGAGGACGAGGGCCTTGCGCGGGAGGTGGAGGAGCTGGCGTCGCGTCTGAGCCAGTGGGGCAGCGCGGGTTTGACGGCGGTCGACTCGCGGGTCAGTGGCGGCGACCCGCGGGTCATTGGAGGCGACGTGCGGGTCAGTGGCGGCGACTTGCGGGTCAGTGGCGGCGACCCGCGGGTCAGTTGCAGCGACCCGCGGGTCAGTGGCGGCGACGCGCGGGTCAGTGGCGGCGACCCGTCGGACATTGCGGGGTCGACGGCGGGGAAGGACGTCGGTGATGACGACCCGGAGCTGACAGCGGCGGCGGCGCAAGTACGGATGAAGGTGCTGCTCTCGATCGCCGGTCATGGTGATTGCGGCTCGCAGTCTGGCCTCCCCGGCGGATCTGTCCTCGGCCCTGCGCACGTGCTCCAACCCCGCCTGCACCAACTTGGAGGGCGACACGGAGGCGGAGCTGCGGCTGCAGGCCTGCGGCCGCTGCCGTACGGCATCTTACTGTAGCCGTGGCTGCCAGACGGCGCGCTGGGCGGCGGGTCACAAGGCGGAGTGCGTCAGCGTCGTCAAGGCGCGAGCGGGTGCGGGTGCGGGTGCGGGTGCGGGTGCGGGTGCGGGTGCGGGTGCGGGTGCGGGGTCGGGGGCGGGGCCGGAGGCGGGGGCGGAGGCACAGGCGGGTGAGGGGGCGGAGACCTAGGGGGTGGCGAGGCAATCGGAGCCTGCGGCGGCAGGGCGGGCGCGGAAGCCGCGGGCGGCGCGCCCGCGGGCGCTCCTTCATGTGTACGGCAGGGACAAGGCTGCAGCGCAGTGAGGGTTTTGTAGGATTCTGTGTGGACAGCCAGCCGTACAACAGGGTACAGGGTACCGGGGCCTTCTCCAAGTTCGTCTGTGGGAAGATCTGTATCCGTCGATGGTACGGTGGTCCTGCCACAGGAGTGCGTGCGATGCCAGGGACGATGTGTTTGCGCCCGGCAAAGGCCGCATACAGCCCAACTGCCCAGGCCCAACCCATCAGGATGCACACTGGCAGTGAGGCTGCGGAGGAGTGATGCGCCCCGCGACCAGAGCGGTGCTGTTTGTCGGCAGGCGTGCGCGGGACGGGTGGCCTGGGCTCGCTCGCCGGGGCCGATGCCGGAGCGATGACCAGCTACCTAGGGTCGGAGCGCCCCAACATACAGACACCCGGTCAGAGGAACCTGCAGGACCGGCGTTTTCGCTTTTGGAGCATCGATCCGCTAGCGTTCTCATAGATGGCCTTGCGGATCTGCCTGACAGCCTGTTCGTTGTTCGTTGTTCGTTGTTCGTTGCTCGTTCGCGTTGGTTACAGAGAACCTCAGCCTTAGATCCGAAGGCGTGGAAGTCGTCTACGCTGGGCTCGCTGCAGTTGCTTGCTGGGGGCTGCGGTGGCTGGCTGCTTGGGGCTTGCTGCAGTGAGGCGGTGGGTGCACGGAAGGGCGGGCGGGGAAGCTCACTCAGCGGGGCGCTACTACCGGGGTGGGGGGGGAGGACGATTGATCGATCGACGTCCAGGCGGGCGCACATGCGAGGTGCCGTATATGCATGCCCGCACATGCGCGTGCGTGCCTTTCGTAGAAATGTAAAGTTTGCCGTACGGGTGCCCTAGAGACACCCACGGTCAGCCGCCGCGTACTCCTCAAGTTTGTCCTTAACCATACCGATGTTCGCTCGTCGGGGCCGATGGTCGGAGCGCCCCTACATACGGACACCCGGTCAGAGGAATATGAGTATATGACCGGCGTTTTCGCTTGTATAGCAGCATCGTTCTCCTGGATGGCCTCGCGGATTTTTCTGACAGCCTGTTCGTGGTTCATTGGTTATCAAGAATCTCAGCCCTTGATCCGAAGGAGTGGAAGTCGTCTACGCTGGGCTGCGGTTGCGGCTGGGGGCTGCGATGGCTGGCTGCGTGGGGCTTGCTGCAGTGAGGCGGTGGGTGCACGGAAGGGCGGGCGGGGAAGCTCACTGGGGCGCTAGATACCGGGAGGGGGAGGACGATCGACCTTCAGGCGGGCGCACGTGCGAGGTGTCGTACATGCCCGCACATGCATGCGCGTGCGTGCCTTACGCAGAAATGTAAAGTTTGCCGTACGGGTACCCACGAGAGACCCACGATTAGCCGCCGCGGACCCATCATGTTTGTCCTTATCCAACCGATATGGGATGTGGGCGTAACATGCCCATCGTTTACCGGGCGTATGTAACCATCGTTAGCTACCGCGGGTACATGCCCCTCGCGGTCAGGGCGGGTGCTCCTCCATCCACACGTCCGCAGCCCCCGCTCAGCCCCCGCTCAGCCCCCGCTCAGTGCGGTGTCGCGGTGCTTGACGCGGCAGCGGGCGGGCGCGGTCGCAGCGCTTCCGGACTGCACGCATTCATGCAAAGTCGTCGTTTCCGCGTTGATGGCCTACCGGGGCTGAGACAGCGAGCTGTTGTGCGACGGCGGGGCTCGTGCCATTAGCTAGAGCGGGCGGGAACATTTGAGAAGGGCATGAGGACCAGCGGGTTTCGGAGCCAGTGCCGTACATTATCAATAATCAGAAGGTTTTGGTGCCGGAGGCGAGTGAATGCCGCGCCAGGCGGCGATGGTCCCGTGGCGCGAGGCGGGGGGCGACGGCAGTTTCATCAGTAGCACTGGCACATGGCCCCGCCTTTCAGAAGGTTTGAGGATAATTTTGGTTTACCACGCATCTCGTCAGGTAACAGCGGTCATTGCGATATGGATTTCACACCAGGTGGGCCGATCGTACGCATGCCGGGGCAGGTAGACAGGTGCGGATAAATAAACCAGCCAATCATCACCAGGTTGGTTGGTTGGTTGGTTGCGAGGCAGGGCGGCGTCGGCCCGCTCAGTGACCCGTGGGTCGGTCGGTCGGTCGGTCGGTCGGCCGCAACCCGCCTAGGTGGAGGGGTGACTGCGCAATGACCTGGCGGCTGCTGGGTCGGGCGGAACTCATCACCAGGTCTCGGCATTGGCCATGTCTGGACGTCGGTGAGAAGGAAGGAAGGCCTGTCCCGAGGTCACGCCCGAAACCCAAGAAGTGGGTTCGATCCGCGGGAAGGGGCGCCGGGCATGCACGTTCGTCCTTCGATCCGCGGGAAGGGGCGCCGGCAAGCACGTTTCGTGGACGAACGACATTTGTTTTCAAAATGGGCGATTGTTCCGATAACCTCTTTTTAATTTCGCCTAATCATGTTGCATAATATTTTCAACATACTGCAGCTTAAAACAGAAATGATCACTGGCTGCTGGTTGTGATGACGCCACCGTAACAAGCGAGCAGGCGGAGCGTTTTGCGGCGCGCGGGTTGTCGACAAGCAGCCGGTCAGTCAGTGCCGCCAGGCTATATACAGCAGCAACGTGAGGTCAGATCTACGAGATGCGGCAGGCAGCAGCAGCAGCATCGTCGCGGCCGGGCCACCGCACCCGCCAGTCCTCATCACGCCCTCGCCCGGCGAGCCAGGGGACGAGCGCGGGGCCGCGACCCTCCTTACCTCCGGAGCTGGAGGTTGCGCTCCGGAAGCTGCCGGAAGCCGCAGGTCGGCTGCTGCGGTTGCTGCAGCAGCAGCATGGACATCAGCGAAATGGTGGCGATGAGCCGCAGCCGCGAGGGCTGTCTTCCTCACAAAGCAGCGGAGCCGCCTCGGCCCGTGTCCATTTAATCAACGACCTCAAACGCGACCTGCGCCTCATTTTGGATTTGCTGTCGCGTGTTTCGGGAACCGCCGAGAAAGCGACGGCGGCGAGAGCAATGCTGCACAACGACGCCGTCTGCACCGCGCTGTTGAACCTCTTCGCGCTCTCCTTCGACTCGTCTGACTTCACCGGCTTGGGCAATTCGGCCCGTGATGTCTTGATGTTCACCGCGAGTAGCGCCGGTTTGAGAACCTATCCGGCCAGCAACGCCACCGCCGCCGCCAGCGCCACCGCCGCTATGCGGCGCCTGATGCGCGCCCTGCTCCGAATGGGCGCACTGCGGCACTGGAGTCGGGGCCTCTCTGCCGCCACCGACACGGCTCGAGCCGTCGGGCTGTCGGCACCGCCCGCCGCCGAGCAGCAGCAGCAGCAGCAGCAGCAGCAGCAGCCGCAACGGCGGCCGTCGCGGCAGGATGAGGAGGGCGGCGCTGATGTACGGCAATGCAGTACAGTCCACATGGGTCCAGCCGTCTCGGTGTCGGCGAGCCTATCGGTGTCGCCGCCGATGGCGTCATCAGATGCGGGGCTGCCTGACGCCGCCGCGCCATCGGAGGGCCAAGAGCCACCCGAAGATGCGGCGGTGCAGACAACCGACCTGGTTGACAAGCTCATCGGAGTAGTAGGCGCGCTTCATTTGTTCACCTTCAAGTGCCTTGCAGAACATCAGTCTGACGAGGAGGCGCTCCCTCTGTCGTACATGGACGAGCTGGCGGCCGCGCTGGCAGACAGCGCCGTACTGGACCATGCGGCCCGGGCGGTGCTCACTGCGATGGATCTGCTGCCGCCGCCGCCGGCTGTACGACACGGTGAAGATGCGGCGGGCAGTACGGCTGTGGCCAGCAAGCTGGCGCTGTCCCGACACTTCGAAATCGTGGAAAACCTCGTGGCTTTAAATAACTCCGAACCACTTTCATCCGCAACTGCCGTACAGCTGCGCAAGGCCCTGTCGACCCCCGGTGTGCAGTACCTGTTGCTGGCGGCGGCGGTGACGGTGCTGTGCGCCGCCGATGGCGGGACATCGTACGGCATGCCGGCGAGGCTGCAGTACGGCATGCAGCAAGCCATGGGGCTCCTGTTGGGCCAACAGCAGCAGCAGCAGGCAGCCGACGCCCCCCTTAAGGTCCTTCCGGATTTGGGGGTCATAGCCCTGCAAACGGTGCTGTATGCGCCAACCAACCTCACGGTCGGCCCGCCCCTCGTCAGCCGTCGGGCGCTCACGGCCCTTGCCCTGCGGATCGGGCGGCTGGCGGTGGACTCCGCGCGGGTGTGGGAGCGACGGGAGGAGGAGGAAGAAGAGAAAGTGGCGGCCGGACTGCCGCCTGGTGGCATTGGCAGTGGCAGCGGCGGCGGCGGCTTCAGCGACGACAGCGTAAGCAGCGGCGGCGTCGGCGGCAGCATAATGGGACACAATTCCGCCGCCTTCACGCCGCCACCGCCGCGGATGGTGCTGCCCCGAGGCGCAGTTGCAATGACTGCTACGAACGCCCTGCAAGGAGTGTGCATATTACTTCATAGCAACGAAATACCCTATGCTGCCACGACGGCTGCTGGCGGAGGCGGCCGATGGCGCACCGACGCGCTCGTTGACCGTTGGCGGTTGACGGTTGACGCTTTGAGCCACGTGGCCTGGTTGCGGGAGGACGTCGATGTGGAAGCACTGGCCGTGTGCCTGTGGCCGCAGTCACAGTCCGGTGAGGCCGGCGGTGGGGACGGTGGGCTTGATGGGGGGTGACGGGGGCGGTCACGAGTGTACGGCGTACGAGGTTGCGGCTCAGGCCGTACGGTACGTACAGCACTGCAACAATACATCTCCTGCCGAGGGTTAGGACGTTGTTGAAAAGCATGCACCTAATTGATTTGGGAGGCAGGCTCCGCAGCTCTCGTTTTTGGTGGTACCTGGTCAGTCATATCCCTTGCGCTTTGCCTCCTCCAAGGATACAATACATGGACATTCGTCAACGTTTCCCAAATTGTACACAGGCAGTTTGGCAGTCCTTCACCTCGTCCTTCACCTCGTCCTAAAATGTACGCAGGCGGGTCTACAGGCGGCGGTGATGCGCCCGCTGCCGCCGCGCCGCCACTCCCGCCACTCCCGCCGCCGCCGCCGCCGCCGCCGCCGGACGACATCGCGGCGGCGCTGGCTGCCGGCCTGCTACCCGCCCTGGAGCGCCTGCTGCGTCGCGCCTGCCGGCACCCGTCTGGCCCGGAGCACCGCTTGCTGGGGGTGCTGCTGGACACACATTTGTACCCGCTGCCGTACCTGCTGGCGTACGGCAGTGACCGGCAAGTGGCGTCATTCGCGGCCACACTGCGCAAGGTGTGCCGCCGCGGCGAAAGCCGCTTGGCGGCTGCGAGGGTGTCAGCGGCTGATGATGATCTGGTTTCGAAGCTGGACGCCATGTTCATGTGCCACGGCCACAGATTGCTGCTGCAGTTCGCGTCAGACCACCTGATCCGACTTGACCGCCGCTGTGGCGAGGGCCCCCGGGACGTTATGGCGGCGGCACCAGACCTGACGGCGACGGAGGCGGCTGCCGCGCCGCTGCCGCAACCACTGCAGCGACTGGCGGCGGTGCTGTTACCTGCGATGGAGTTCGCCTTGCCGCGCGATGCAGAGCAGCTGATTTGGGATTTCGAGACGCTGTGCCAAGATCAGGGGGCAGCACCCAGGGGCCAGCTTGACGAGGGGCTGACACTTAGGTTTTGGGCTGACCTGAGGAGGCACCTGCAACGGGCTGTACTGCTGGCGGCGGCGCTGGGCGGCGGTGACGGCGGCGGTGGCGGCAGCAGTGGGCCTGCCGGCCTCGACGCCCCTGCTGCTGGGGCTGCGGGGCCCACCGGGGCCAACAGGAGGTGGCTGAGTGAGCTGCTGCACCGGAGCCAGGTGCTGTCGGTGCTGGGCATCGGACTGAGGGCCCTGCAGACTGACGGCGAGCACTGGCGCCAGCTCAGGGAGGGAGAGTCCAGAACAGTGGAATGGCGGACGAACCTCGCTGGGGCGCTTATCATGGTGGCGGACGAGATGCCGCAAGACGTGCAAGACAAGGCGGCGGCGGCGGCGGCAGCAGGTGCTGTGGGTGCCTCGGCGACTCCGGCCCGCCGCGACGGCACTAGCAACCGCCGTCGCGCCCGAAGGCATGTTACAGGAGGTGGTGGTGGTGGTGCGGTGGTGGCGGCGCCTGCACAGCAGCCCGTGTCGTACTGGCCCCCGGAGCTCGTCCGCAGCCTGGCGGCAGACCTGCGGGCCGCGGGCAACAAGGGCCTTGCGCGGGAGGTGGAGGCGCTGGCGTCGCGTCTGAAAGGATGGGGCGGCGCGGGTTCGACGTCGGTCGACCCGCGGGTCAGTAGCGATGACCCGCGGGTCATTGCGGGGCGGATGATGCCGCGCGCACCGGCGTTTGCGGTGGCGGCTCGCAGCCTGGCCTCCACGGCGGACCTATCCTCGGCCCTGCGCACGTGCTCCAACCCCGCCTGCACCAACCTGGAGGGCGACACGGAGGCGGAGCTGCGACTGCAGGGCTGCGGCCGCTGCCGTACAGCGTCGTACTGCAGCCCTGACTGCCAGAAAGCGCACTGGCGGGCGGGTCACAAGGCGGTGTGCGTCATCCGTGTCAGCAGGGAGGGAGAGGCGGAGGCGGGGGCGGGTGCAGAGGCCGCGGGCGCGACAGCGGCGGCGAAGGCGACGGAGGCGATGGGGCCGGGGCCCTGTGCATGAGCGCCGAGGGGCAGCAGCACCACCGCCTTCAACCTGCGGTCATCCTGTTCTGAAGCTGTGGCTGTTGCTGCGTTGCGAGGGGGGAGCTCCGGGCGCGCTCTTCTCACAAGTACGGCAGGGACGAGGCTGTTGCTGTCACGCGGCGAGGATTTCGTACGGTGCCACGTGGGGAACCTGCCGTACAGCCGTGTACCGAGTACCGGACACCGGGTTCTGCGGAGGATGTGTGTTCGTCGGTGGTAACAGCAGGCGTGCGTGCTAAGTACGACACGGTGGTGGCCGTGGGAAGGCCCGTATGCCGTACCCACTGCCCAGGCCCAACCCAGGTTGTAGTAGTGAGTGAGAGAGCGCGGCTGCGGAAGAGTGATGGACCCCGCGACCGGGGCGGTGGTGCTGTCGGCAGGTGTGGGAGCTGAAAGGGGCTGGGTTCGCTGGGCTGGGCTCGGTGCTATGGCTTGTGTGCGCCCCAAGCAACGGGCGCCCGGGGTTTTCCGTCCTGACAGCCTGTTGTTTGCGGTTGATTGATCTCCGCTGATCTGAGATGTGAACTTTTTTACTAGGCAGCAGTGGCTGGGGTGGCAGTGGCTGATGCTGCAGTAAGGCTGTGCACGACGGCGGAGGTTCGGGGAGTGCTCGAGGGAGGGATCCCCAGGCGGACGAGGTGCCGTACATGTCGGTACGTGCGCTTGTGGGCCGTATGGAGTGCAGATTGCCGTACCCAGAACCGCACAATCCGCCGTACTCATAGTTGTACGAACTCAATAGATGGTCGTCCTTATCATGTACCGTAACCCTGTCAGGGTGGGTGCTGCACAGCCTCCCCGGGTGCGGTGTTATGGACGTTTGCGAGCGCTGCGGGCGGGTGGGGCCGCATGGGGGCGGTTGGGTCGCTCGCGGTCAGCCTGCTGGGCGCGTGTGGGATCCAGGGAGGTCCCGTACACTGCTGGCGGTTTGATGACCTCGAGCGAGCTGCTGGTCCGGGTGGTGGCCCGCCGATGGTGGGTCCATCACAACACAGTCGGCGGCTCCGGTGCCATCAGCATGGAAGAGAGCACTTGCGCTGATATGGGTCGCACGCACGCGTGCTTACAACGTAACGTAACGCAACAACAGTTGAAGCAGCCGCCGCGGACTTTCATGCATGCAACCGCGTCCAGGAGTACGACATGAGAACACGTGGGTGTAACGCCAGGACGACGCCGGAGCCGCACATCAACGGACTGACGACCCCGCGGCCTATAGATCCATCCGAGCGCCGGGGACCACGCACCACTGGAACGTTGATGTCGCCCTTTCGTGACGGCAGTGCGGGGGACTGCAGCCAGGCCCGACAGCCCGACAGCCCGACAGCCCGACAGCCCGTCACTCCGTCATTCCGTCATTCCGGGTGAACTGATGGACCGCCGTCACGGGGCGGGGAAGCAGGCACTTGACGGCTGCTGCGACAGACACAGACAGAAAGCTAGCTAGACGGACGGATGGCCGCACTCCATTCCCAGAGTTCGTTAGCTGCTCCAGCGTGTGTGTGTGTACTGTTGGGAGGAAATGCACGTGCCAGCCACAGGGACGAGGGGTAGGCGCGCGCGGGGTAATAAGTCGGGTTTGCTATGTCTGCCGTGTTTGCCGGGTTTGGGGTACCGGTGCCGTACAGTGCCAGTCCCGCGGGGGGCAGCGGAATTCAATGAAGCTGTCGAGCATGTAATTTCTTTTGAGTCCGTATAACCAGGACACGCAAGTCTAGTACCTCGCTCTACGCCGAGGCCTTAACACCGCCAGTACTCATTTCCTCTTCACGCTTCGGCAACAACGATCCTTGAACAGCTGTAGAGCCCCGGCGCGGCAGGCTTTCTGTGATGACGTGAGCGACCTGGAGTAGTAGGCGCGCTTCATTTGTTCACCTTCAAGTGCCTTGCAGAACATCAGTCTGACGAGGAGGCGCTCCCTCTGTCGTACATGGACGAGCTAGCGGCCGCGCTGGCAGACAGCGCCGTACTGGACCATGCGGCCCGGGCGGTGCTCACTGCGATGGATCTGCTGCCGCCGCCGCCGGCTGTACAACACGGTGAAGATGCGGCGGGCGGTACGGCTGTGGCCAGCAAGCTGGCGCTGTCCCGACACTTCGAAATCGTGGACAACCTCGTGGCTTTAAACAACTCCGAACCGCTTGCTTCATCCGCAACTGCCGTACATCTGCGCAAGGCCCTGTCGACCCCCGGTGTGCAGTACCTGTTGCTGGCGGCGGCGGTGACGATGCTGTGCGCCGCCGATGGCGGGACATCGTACGGCATGCCGGCGAGGCTGCAGTACGGCATGCAGCAAGCCATGGGGCTCCTGTTGGGCCAACAGCAGCAGCAGCAGCAGCAGCAGCAGCAGGCAGCCAGCGGCCCTGTTCTGGTCCTTCTGGATGTGGGGGCCAAAGCCCTCGAAAAAATGCTGTATGCGTCAACAAAAGCAACGGTCGGCCCGCCCCTCGTCAGCCATCGGGCGGTCACGGCCCTCGCCCTGGGAAGGGGAGAAG
The DNA here is from genome assembly GCA_003117195.1 of Eudorina sp. 2006-703-Eu-15. Classification (NCBI taxonomy): domain Eukaryota; kingdom Viridiplantae; phylum Chlorophyta; class Chlorophyceae; order Chlamydomonadales; family Volvocaceae; genus Eudorina; species Eudorina sp. 2006-703-Eu-15. The sequence continues at coordinate 192,702 of BDSI01000115.1, forward strand.
AAAGTGGAGGCCGGACTGGCGCCCAGTGGCTTCAGTGGCAGCGGCAGCGGCGGCGGCAAGAGCTCGGGCAAGGGCTCGGGCGAAGTGCCGCCTGGTGGCGGGAGCTCGGGCCAGGGCGGCGGCGACGGCGGCGACGGCGGCGGCGGCGGCGACGGCGACGGCGGCGGCGGCGACGGCGGTGGCGACGGCGGCGACGGCGGCGACGGCGGCACGAGGGGGCCGAATCCCGCCGCCCATCCGCCGCCGCCGCCGCGGATGGTGCTGCCCCGAAGCGCGGTCGCAGCGACTGCTACGAACGCCCTGCAAGGAGTGTGTGGCATGCTGTACGACAATGGTCTTCCCGATGTTGCCACGACGACTGATGACGGAGGCGGCCGCTGGCGCACCGACGCGCTCGTTGACCGTTGGCGGTTGACGGTTGACATTTTGGGCCACGTGGCCTGGTTGCGGGAGGACGTCGATGTGGAAGCACTGGCCGAGTGCCTGTGGCCGCAGTTGCAGTCCGGTGAGGCCGGCGGTGGGGACGGTGGGCTGAATGGGGGGTGACAGGAGCCTGACAAGACAAGTGACAAGTGGCACCAGTGAGCGTGTGCCCGTGATTCACAAGCAACTGTACGGCACCGTATTTTACCAGAGGATGCTGATGGAGTGAGTCACCGTGCGTGTGGTGCTTACCCCTCAGGTCCGCCGACATGTACGACAAGATTACGTAACATGTTATTATGCCGAGGTTTGTGTGATTCTACTGTTATTGCCGTTTACGGGGGAGCAAGAAATGTTCAGGGTTGATTTGTTGGAGGCATGCTTCGCAGCTCCCACGTATTGGGTCGGTGCCCGGTCGTGAATTATCCCTTCTATCCTGCCTGCGGTAAATGAGACATGGACATTTGTGCGCGAAAATCTTCACCTCGTCCTGAGTTGTTAATCAATGATGTTACAGTGCATCCTGCGGGTTACTGATGACAGCCATAGCCTCCTGACTACCACACTCCTGACTACCACACTCTTGAATACGACACTCTTGAATACGACACTCTTGAATACGACACTCTTGAATACGACACTCCTGACTACCACAGTCATGAGTACGACAGGTGGTTCCATAGGCCGTGATGCGCCCCCTGCCGCCGCGCCGTACACACATTCCTGAATTCCACAGGCGGCGGTGATGCGCCCCCTGCCGCCGCGCCGCCACTCCCGCTGCCGCCGCCGGACGACATCGCGGCGGCGCTGGCGGCTGACCTGCTACCCGCCCTGGAGCGCCTGCTGCGTCGCGCCTGCCGGGACCCGTCTGGCCCGGAGCGCCCCTTGCTTGGGGCGCTGCTGGAGGGCCACACGTACCCGCTGCCGTACCTTCTGGCGTACGGCAGTGACCGGCAGGTGGCGTCTTTCGCAGCCACACTGCGCAAGATGCGCCGCAGCGGGGAGGTCTGTTGGACGGAGATCAAGGCGGTGGCTGTCGGCGGCGGTTCGGCCGTCGAGTTAGCGAATGCGGCGGCCGATGCGGTCCGCATTAACGAGTTGGTTTTGGAGCTGGATACGGTCTTGTTGTACGGTGGCCGCGCCGTACTGATGTGGTACGCGACCCATCGGTCGGCCTCTCGTCACCGGGCCGACTGCGACGCTGAGCTGCCAACGAGTGCTGCGCCGGCGGCACCACACACGGCGGCGACGGCGACAGCAAGGGAGTCGCCGCCGCTGCCGCAACCACTGCAGCGGCTTGCGGCGGTGCTGTTGCCTGCGATGGAGTCGTTATTGCCCCGGGGTGCAGAGCAGCTGGTTCGGGATCTCGAGACGCTGTGCCGGGATGAGGGGGCGGTGCGCGATATCCAGCTGGACGCGCTGATCCCAAAGTTTTGGGTGTTGCTGGACTTGATGCTCCACGGGGCCCTATTTCTGGCGGCGCCCGTACTGCTTCCGGGGACGCCGGGAGAGGCGGTGGACGCCGCCTCGGGCGACGGCACCACTCAGGCCGCCGGTGGTGCCGCGAATGACATAAGCCGTGGCGGCGGCGGCGGAGGCGGCGGCGGCGGAGGCGGCGGAGGCGGCGGAGGCGGCGGAGGCGGCGGTGGCGGCGGCGGCGGAGGCGGCGGAGGCGGCGGTGGCGGTGGTGACGGCGGCGGCGGTGGTGACGGCGGCGGCCATGGCGACGTCAAAAGCGTGTAATAATGTAGCGAAATGTGAGCGTTTAGTTTTTGCATGCGATGAGTCCCGGCGTACAGAGGTTAGTTCAGCCTGCGAGCAGCTACGGCTTTCCGGGCAAGTAGTACCAGCCAAGGACAGCGCGCGTTATCTCGGCCTGGTGTATGGGCCCTCGCGGCCTTTCAGTGCCTGTCGACAGCATTTGAACGATACCGGCCGGGCCGCTATGTTCTCTTTGAGCTCCAAATTGGATAAGCTGAAGCTTTTCGCCCCCGACGTGCGAATGAGGTGTTTTGCCACTCAAGTTCGAGCGATTTTGCTGTATGGTTGTCAGGCTTGGGGCCCTTTTGCGTTGACAGAGGTTTTGAACAGGGTGGGGAGACGACGCGATGCGAACAACCTGGCAGAAGGACTTTTTGAAGCGTGCCTACACGATGATGCAGTCCAGCTGCAGATTGCGTTCATGCGACAAATTGTGGGGGCTGCTCGCCCAGCCCACCGCCTTCTTTTCGCAGAATTGGCCGAGCTTCCCCTGCATTACTATTTGGTGAAGCAAGTGGTTCGCTTTTGGAACCGCCTGCAGACGCAGAAGGGCACGGTCGCACACGCAGTCCTATGTCAGGAGGTTATCGATGCACTCACCGACCCTGAACGGGGCGGTTGGGGAGCCTCGTTCTTGCGTTTAATGGCGTACTTAGAGTGTGATATTTGGAGCGGGCTACCTCACGATGCAGAAGGTGTTGAACAGCGAGTTGAGTGGTTGCTGTCCAAACTTCTTCCCGAGGCTCAGATTGTGACGGCGATGAGGGAACGACTAATGAGCGGTTGGGAACATGTGCGCCTCGATGTCGAGCCAGACAATTACCCATCAGACGGGAAGCAGCCGGGGATCCATATGTCGAAGTACAAGCATTGGATGGGCCTGTCGTTTATGGGTGCGGCGGCCGTTATGTGGCAACCGCACGCTACAGTTTTTATCCCCCGTTCTGCGCACCGGAAGCTAATGCAATTCAGGCTTTGTTGTTGGGCACTTGAGTCTAACAGGGCGCGGAGGGGTAGGCACCATGTCCCTAGAGGACAACGGGTCTGCCGTTGCTGCCGCTCTGAAGACCAGATTGAAGATGAGAAGCGACTGCCCGGCTTACGATGCAATACGCGCTGAGGAAGGGTTTCACCGCCCTAATACGATGAGGGAGGCGATTGCCTGGGATCCGGCTCGTTGGGCAAAGATGTTGGAGCGCATGTGGGCTCACCGTAATTCTATCGTGCCCTTTGGGCGCTAGTCTCGTCGACTCCTGTTAATGCGGTATTGCAAACCAGTGCTTTTGGGCGTTTTGTTTGCCCTTGGGCCTCCGGCTCGTATGGGTATGTGCAGGTATGGGGTTACGCACCCCCAACCATGTAACACACACACACACACACACACACACACACACACACACACACACACACACACACACACACACACACACACACACACACACACACACACACACACAAAAGCGTGTGTGAGGGCATCCATGCTCGCACTGCTTCTGCTGGCGCCGCCGCCGGGGCCGATCTCGTCCAACGTCTGCGCCGGAGCCGGGTGCTGTCGGTGCTGGGCGTCGGACTGAGGGCCCTGCAGGGCGGCAGCAAGCGCTGGCGTCGAATCCGGTGGGGGTGGTGCGGCTCGCCCAGCCCCTCGGATTGCCGGCCGCACCTGGCTAGGGCGCTCATCATGGTGGCGGGCGTGATGCCGCAGGACGTGCGACACCTGGCGGCGGCGGCGGCGGCGGGTGCCCCGGCGGGCGCCTCGACGGGCGGCTGGGCGGGCGCCTCGGCGGGCGTGGGTGACGCAGCAGCTGCTGGCGCGACGCCGCGGACCCACATCGGCAGCACCGGCAGCACCGGCAAGAGCGGTAAGAGCGGTGGGGCCCGCAAGGGCGGGGGCGCCGCAGGGACGGCGGCGGCGGAGTCGCCGGCGTCGGCCGCGGCGGCGGCGGCAGCAGCGCCTGCACAGCAGCCCGTGTCGTACTGGCCCCCGGAGCTCGTCCGCAGCCTCGCGGCGGACCTGCGGGCCGCGGGCGACGAGGGCCTTGCGCGCGGGAGGTGAAGACGCTGGCGTCGCGTCTGAGCCGGCGGGGTTGACGGCGGTCGACCCGCGGGTCAGTGGCGGCGACCCGTCGGACATTGCGGGGTTGACGGCGGGGGAGGAGGTCGGGGATGATGACCTGGAGCCGACAGCGGCGGCGGCGGCGCAAGTACGGATGAAGGTGCTGCTCTCGATCGCCGGTCATGGCGATGGCGGCTCGCAGCCTGGCCTCCCCGGCGGATCTGTCCTCGGCCCTGCGCACGTGCTCCAACCCCGCCTGCACCAACCTGGAGGGCGACACGGAGGCGGAGCTGCTGCTGCAGACCTGCGGCCGCTGCCGTACGGTGTCGTACTGCAGCCATGATTGTCAGAAAGCGCACTGGCGGGCGGGTCACAAGGCGGAGTGCGCCGTCCGTGCCAGCAGGGAGGGAGAGGCGGGGGCGGGGGCGGCGGCGGGGGCCGAGGCGGGATCGGGGGCGGCGGCGAAGGCATAGTCGGGGGCGGAGGCGGCGGCGGGGGCCGAGGCCGAGGGGGCAGCGGCGGGGACGGCGGCGGAGGCGGAGGCGGGGGCGGGGGTGGGGACGGCGGCGGGGCCGAGGCCGAGAGGGCAGTGAAGCCAGCGGAGGCTGCTGGGGTGGCGACGGCGGCGGAGGCGGCGGCGGGGACGGAGGCGGGGACGGCGGCGGGGACGGGGGCGGGGACGGGGGCGGAGGCGGGGGCGGGGACGGCGGCGGGGACGGCGGCGGAGGCGGGGGCGGGGACGGCACATGAGGTGGATAGACGCACCTGAGATATGAGGGTGCACGACGTCGGGAGCGAGCACAGAGCAACCGGTGGCTTCGTGGGTTTGGTCAGGTTCCATCGTACGAATGGTGTTACAGAGGACCCCGCGGGTAGGCCAGGTTGCCATCTGTGGTGTGTCGTCCAATCCGTAACATCGTACGGTATTTGCGCGTAGATGTGTGGGTATGAGTCGTATGACACCTTATGACCCCCGCCCCCCTGCGGGTGATGGAGGATGGGTGCGCGGTCCTTGGTAGGGGTTGATGACATGATGAGATGAGGCGCCTACACCTTACTTGCAACGGCTGCAATAAGGATGTGGACCTCCCAATCAACGGATCGGTCCCCCGGGGAGCCGGGTCAACTCTTGGCAGCGCAGGACAAGAGCCAGGGGGTCACCTCGGGCGGCGAGCGTCGGGAGCATTGGTTTGTTGGGGGTGGGGTGCGGTGCACTCCGGGGAGCGCAGGCGGGATGGTCTGGATGGTCTGGAGGTTTGGAGGTTGTGCTGTGCGGACGACGTTCCGGGTGCCATGGTATGTCGTACGTGCGTGTGTGAGGGCGGGCGGGCGGGAGGGAGCCCGACGGCGGGAGGTTGCGTCAGGTTGCGGGAGGTTGCGGGAGGTTGCGGGAGGTTGCGGGAGGTTGCGGGAGGTTGCGTCAGGTTACGGGAGGTTGCGGGAGGTTGCGTCAGGTTACGGGAGGTTACGGGACGCAAAGTGTCGGGTTTGTCGGCGCGGAAGTTGTGCGACTTTGATGTAACCTTGTTGAAAGTTATCACGCACGCATAAGAGATTCCAATCCGTGCCGAAATCTGCGAGCGCCGAACGCGCGTTGGACGACTGGTCCGCGTCGCCGCTGTAATGACGATGGACCCGAACACGGCGCGAAACTGCAACTTGGCAGCCCCCCAAGAGCCGAACCATTATTGCTGTATTGCGGTGTCTGCGCGTCGTCCTAAATCGTTGTTTCCTTGCAGTCCTCAGGTGCGCTCCGACACTCTGGATTGTCGACACGCCCGACACGCGTCCGCGCCGGTACTGCCCAGGGACCGCAAGCTGTTCAACGCAGCGAAATATGTCGTTGTTGAGAAAGCTGCTTTCTCTGTGCGATGACGGGTCCTGACCGGTAGAAGGGCAGATATCATATTGCTCGTACGTGTGAACGCAGCCACTTTGGCTCTTCTGTATCGCAGTTCGCACTGTGAACTTACTCACGACATTAGCGTATTGTTCAAAATATCTTTCTTTGATACTCCACCGCTTCGTTTTGTTGAAGGCGGTGTGCTTGACCAGAAGTGAGGGACGCTGCAACACTTGGTTTTTCTGGTCTAGTCCGACAGTTGAAACCAAACAGGGTCAGTTTGACGCCAACACGAAGCTGAGAGCTGTAGATTTGCAGTAACCAACGAAAAAGGATGGAGGCGGGGCTTCTAACACAGACCTGAGTAGTGCGCGTCCCCGGACGCCATTGCCATGTCTGGAGATGCTGCCGGGATTTTTGGAAGGGCACGCCGGCTATTTTCATGTCTTGCGGGTGCCAGCGAGGGCACACCTGGGCAGAACAGAGTTGGTTTGCAAGGCAAGGGGAAATCCAAGGCCCCGGGACAGCAGACAGCGGCATCAAATGGCTTTGCTCGGACGACATCTCAGGCGGGCGGCTCGAATGGAGTTCTGCGGCATAACCCTATTGACGTCTCCTTGACGATGCCTGAGCCGGTGGGGGTCCTCCAAGGGAACCCCTGCCAGCGCACCTACGAAGCCTTATGGTGTGGAGTTCCAGTACATCTTCATGTTCTAACATTTGTGAAGAGGCCCAACCCTATCGCTCAGCTGCCTGGGCCCACTTCGCCGCATGCATCGGTAGCCGCCGCACTGGACGCGCCTCCGCCGGTCCAGGCGAATATGGTTACACAGCCGGACATGGTGGCAGTGGCCACAGAGGTCGAGGCGGCTCTGGTGCAGCTCATAGCCGAGCCATCCCCGCAGGTACGTATTGCATCGAAACCATCACGCGTAACCTGTGGCGGTCTTGCGCCGTCGCCCGCTCAGCTTTATGTTCTATTTGCGCACCGACACAAATTACGGTCAAATGCTGCGTAACGCCGATTCTGATTTCGGGGCGCTGCACATCACCACCCGGTGTCATTGATGGCGCGCCGACGCGGGCGCAAAAAAGCCAAGCGACGGCCATGGCATGGCTTCGCAGCTTATAGCAACACAGCGAAGGATGCTCGGATGGGCACGACTGGGTTGGGGTCGCTTGAAGGCTGGGGTGCCGGAGAACGCTGTCTTCATTTTACTGACAGCACGGGGTAGGGGGCGGTGCCCGGAACACGCGTTGCGGGGTCTTATCGATTACGGCGCTGACATGATCTCGGATCCGGCCCCGGCGTCAAAACCTTTGGCGATCGCCCGCCTGTCGCCTGTCTGTCTGTCTATCTGTCTGTCTATTTGTCAGGGCGGCAGACAGACGGCCGTAACTGCTGGACGCCCCCGCGCCCTTCTCCCCCTTGCCCCCTTAGTGCCGTTTCCTTTTTACCCCTCACCCCCCCCTCCTACACCTGTATATTTCTTTTCCCATGTCCTACACCCCATGCGCCACCACGCGGCACCCCACATGCAGGGGCTGCCCCGCTACGACCGGGCACGGTGGGGAGCCATATCCCGAACGTGGCCCGCCACCCGGTCGTCCGTTCCCGTGTCCCTGCCCCATGCTTACTCCCCCTGTCGTACATGCCGTACATGTCGTACCGCCTCCCGTCCCCGTCCCATATCCCGCTTCCCCTCGTCCGCCCTGTCCTCTTTCGCGCCGCGCTGCCGCCCCGCCATTCTCGCATACTGCCTTCTTTCTGATGTTTGCTTTTGTCATTCTTCGCAATCGTTGCCACCCTCGCTCACTCCGTTCCTCGGCTTCCCTCCCTGCATCGCCATGGCCCTGGACATCGCTCGCGGCGCGGCTACTCCGTCTGCCACCACAGGTCGGTAACGTATCTGTCCTTTCCGGGTTGGGTTGGGTTCGCAGTTTGCTTGTTGTGGCACTGCGGCAGCGCGGCCGCGCCGCCCCGCGCCCGCGCGCAGTCTCTGTCTTTTCGTTTGCTCTGCAGGTACCGCACCCCGTAAGTATACTGCATTATGCTGGGTGTGCCCGGGTTCGTTCTACGGGTTTATTTATTATTTTTTTCAATTTAACCCCATGCTCCCCCTACCTGCGCTGAGGAGGTCCCACGACAGCATACCCCCACCTCCACCCCCTCGCCGCGACGCTGCGCTTCCGCCCCCAACCTCCGCTTTCTTCCTCCCGGACCTTTTCTCTGGCAGCAGTGCCTGATAACGTTATAATTATATGTCGTCCAATGCGCATCCTGCACCCTTCTCGCTGCCACCCGATTGCCCGATTCGCCACCCCGTGAGAAGATGTCTTCTAGTTTCCCACATCCCCCTACACCCCCATTCCCTGTGCATCCTCGTGGCATCCGGGCCACCGCATCATCATCTTCATCGTCCAGGTGATGATGATGCGGCCCCGATAGGGTCTTCCATCCCTCCCCCCGTGACTTGGGTCGCGTATTGACTCCTGTGCCACGCATCGGTTCCCCAATCCTTACCCCCCGCACTTGTCTCTGGGTGTGTCTGGGCTGTTTCTCTTTTTTAACCTCCCTCGTCACCCCGCCCGCGCGTTTTCGGCCGCCGCGTCCCCAAGCGGGAGATGTGGCGATCCAGAATACTGTAGCATCCACATCTTTTTTCATTTGTGTAATTGATTGGTAACACGCTAACTTTCATGTGTTTGACCTAACTTAGCATCTGGTCTTGATATCTCTAGATATCTTTTGCGTCCATCGCATTTTGCTGGGTCCTCGGAGGCCGATGCGTTGCACCGCCGCTGCCGCTCCGGGTGCCGCCTCCTGCTCGGGAAAGGGATGGGCTGCGAAAGGCGAGCCCAACAAGCCGAGGGCCCAAGTTCCTCGGCTGCCCTCTCCATCTCGTCCCTGCCTCGCTAGCCCCCCCCCTTTCTCCCCCCATGTCTACCAATTTCCTATATCCCCCTGCCCCCCTGCCTTGCGACAATCTCCGCACCCATGCACCCACACATCCATGCACCCATGCGCCCAACACTCCCACACACCAATGCACCCAACACTCCCGCCCATGCCCACACCTACACACCCACACGCCCACCCATACACGTGCGCGCCCATCGCTTTCTCTTACACCCCGCATCCCCCCCCCCCCCCCGGACCCCCCGACCCCCCGCCACCCGCCGCAGGTGCTGCCGGTGCTCGCCTGCGCCAAGGTCACGTGTAGGGCCCACATCGGCAGCCCGGGGGACGAGCACGTGACCCAGCGGATCGTGGCGGAGGTCCACATCGTCACCCCCCGGGTGCCGGGACTGGTGTCGCTGTCCAACTGGCTCACGGAGAGGTGGCCGCAGTGCGAGATCAACACCGACGGAGGCGGCGGAGGTGGCGGAGGCGGCGGAGGTGGAGGTGGAGGTGGAGGCGCCGCCGGCGGAGGCGGTGATGGCGTCAGGAATGAGAACAATACGAACAATACCGCTGGCGGCGGTGGCGGCGGCGGAGGAGGAGGCGGGGGTGCGGCGGCTCGGCCGACGCAGGCCGGAGGGCCGGGGCCGCCGACGGGGGGTGCCGTCGCGGGGGCGGCGCAGAAGCCGCGGAACGGAACGGCGGCGGCGGGGATGGGGATGGCGGCGGCGGCGGGAACGGGCGCGGCGGCAGCGACGACGGGGGTGACGGCGGCGGGGGTGCCTGCGGGCGGCGCGTGGGCGGACCGGGCGGCAGTCGCGGCGAGGATGGGCGGTCCGCCGCTGGGAGCAAGTCAGCCGATTGCGGAGGGGCGGACGGCGACGGGTGCGGGGGTTGGTACGGCAATAGACTCGGCGGCGGCGGCGCGACCCGCCGTACCCACGACGGATGCTAGCAGCGGCGCCAACCCCGCGTGCATGCCCTGTCTCTCGTCCCTTTTTGGACCAACGCTGGCGTCAGCGCATGAACCGGCGGCGCCAACAACGCCGGTGGCAGCAGCGGCGGCGACGGCGACGGCGCAGCCGGCGGCGGCGGTCGCCAATGGAACCGGAGGCACAAGGCCGGGGACAGCAGCGGCGGCAGACTATGGGAAGTCGCCGCCGACGTCGGGCACGGCGACGGCGGCGCCGGGGTCAGTAACTACGGCGGCGGCGGCGGGGGCTAGGGGTACGACAACGACGCCGCCCGACGCCGCGCCGGGCGCGCGGCGGCTCGCCGGTCCGGGCACGTCGCTGGCGCCGAACCGCCCCGGGCGGTTCCCGCTTCCGCCGCCGCCGCCGCCGCGGCCGCAGCTGCCGCTACCGGAGGCGCTGGAGGTCCTCATCTGTCTCGCCGAGGCGCTCCGGAACCTGCACCGGCGCGGACTGACCCACGGGTCACTCACACCCCTGACGATCCAGCTGCAGCTCATGGACGGCGAGACGCCGGCGGGAGCTGGAGCGGCGGCGGCGGCCGGCGGACCCGCGGGTCGCGCAGCGGCTGCGAGCGCGCCGGCGCCGACGGATCCTAGCTGCGCCGCCCCTGGAGCTGAACCGGCGGCGTCGGCGACGGCGCCCGCGACGCAGACACTGGCGGCGACCGATGGGGTTAACGGCACTGCAGGGCAGGTTCCCGGGGCCGGTACGACACCGGTATCCGTACGGAGCTCGCCCGCCACCCCAACGGCGGCGGCGGAAGTCACCGATGGCGGTGGCGGCGGCGTGACGGTGGACGGCGCGGCCGGGTCGCCGGAGACGCCGCCGGCTCCGGTGGCTGTTGACGGCGGGTCCGCGGCGGAGGGCGGGGATGCGATGCCGGCGGCGGCGGCGGCGGCGGCGGCGGCGGCAGCGGCGGCGGGAGGAGGCGGAGACACGGGGACTTCAGTGGCCGTCGACGCCGCAGCCTCCGCGAAAGCAGCGGTAGAAGCAGCAGCAGCAACTGGCACAGATGGAGCAGCCGAAAAGGCGGCCACAGCGGCAGCTATGGCCGCGTACTGTGAACCGGATCAGGAGGCGGCGGCCGGCGGCGGCGCGGCGGGCGCGGGAACGCCGACGGGCGTCTCAACGCCTGCGTCGTCCGCCTCTGCCGCCGCCGCCGCCGCGGCGACGGCAGCCGGCGGCGGCACCGCCGCCGCCTCGACGCAAGTCGCCGCGATTGCCGCCGCGCCGGCGGCGCAGCGGCAGCGGTCCCTGCAGCACGGCCGCCGCCGCCAGGGCGCCGCCGGCCAGCGTGGCGGCGGCGGCGCCGCCGCCGCCGGCGGCGGCAACATCCGCGCGTTGCTGTCCTTACCCGCCGTCGGTCCGGCGATGCTGCAGATGCAGACCTGGGGCCGGGCCCGACCCGTGGGTCTGCCGCGGGAGCACGTCCTCTGGTGCGCCCCCGAGCTGCTGAACGCGGGCGGTCTCGGGTGGGGCATGCCGCTGCTGGCGCGGCGCAGCGGCAACGGCAGCGGCAGCGGAACCATGGGTCGGGGACCCATGGACCAGGGCGCTAGCTGCCGTCCCGGGGCCAACCGACTTCGGGGCGGCAGTAGCTACCTGCACAACCGACTGGCGGACGGCAGCTACGGCGCCACGTTTGGCGGCGGCGGGGGCAACAACCGCCGGTTCAAGTGCGCGGCGCCGTTGCTGCTGGGGCAGGTGTGGAGGAGGGAGGGGGGTTTGGAGCGGGTTGGGATGGTTTGCGGGGCTGGGGCTGGGGCAGGGGCAGGTGTGGAGGAGGGGATGGGGGCTGGAGTTGAGTTGGGATGGTTTGCGGGGCTGGGGCTGGGGCAGGCGCAGGTGTGGAGGAGGGGATAGGGGCCGGAATGGGGTTGGGAGGGTTTGCGGGGCTGGGGCTGGGGCAGCGCGGGTGGGGATCGTGGGCGGGGGAAGGCGCGGGTTTGGGGGCAAGGGGGTGGGGAGGGTGGACGAAAATACGGCGGGGCAGTGGTCTCGCTAAACCCGACCGGAACACGACACGGCGGGGCAGGCTGCAGGGCGAGGGCGAGGAGGTGGAAAGGAGGAGGGCGAGGAGGAGGAGGAGGAGGGCGAGGCGGAGTAGCGCCGGCGCTAACCGTAGGCAAGCGAGGTTTGCGGCAACGGCGAGTTGGTTACAGATGCGGCGGTGTACTTCTCCCGTCCCCGCCAACCCATTGCCAACCCTCCGACACGGCCCATGGGTCTCTGGGCCGTCGCGTCTGTCGACTCCCCCCCCTCCCCGCTTCCCAACTGACTCGGCCCCTTCGTCACCACCCTCGGCCGCCCCATCCCTATTTGCCCGCCACCCCATCCCTATTTGCCTGCCACCCCATCCCTATTTGCCGGCCCCCCCACAGGATATGCCGCCCACCAACCCCAACTCCATCGGCATCACACCCTCCTGCGATGGTGGGTCCTTGAGAACGGGGCCCGTGCTGTTCCCCAGCGGGCTGGCGGGGTGGGTGGGAGGCCTGGGGCTGTGAGGCTGGCTGGGAGGCTGCTGTCGGCATCCGTCCAGCTCAACGGGGGGTTGGGGTCACCTAGGGAAGGGGGGTCACCTGGGCTGTGGGGCTGCTGTCGGCATCCGTCCAGCTCAACGGGGGGCTGGGGTCACCTAGGGAAGGGGGGTCACCTGGGCTGTGGGGCTGCTGTCGGCATCCGTCCAGCTCAACGGGGGGTTGGGGTCACCTAGGGAAGGGGGGTCACCTGGGCTGTGGGGCTGCTGTCGGCATCCGTCCAGCTCAACGGGGGGCTGGGGTCACCTAGGGAAGGGGGGTCACCTGGGCTGTGGGGCTGCTGTCGGCATCCGTCCAGCTCAACGGGGGGCTGGGGTCACCTAGGGAAGGGGGTCACCTGGGCTGTGGGGCTGCTGTCGGCATCCGTCCAGCTCAACGGGGGGCTGGGGTCACCTAGGGAAGGGGGGTCACCTGGGCTGTGGGGCTGCTGTCGGCATCCGTCCAGCTCAACGGGGGGCTGGGGTCACCTAGGGAAGGGGGGTCACCTGGGCTGTGGGGCTGCTGTCGGCATCCGTCCAGCTCAACGGGGGGCTGGGGTCACCTAGGGAAGGGGGGTCACCTGGGCTGTGGGGCTGCTGTCGGCATCCGTCCAGCTCAACGGGGGGCTGGGGTCACCTAGGGAAGGGGGGTCACCTGGGCTGTGGGGCTGCTGTCGGCATCCGTCCAGCTCAACGGGGGGCTGGGGTCACCTAGGGAAGGGGGGTCACCTGGGCTGTGGGGCTGCTGTCGGCATCCGTCCAGCTCAACGGGGGGCTGGGGTCACCTAGCGGGGGGGATGTCAGCTGGGCTGTGGGGCTGCTGTCGGCATCCGTCCAGCTCAACGGGGGGCTGGGGTCACCTAGCGGGGGGGATGTCAGCTGGGCTGTGGGGCTGCTGTCGGCATCCGTCCAGCTCAACGGGGGGCTGGGGTCACCTAGGGAAGGGGGGTCACCTGGGCTGTGGGGCTGCTGTCGGCATCCGTCCAGCTCAACGGGGGGCTGGGGTCACCTAGGGAAGGGGGGTCACCTGGGCTGTGGGGCTGCTGTCGGCATCCGTCCAGCTCAACGGGGGGCTGGGGTCACCTAGGGAAGGGGGGGATGTCAGCTGGGGGCCACCGAGTGGGTGGTCCAAGGGGGGGGCCCTGTACTGCGGGGCGGGGTTGACACTGACGGGAGAGGATGATTGCGCGCGCTGTCTCTCGGGCAGTCCGCGGTGCGAATCCTGCCGTTCGCCTCAAAATCCCCCAAACCCCTCGAACCGCTTTCGCACCTCCCGAGGCCTGCTCTCCGTCTTTTCATCCCATCTTCAACACACGGACCGCAAACCCACGCCCGTGCTGTGCCCGTCGCATGTCATGCCAAGCACTCCTGCCTTGTCTGCCGAACACCACGACCCCCCCCCCAGGTGCAGTCCCTCCCCCTTATCCTGGCCCCCGCTTCTCTCGCCTTCTAACCCCGCCTCCCTACCTACCTACCTACCTACCTGCCCCTCCTGCTCCTGCCCCTCCCTACCCAGTATTCTTGAGTGGTCCTGGGTGCGCGCGGGTTCGTTTTCGGGTTTCGTTCTTTTTTCAATTTAACCTTCCTCCCTTCCTGCCCCCTACCCTTCCGGTCCCGCAGTCTACTCCCTCGGGATGCTGATGTGGTACCTGGTTTCGGGGCAGCTGCCCTTCGAGCACCTGACCTCGCAGGACGTGAGTGCGGAGTGCGGAGTAGCCACTCCACCCCACCGCCCGGCTGGAGGGCGGGGTGTGGCAGGGGGGCGTGTGGGCGGCAAGGGGGGGCGGGGCCGAGGGGGCAGGGGTGCGGCGGGAGGGGGTGGGGCTGAGGTTGCTGAAGGCAGGCATCAACGAAGCAGATCTAACCCAGACGGCCCCAGACGGCGTGTTGGGGACGAACAGGAGGGAGGAGGGATTGAGGGAGGACGACGGAGTCAAGAGGGAATATTGCTCCTGGGAGGGGCAGCGCTGGGAGGAGGAGGAGGAGGGGATGGGTCGCGGCAGCGCAGGCAGTGCGGTCATGCGGGCTGCTGTAGTCGTAGCAGCAGTTTCCAGATCCGCGTCCCTCGTCAACTCGCCGTCGGACTGCTGTCCGCGCCGCCCTCCGCCGGGTCGCAGCAGCAGCTGCTGCTGGAGGATCATCGCCAACCGACTCCCAATCCGCCAACCGACTCCCAATCCGCCAACCGACTCCCAATCCGCCAACCGACGCGCAGTTTGACATGTCTACCAATTTACTATATACCCCTCCCTGCCTCCCTCCCACCCTTCCCTCCCCCTCCCTCCCCCCCCTCCCGCTCCCGCTCCCCGCCCTCCCTCCGCAGCAAGTCCTTCGCGTCAAGGAGATCGGCTCCCTGGACGAGCAGCTGCCCTTCAGCAAGGAGCTGCCCGCGGGCTACATCCAGTTGGCCCGCCGGTGCTGGGCGCCGCTGCCCATGCAGCGACCCACCATGAATGTGAGGCGAGGGGGCGGGAGGGGGAAGGAGAGAGGGGCGGAGGGAGAGGGGGGGAGGGGTGCGGAAGGAGAGGGGGGCGGAAGGAGAGGGGGGTGCTGAAGGAGAGGGGGGCCGGAAGGAGAGGGAGGGGGGCTGTAAGCAACAGGTAGGCGAGGGTGCTGTGGGCTGCTGCCGCCCAGATTACGGGAACGTGTTGCGCGGTTGCCGGCAGGGGTGGTCTGTGTGGTGTGTGTGGGGAGGTGGGGGATGATCTTTTGTTGTGTTCCTAACTTGCGATAGTCCCCTCAACTCCCCCCCCCCACCCACACACACACATACACATCTGGGCTGTCGGTATTTCGAATTCCGTGCTCCGGGTGTCATTCACTTGATTGCTTCCGTCGCTTACATCGCCTGTTTCGCTGCACTTCGCTTCTCGCGGCTCAGTTTTCCTCATTAAACACACCCACGGGCTTCTCAGTAAACACACCCACGACGCACACGACGACGTGTCGCAGGTGGTGCTGTCTGAGATGCGCTCCTTGCGGGCTCAGCTTCTGGGTCTGCCCCTGCACCGCGAGTTGGCGGACCACGGCTTCGGGTACGGCGGCAGCAGCCTGGGCGAGATGACGGGGGACTCGCGGCTCTCCTTCACCCTCTCCCTCCCCCTCTCCAGCCGCGATCTCACCAACGAAGATTACTCCCTCGTGCGGCCCCCCCTGGAGCTGGCTTTCGGCGTCAACGACGCCTCCGGGAACAACCCCGGCGGCGGCGGCGGCGGCGCGGCTGGCGCTGCCGCCGCCGCCTCCGGCGGGGTAGGCGGCGGCGGAGCTGCCGCCGGAGGCGGCAGCTCGGTCGGCATGGCGTCGCTCGGCGCGCCGCCGCCGCCGCCGCCGCTGAAGGCGGCCCTGCCGGCGGCGCTGCTGACGGCGCTGACGGCGCCGCGGCGCGGCAGCGTCGGCGGCAGCGGCGGCGCGCTCATTGACGACGACGAGAACTACAGCGACACGGACCGATTCACGGAGCAAGCAGATACGACAGCCGAGCATACCGAGGTGTCCGGCACGCCGTACAGCTCCCCAACCACTGGCACCGCTGGCCGCGGCGGCGGCGCCGGCGGCGGCGGCAGCGCGCGGCTGCGCTTCACTACGGCGGCGGCCACCGCCGCCGCCGCCCGTAGTTTCCGCCTGATGAGGTTCGGCAGCAACCGGCCAGGCTCCACCGCGGGCAGCAACGGCCGCAGCGTCGGCGGCGGTGCCGCCGGCGGCGGCGCCGCCGCGATGCTGCAGGGCGCCCGGTGCCGCAGCGGGAGCCAAGGCCACGGCCCGGGCTTTGCCAGCGTCGTCGCCGCCGTCGACGGCGGCGGCGGCGTTGGCGTTACGTCGCTGCACTCCCATGCACCATTGGTCCCGTCGGCCTTGGGTGGCGGCGCCGCCCACGCCAGCATCGGCCGGGTGCCCGCCAGCGCCCTGGCGGCGGCGGCCGCCGCTGCCGCCGCCGGCGGCAGCTCCAAATCCTCGCTGAGATCCCGCTGCAATAGCAGCAGCGCGCTGCTGAGCCTGGCGGCGGTGGCGGCGCAGCAGCAGCAACAACAACAACAACCCTTGGGAACCGGCGTCGCCGCGGCGTCGTCGTCGTCGTTCACGCAGCAGCCGGGCGGCGGCGCGGCCGCGGCCGCAGTGACGGCCGCGTACGACAGTACCGCCGGTCGCGGCGGCGGCGCCGGGCCCGCACCGAGCGGCAACAGCAGTAGCAGTCGCATGTCGGTTATGATCTCAGCGACAAGCGCCTCGTTGGGATGCTTGCCGTGCGGTAACGGATCTAGTGGCAGCAGGGGCGGTTGATGCAGAGGCGGCGCGGAGGGCCGGGCGGCGGCGGCAGTGGGCAGGCGTGCCCCGATTCGACCCACGGGTCGCTGCGCTGCGCTGCTCTGCGGAGGCTCGATTGTCGCGCGATCCGCCCCCACCACGGGCGGATTTTGAGGGGATCACGTGTTTCACTTTGTTAAGGGTGTCGTATACCGTACGTCGCGACCCATGGGTTTTCTCGCGGCGTTGCCGTCGCGGACGGGTTGGGTCGTATCGTCACCGCGGCTGCTGCTTTGGTTTCCCGGAGAACGGGATCCCCCATGTCAATGACCCAAGGGTCGCGTCAATGACCCATGGGCCGCATCATTGACCCACGGGTCGTTGCACGCCGTGGTCGCTTCGACTGACCGTACTGAGGGAACGGCGCTGCGATACAGGGCCTTGGCGTCGACATAATTTTTGTTGTCCCTGGTTTGAAATATATGGATGGAAAGGCCCTCGCGCGGTTGCGACCCATGGGTCCACTCAGATGTGGCGCGCTCGTACATGCATGTGTACGGACATTGTACGGAGTGCCGTACAGGACCTTCGGGCGCTGGCCGATTGCCCTGCTCTGCGGGAGGAGTAGGAGGCGTCCAGGGTTTCGCAAAATTGTGTTGCCGTGCTCGCGTGCCCGCGGGGAGCGGTGGCGGCGGCGGAAGCGGCGGCGGTGGTGCAAGCGGCGGCGGAAGAGGTGGCGTGCGTTACAGACGCGGGGGGCGGGGACTCGCACAGCCTGGCCACTCACTCTACGGTTGAGGGCGGCTGAGGATCCCCCCCACCTGACCTCACCTCGCGTCAACCTTTTCTGCAGGGTTTGGAATCGCGGCTTCACTGTCTGAAACGGCAATAAGGCCCCCTTCGGGACGCGGGGGGCGGGGCGGGGCGGGGCCGGGCGAGGAGGAAGGAGAGGCGACACCTCGCTTACATCCTTCCGTACAGTACGACCCCTCACTGCACCCACACACGCATACATCTACGAGTGGAATTCGGCGATTTTTTCTGTTCAGACGATAACAGAAAGTTGACATTGAAGCGTGGCGTTGATCGACAGCAGTGGCAGCGGCAGCAACGGCGTGAAGCAGCGGCGCGCTGGCTGTTCTTTGGCAGTTGTGGTGGTGATGGCCGTTGTTATGGACAGTTGTGGTGGTTAATTCGGGTACGGGTCAAGCTGTTGCCGATCTTCTGAGTGTGTTTCTAAACCGCTGATACCCCCCGTCCGTCTGTTCGTGTCTCTGTCTGTGCGTCCGGTTGTTTGCCTGGCTGTCTGTCGGGCTGGCTGGCTGGCCGGCTGGCCCGTAGCCGTCGGATCTGTCTGTCCGTGCTTGTCTCTTGGTCTGGATCTGGTTCTGGTTCTTTGGATCTGGTTTGGATCACTGGGCCTGGATCCATCGCGTTATCGCATATAGAGCGCCTGTACACCGTTTGTCGATGTATACAATTTGGAACTTTGTTGAATCCCTGATCCACACACACACACACGCACATACACGCCCACATGCGCCCTGGCTACGCGGCGGCTGCTTGGGCAGCGGCGCTGCGGCTGTAGCGCCACTAGGGAAGGGGCCGTGGTTTCGTCGCCGATCCCCATCACATCCCATATCCGAGTGGGGAGGGAGGGAGGGAGTGACGGAGGGAGGGAGGGACGGAGGGAGTTGATCGAGGAACGGAGCACCCCGTCCAAACGCATAACGCAAGACGGGTTTGTGTGTTTTGGATGAGTACCCACACGGGTTGTGTGTTTATTGAGAAACGGGTTGTGTGTGTACGAACGTGCAGGTGTGGCTGCAAGGCTGTCCTCCACGTCGCGCCAACCCCGTGTGGTTTTGTTTGTGTTTAGAAAAGAGACCCGTGTGTCTGTGTTTGTGTTCGTGTTTGTGTGTGTAAGTGAAAACTGTGTGTCTGTGTGTGGATGCGTTTGGCGTGTGTGCAAGTGCGTGGGAATGTTGCCGTACATGGCAGCAGTACGGACGGACGGCAGCAGTGCGGACACACGCCGCGTCGGTCGGCGCCGTCAGCGCTCGAGTGGTACGGATGGTACGGATAGCCTCCAAACTCCCCACCCCAGGTCCCCCCGGGGGTTGGGGCGGGCTTGGCCCTGACCGTGCGACGCCCCGCGGACTATCCCTGTTCGTACAAAACACTTAGCTGCGGCGAGTCATGCGCCATGCCACTGTGGCAGATACGTTTTTGCGTCTAAAAGGAAATTTACCAAACTCTTCAGACTGGTGTACCTCTGTTGGTGGATGTGTGTAAAACAGATACTGAGCCATCTGTGTGTGTGTCTGTGTCTGTGTGTGTATGTGAATCCATTGATGGACCCATGTGGCCGGGAACCAGCGGAACTGCATCGCAATACTTCCGAGGTGTTCGTGTGTTTTTTGTACGAAAACGGAGCCGCGAGAAAGTCGAGGAGTCCGAACTCGAGTTGTTTGTGTGTCTTGTGTGCAACAGCCGGGGTGCGGCTGTTATCAAACATATTGTACGGCAGTACGGCAGGTCTCCAACGAGGCGCCGTACACGCAAGCGTGGCGTCATACACACAAGCGTATCATGAACGCCTCAAGAGAGGGGCCGCGGGGGGTGTCCCGCGAAGCGAGGGGGCACAATAACCCGGGGTGGCGGGCAGAGGGGCCGTCTTGTTGCTGTCCGTTTGGCTGTGGTGTGTGGATACCCGGGGATGCACCGGGGGGGAGAGAGAGAACACACACACGGTCCAGGCCGCGATGCGCTGATGTCGCAGTGCCGTAAGGTGCGTGGAGGTGGAGATTCCGGTGGTGGTTGGTGGTTGTGGTCGTTTTGGTAGTTGTGGGGTGGTGGTGGCGGCTTCCGTCGGTTGTTTCCGTTGAGGTCGATCCGTCGTGGTTCATTCGATGGCGATATATTGGGGAGAAGTCGACCCGAGAAGGGCAGGAAAAGAAAAGTCGTTTTTTGTGAGTTCGTTAAAGATGGTATGGTACGGTACACTGAAATTGAATTGATGGGTGGTGCTGGTGCTGACAGAGGGATCGTATGCGTCTGTGGAGACGGACGGGCATGGAAACAGGAAGCACGGCTGGTTAGCGGTTGGCAGTTGACAGTTTTCACCAACCACTACAACACCACCATCGCCGCCACCGCCTCTCATCTGCCACCGCTTCTCATCCGCAGCGCGGGCATGGGATTTGGTTGCCATTGCTCGTCGTGAGTTTTATTTGGGTTTTATTATGGTGTACTGAATTCCCCCATATAGCTCTTTCTGCCATCTGCGCCGCGGCCGCCACCACCACCACCACCACCACCCCGTGCCCATCCCCGTTACCCCTCAGCACACGCTAATACTCGACGACGCTGTGTGTGTCTGTCTGTGTGTGAAGCCAAAACCGAAAAACCGAAATTTCCCTGGACCGGCTCCTGACCGGCGGCGTGTGCTCATGGTTATCGAGATATGCTGCCAACAACCTTGTTGATGGTGGGTCCAAAAAGGCTTCGCGACCTGTTGAGTGCCTGTTCGAGTGCTTTGCTCTACTGGCCGCTGCTGCTGGTGCTACAATGCTTGCTGCTGCTCATTCCGATTCTGTGGCAGGGGGGTTGGCGACATGTGATACGGTCGTTGAAGTGCCGTACATGTGGTCGTTGGATCGGTGCGCCAAGCCCCGTGGCCCCCTACCGCCCTGGGGTCCCTGAGACCCCCCCTTGGATCCTTGTCCCCCCCTGGATCTGTGTGTCACCATTTGTTGTACGTGTGTCCTTGTGTGTGTGTATGTGTGTGATGTGTGAATCGTTACATATCTGCCGGGCCGACGCTGGCCGGGGGCTCTAACCCGCCCCATACGGGAGACCGCCGAAGCCCGTATACGGGGGAGAGGGGCGTAAGGGGCCTCTGTCCCCTCGCTCTCAACCAGGGAGACGCGCCCGATCCCCGAGGATCGGTGACAGCTGTGTCCCCTCCAAGGATTGGGCGAAGGCCCATCTCGGGCGGTCTGCGCCTTGCAGTCCGCTGTTCAACCACCTCAAGTCCTTGCAGCACCCAGGGCGCGTTCCTCAGCAATTCGGAGGCGCGCCCCTGCCCGGTGCGGTAAGAACTAGCCTGGTCCCGCGTCCCAACCTAATCGTACTAGCTAAGGTTGCACCATCCGGCAGGCCTGCCCGCCCAGCTGAGCCAGAGCGACGTCGCACACGTCAGGCCTTGCTGTCCGGGTATGCAGTCGGGCGCTTCATGATGGGGCTATGGTTTGCACAAGGCAGCACATCACCACGTAAGCTTCCCTGTCGTACACCCTTTCCCGTCGCAAGCGGCCCTCGCCTACACGTCCAGCTGCCAACTCCCACTGGTCTGACCCGCCCCTCCTCGGGCACCCACGGATCCCCTACGTGCCCGGAAGTGGGCTTCCCTAGTCCCAATGCCTACACCCTCGCGCCTCGCGCTGCTATCTCCCCATCAAGAGTCTACGTCTACTGGCTGCACGCAGCGGATCCGGTGTGTGTATGTGTAAATGTACGGCGGCGCTCCGTTCCTGCACTCGAACAATGAAGGGGGAACCGAGAGAGGTACGGGGTGCAGGCTTCCTCCCATCCCTCCCATCCCCCGCCCCCCGTCCCCGTGCCTCGCCTGGTGCTGAGGCGGCGGCGGAAGAGGCGGAGGAGGCGGGGAAGGGGGCGGTGGAGAAGGGGGCGGAAGGGGTGAACGACGGCGAGCCAGCCCTCCAGCCGAAATGTGTTATTGTGTTCGTTCGTTGTTTGTGCATATGTCAATTTGTGTTTTGCGAGACCTTGCTTGTGCGCACGTTTTGTGGTTTCTTTCCCAGAGAGCCTGAACTGAGCCAATCCGAAAACTTGGGAGCGTCGTTCCGTTCTTCGCGGTCGCGCTTCGCCTGTGGGTGGAGATGGATGGAGGATATTGACAGCCTGGCAGCCCGAGTGAGAGGCATAAAGCTTTACGGCGCGCGCGCTGCGGAGACGCCGGGGTTGCTCTCAAGCAACAGCCTCGCGGCGCGTCGCTGTGTTGAGACGTGTTTTTATTCGTTACTGCCGCATGTACGGGTGTGCCGAATTGTGCGGATCTTCGTACAGCAAGTACGGCAGTATTTGTGCGTCGATGACGCGTCTGTGGCCTGATCTAGAGACTTTGGGGGGCCCGCCGTCAGGGTTTGTGAGTCGGGGGTGGTTGGCGGGTCAGGTCGGCATCAGGTATGCGTGTAAGAATGATGGCTGCATCCGTACCGTCGTATGATAACTGACTAACTGACTTCCTACATGACGACCGGCCGACCTGAGAGCTCGGCGAAGCACGCTTTCCATGCGAACGACATAAAACACACCATTATTGTTTTTTTGAGGCCCTTCCTCACCCCTTGGATCTCAATCATGGCTGACCGCAGTACACACAGCTACCGTAATTTTGATACGTCCCGTACTGCCGTACAGTAGTACAGCACCGTACAATCGCATGCGTTGCCACGTGTACACCAGCCACGACACACCGCCATACACACGGAAACGCGCGCTGAGCATTCCCTCAGGAGCCCGGGTTCCCACCGTGTTGGTTGCATGCGCTGCAGCACCGCCGCACCGCTATTGCCGCTACGGCCCGCCTCGTCGCTCGACCGTCTGCTTTTGGCGCGATAACGTCACCGCCAGGCGCCGCAGCGGGACGTGGGCGGACCCCACGTCCTGATTGTACTCTTTCTCTGTTATGTTCTGTTATGTTCTGTTATGTTCTGTTATGTTCTGTTCTGCTCTGTTATGTTCTGTTCTGGGGTTCTCGTTTCGCATCCGCGGCGGCAATGCTACCGCCGGTCTCGAGCCACGGCGGCGGCGGCGGCGGCGACATATCTCTCTCCGTCCTCCTCTCGCTGCTGGACACAACACTTTCAGAGAGAACTGCTGGTGGCGGCTGGCTGCACCGCTCTTGTACGACATGCGCTGCCGTGTGCCGTACTGCCGAATGAGGTGCGGCCCAAGGGCGGCAGGACTGACGACCCCCTGGGTCACGAGACAGCCTTCCACAGGGTACGGCTGTCTCGGGAGTCCTCCCGCCCCGTCATATCACCTTTCACCGGTTCGGAGGACTTCACAACCCCTTCCCGGTTCCGGAGGAAACCCCATCGAGCCCCCCGTGGCTCCTCGCACACTGCCGCAGGGCTTATTAAACGATCTGCAACGATGCCCCCATAAGAATGCCGTACAACCAAGGTACGGCATTTCTCCTTCTACAGATAGCCGTACACCAAAAGACCTACTATTACGGACATCTGTGCCTCCGCCACCCAGAGAGGCTGGTACGACAAGCTGTACGACATGTCCCCTGCCCCCTTTTCAGTCCACACACACACAACCGGCCCTTCAGCTGGTGTGGGTGCCTGTACGGCACCCCCAAAGAAACAAACGCAAAAACAAACGCACACACAAAACAAACACACACACACGCACAGTCGGTGCATTCCGCAGTGCGTCGTACCGCAGCAGGCTCCCGCCGTACAGTTCCGTCTTCCTGGGACGCCCCTCCCCCCCACAGCTCCCTCCGCCCCTCTTTCTCCCCCCCTTGAGGTGGGGGGAGCGGGCTAGGGTATCCACGCAACATGAGTACGGCATGTGGCATCCGTCGGGGTTGCCTTAGAACCCCCCAACTACCTCCCCCGAAAAAAGCAGACCCGCAACTCCTCCAGACAGCCGCGGGGGGGGCCCTCCCGCCCTCCTGCCCTTGCCCTCGGGCGGCATGTCTCTGCTACTGCTGTCGTTGCTGCTACGGCTGTCATTGCTGCTACAGCTATCGCTGCTACTGCTGTCGTCGCTGCTACTGCTCCGTTACTACGTCCGGCTGTGGCTGCTGCTGCGGCTGCTGTGCCGGCTGCTGTGCCGGCTGCTGTGCCGGCTGCTGTGCCGGCGGCGGTGACGGCTGCTGCGGCCCTGCCCCCTTCCCGCTCTCCTTTTCTCCTCATCTTCGCGGCTGCTGCTGCGGCGGCTGCGGCCCCTTCCCGGACCCGGAGGCGCCCTTCGCCCCAGTCCCCTTGACATCCCCCGTCTTCCGCCCCTGCTGCCCCCGCGCCTGCCCCTGCCCCTTCCCCTGCTGTTCCGCCTCCTCCTCCTCCTTCTTGCGATCAAGCAGCAACTGCTGCTGCTGCTGCCGGTGCTGCTGCTGCTTCTGACGCTGCAGCCGCCGCGCCCTCAGCCGCCGCAGGTAGTCCGCCACGTAGTCCGCCGCCAGTCGGCCCAGCGGCACCACCATGGCCGCCAGCCCCGCCCACCAGCCAGCCACCGACTTGAGCCGCAAGCTGAGACCCGCCCGCCCGCGGGGGTCGATGGTGGCGCGCACCGCCACCACCTCCCCCGCCCCCAGCTGGTACTGCACACTGGAGGTCAGGAAGGCGGTGGTGTCCTGTTTGTGGAGGGATGAGGGGGGTTTGGGAGGGGGGTGGGAGGGGTGGGAGGGGTGGGGCGGTTAGGCGGGGGGCATAGGAAATTGGTAGACATATTTACACTGCGCTGCTACCACAGCAAACACGTATCTGATAAAGGCTCGACTGGGAGGGGCCGGGGGAGTTGGCGCAATCAAGAATACACAGCTAACAAACACTGCATGGACGCATGCTTATTATCGTTGTTTTTACCGAAATCCAGATCCGCAAATCCACAGATCTGACAGATCCGCTGCGGATCCAGATCCCGCGAACCCAAGCCCCCTCGGACCCCGGCCCCTGCTCACCCCCTCGGGACTCCGCATCAGCTGCGCCCCAACCGCCCCGGGCAGCCGCCGCGGCAGCGGCAGATCCAGCAGATCCGCGAGATCCACCACCATCTCGAGATTCGCGCCCAAGCAGGCCGCGTCGCCCCCGCCGCCGCCAGGGCCGCCCAACAGGCCGCCGTAGCCGCCGCCGCTGCCCTGCGTGGCAGCTCCGCCGCCGGCGCCGCCGGCGCCGCCGCGGCCCCCCAGGAACCGCGGCAGTCGCAATCCCAGGCCCAGTCGGCCCGCCGCCAGCTCGGAGGTGCGCTGCAGCGCCGCCGCCGCCACCGCCAACCGCAGGGGGGCGCCCGCTGGGCCCAGCCTGGCCTTCTGGATGGCCTGCGGGGTAGGGTGGGGTAGAGTGGGGTAGAGTGGGGTGGGGTGAGAACGAAGAGAAGAAACCCTCCCCTCCCCTCCCCTCCCCTCCCCTCCCCTCCCCTCCCCTCCCCTCCCCTCCCCTCCCCTCCCCTCCCCTCCCCTCCTCGTCCGTGGGCCCCTGCTTTACCCCATACCCCATACCCCCGGCACTTGCAACTCCCCCCATAAGGCCCGCAAACCTCGCCGGTCCACCCCTCAATAGCCATCGAGTCAATGCCCCCACAGCTCTCATTTGTAGCCGGCCGCCCCCCTGCTACCCCTCACACCCGCACCCCTCCCTCCTCCTCCTCCCCCTCTCTCCTCCCCATCCCCCTCCTCCCTCCTCCCGCCCCCGCCCCCCGCCGCCCACCTGCAGCCTCAGCCCCACTGCGGAGCTGCCCCCCGCGGCACCGGCAGCCTCAGCCCCATCGGCAGTCGGCTCTCCGGCCCCACCCGGGCCGCCACCGCCCCAAGGGTCAGCTTGGGCCGCCCGCTGCCCTTGCGCGGATTCAACCTGGTAGGGGGCATTGAGGGGGTGAGGGTATAGGAAATTGGTAGACAATATCAAACTGCGGGGGTGAGGGGGATGACGGGGGTTTAGAGAGGGACGAGCTGACGGGTTTAGAGAAGAGACCCGATGCTGACCCGATGCTGACGTGTGTGTGTGTGTGTGTGTGTGTGTGTGTGTGTGTGTGTGTGTGTGTGTGTGTGTGTGTGTGTGTGTGTGTGTGTGTGTGTGTGTGTGTGTGTGTGTGTGTGTGTGTGTGTGCATCGCGAGGGAGACCTGCCCGTGAGGACGTGAGGACGGAGGGAGAGGGAGGGCGGGAGATGCCGGAACGGAGACGCGGCGTTGCAGCCGCAGGGAAAGGAAGGCCATGGGCCTGCTTCCGCCCTTTCCCGCTGCCGCCTCCTCGCCCTTTCCTTTTCTCCGGCCCCCGCTTGCTCCCCCGTACCCCTACCCCTATCCCTTCAGCGCCTTTCCTCGTCTGCCCACCCTACAAGTCGATGCATCCATCCAGCCACCACCGACACCCACACCCACATCCGCCCACCCATCCGCGCACCCACCCATCCATCCCCCCCAACCCCGCATCCCAACCCAACATTTACATCTACAACCACATTTACACCCATCCCCATACCCTCACCCTACACCCAGCCACCCACCCAGCCCCACCCACCCCCACCTGGTATCCGCCCGCAGCACCGTCAGCACGTCGCCCCCGGTGCCCCCCGCCGCCGCGCCCCCGCCCGCCGCACTCGTCTGCACGTCCGCGCTCATCGATGTGGTCACGTGGCCCAGCGGGTCGTGGTACAACGTGGCTTCGGAGCGGGCCGCCAGGATCCGTTGGTCCTTAGTGAACTGCGGGCGGCGCGGGCGCGGTGGTGGGAGGAGAGAGGGAAAAGGGGGGGAGGGGAAAAAGGGAGAACAGGATTGATGAGTACATATATGTCGTACAATTGTCGTACCATATATACATGTCGTACAAGCCGTATGTATGACGTGGAAGTTGATAGGTTGACGTGGGTGAAGGGGAGGTGCGGGGTGCGACGACGCGTCGCGTTGCGGCGAGCGGGAGGTTAGTACGGCCACACGCGGGGGCAAGGGGGCCTTACGTGCAGGTACGTACGGTCGTACAGGTATGGCCGCGCCACGCGGGCAGGGGCTGACCTAGGTGCGTTCAGGGCGGGAGGAAGGGGAGATGACACAAACACACACGCACGTGCACATTGCATACCGTACATATGCCGTACCCACCTGAAGCGACATGTAGTGATGGTACGGCATGCCGTACCCCTTGAGGCCGTCGGACTCCCCGGCGCGCCCGGGGGCCGCCACTGCCACCTTATTGAGCACGAAACCCTGGCGGGGGAGGAGGGGGGGGAGGAGGGGGGGGAGGCGGAGACAGAGGCACAGACGGAGGCCAGTAAGAAGGGGGTAAGAGAGGGGGCGACCGAGGATTAAGCGCCGCCGGGGGGAGGGCCTGCGGGCGGTGCGGAGGAGGAGGGCTGGTGCCTGGCAGCGGGATAGGGACGGAGATCTAGGCGGTTGCCGGTGCGTGGGGAGGGGTCCCTGAAGGGATTTGCACATCGCAACGGTTTCGGACAACCCCACGCCTTCCCGATCCCAATCCCAATCAAAAGCCCAATCCAGATCCGCATTACCGTGACACCACATTTCCCCAAACCCCAAACCCCCCTAAAACCCACATCCGAGCCCCAGCCCACATTATCCCCCGGGGCCCCCAAAACCCCCCCAAACCCCTAAAACCCCTAAAACCCCCAAACACCCCACCTCCACTCCGTCGCTGACATCCGCGCAGTGTTGCTCGATGTTGGGTCGCACCACCCAGCCGCCACCCGCCTCGGGGGCCCTATACCGGAAGCCCTGTACGACAGCGCACACACAGCGGTGACGGCCGGAAGGCGGGGGAGGCGGGGGTCGGTGAGGGTCATCTGTTGCGGTTCGGCCGTGCCGGTTGACAATGTCGGTTGACAATGTCGGTTGACAATGTCGGTTGACAATGTCGGTTGACAAGAGAGAGGGGGCGGCATTATACGTCCGGTCATACGCCCCATTGCGAGTCTTACTCCCGTCAACGCCTGAGGGTGTCCGGGCTGTTTGATAGATTCTTTGAGAAACCCCCGTCAACCCCTGACAGCATCCGACCCTGCAGCGCCCGCACATACACGCACACCCACGCACGGCGGGCAGCCCATCAGGCAGGCAGGCAGACCCCCAACTCGCAGGCTAATATATCGTCGCAGGTTAATATATCGTCGCAGGTTAATATATCGTAAGTATATTGGTGCTTGGTCGGGTTCGGGTCGGGCGGGTCTCTTATCTAAACACCCACGACACCCACCTCCAGCGGCTGCGCGGAGGGTCGGCACCTCTTGGCCACCCGCGGCGGCTCCACCGTCACCTTGCAGCCCGCCGCCGTGGCCTTCCTGTACGACTCCGCCATGTCGCGGGCCTTACGCGTCGCCTGCCGCAGCCCCAGCACCCGCAACGCCACCTGACGCGACGCGTCGCGGCGCTGACGCGGCAGCGGAAGGCGGGCGGCCTCGTGGCGGGCGCGCCGTACATCCATCACGTTGCGGTGATCGGGGAATTTGAGCGGACGGGAGATCTGCGTCACCTGCTGCATGATGTACGACAGCGGGAGCTGCCGCGCGGCCGCGCCGCCGGCGCCCGCCAGGGCGCCCGCCATGTCCAGGCCGGCGCCCGCCAGGGCGCCGCGCGCGCCGCCGGCGGCGGCGCCGGCGCCGGCGCCGCCGCCCTGCATCTGCAGCAGGGACTCGGTGTCCGCGAGCAGCTTCGCGGACGTCAGCATCAGCAGCAGGTGCGACCTCCAGGGCATGCCGTTGTAGATGACGGGCTGGCCGACGGAGTTGCGGGGGCAGTGCGGATGCGACTCGGCGAAGGCCACCGGGTTCATCAACCGGTCGTCGTACGAGGCCTGCGTGTCGGTCGGTCGGTAGGGCGGGCGGGCGGGTGGGCGGGCAAACGTGGCGGGCGACTGACGGACGGCGTTGACGGTTGGCCGTTGGCGGATGATGAAATACGGCAAGGACGAGGGCTGGGGCACAGTGTCTTGACATGCACATCAATATGTTGATGGCTTTGAGGGGTTCTTCGGGTCACCCGGCCCCCACCGGGCCCCCATCCGCCCACCACCCGCCCACCTGCCGTATGACCGCCTGCAGCGCGTGGCTCCGGACCTCCAGCCAGTTCTCGAAGGACAGCCCGGGCTGGGCGGGTCGGGGGCCGGGGCCGCGGAAGGTCAGCGGGGGAGGGGCGCCTGCGGGTTGCCCGGGTCGGGGCGGGGACGGAGGGGAGGGAGGGGTGCGAGGGAGGGGGGGGGACGCCGTACCCGCCGAGTCGCACCCGCACAGTGGTGATTGTTTCGCGATTTCGCTGTCTTTATTGACAATAAAGGGACGCCGTACACACAGGAAGCCCCCTCCCCTGCGCGATCCCCCGCTGCCGCCTGGGGCAATATTGTACGGAAGGAAGGTACGGAAATCGCCGCCCCGGCAATCCCGAGTACGGAACCTTCCACCCGCCCCACCCCCCAAAACTCCACCATTAGAACTGCTTCGACGCGCGCTCTGGATGCGAGCGCGTTCGTTTGTGCTAGGCTGGCAGGCGTTCCGTTGCAAAGCCCATCCAATCAGCCAACCCGCCAACCCTACCCCCAGCTCTACCCACCCACCAACCCACCGACCCACCCGCGTGGGTGAAGGCGACGATGGTATTGAGCCACATCCCCGGCCCTAGCGCGGCCGTCAGGTTCCGGAGCACCGCCAACTCGGCGCCCGCCGCCGCCGCCGCCCCCCCGCCGGCGCCGCCGCCGCCGGCGCCGCCGCCGGCCCCGGGCCCCGCCGCCGGCCCCGCCGCGGGTGTGGGCGCATCCAATCGGTCCACGTAGACCAGGAGGTCCGGTCGGTGGGTTTGGTAGGCGCTGAGGGGAGGGGAGGGGGGTTATAGGAAATTGGTAGGCACATTCAAATTGCGCTGCTGCTGGGGAGGGGAGGGAGGTGGTATGGAGGTGCAGCAGAGAGGGGAGTGAGGTGGCGGGGAGGTGAGGCAGGGGAGTAGGGACTTGGCGGGCAGCCACGAACTACGCTGGCTGACTGCCATGGCGGAGGGGGAAGGGGCCGAGAGGGAAGGGGCGGAGGGCATTGTGGACCGCACCGCTGCCAGGGAGGTAAGGCGGGCAGGTAAGGAGGCACGGAGGGAGGCGCGGAGGGAGAAGGGGGGAGCCAATCGGCTGAACCCGATGGCTCCAAAACCCCGAACCCCCTCACGCGCGCAACTCCCGTGTTGCTGTTGTGATGATGTTTTCCCCATTTGCAGACTAGTATGGCACATGTTCTGGTGCCCGGTTTGGGTTGGGCGGGTTCGTTTTCTGACTTGTTTCTAAACAGACACAACACACGCGCACGCAGTCGACACCCTCGCTGTGCCTCGAAACTTCCCCCGAAACCCTGACCGTAACCCTAACATGCCGAAACACTGCCCGCGCCCCCCTATCCCCCTCCCCCCGGCGGCCCCGCCCTGTACCGCCGCCGGTATGCTCACCGCCGTATCTGCTGCAGTACGGCACAGTTCCTGGCCGCCCCCCCTGGCGCCAGACTCAGCCCCGGCGTGTCGATGAAGTCCAGACCGATACCCGCCGAGGCGCCCCGCAGGACCGTCACGCGGCGAGTGGCGCCCTCGAAGGGGTGTACGGCAGTGTGCGGCTGACCCACGGGTCCGAGCAGCGCGTGCGCCAGCTGCGTCTTACCGCTGCCTACAGGGAGAAGCGGGTGTAGGATATTGGTAGAGGGGGTGGCGGGCGGGATTTGGGAGGTGTGTGTGTGTTTGTGTGTTGGGGGGGGGGGGGGAAAGTGGGGTTGGGCGACGTCGAGCAACGCGACAAGTTTTTTCCGCGGATACCACATTCGGTAAATCCCATGTCGCGGTTTCGATGTCTTCATTATCTGCACCACGGTGAGGGTGAGGGTGTTCAGAAAAGAGACCCCCGCCCGACCCAAACTAAATATCAACATACTTGCCATAAGGGTGTCTTTATTGACATCACCACACGGGGACTGGGGTTGGGCGGGTGGTACGGGAAGAGACCGCAGGGTACGACACACAACCCGCAGTCCCCTAGCGCCCGTGACCGGGGAGCTACTTTGAAGGCTGTAGGTGGTTTGGGCTTGGGCTAGGGTTTCCGTTGGAGAACTGCGGGTCGGAGAACTAACCCACCCTGGAGTCCGATCAACATGATCTTGACGGTGAAGCCCAGCGGCGGCGGCTCCGCCGACGGCGCCGCGGCGGCGGCGGAGACCGCCGCGGCGGCGGCCCCCGACGCCGACGGCGCCGTCAGCGACCGCGCCTCCTCCGTACGACGAGCCGCCTCCCTCGCCGCCGCCGCCACGGGATCCGGCCGCTTGCCGGGCCGCCGCCAGGGCGCTTTGAGCCGCTCCGCCAGGGCCAGGCGGTACAACACCTGTATACGAGCAGTACGAATCGTACAATCAAGAACGCCGTACATGCCCGACGAGTTTGATTGTCTATCAAACATGATATTCCACTTCGCGTGGTAGTCGCTGCGTGCCCACAGCCAGCTGCGACCCAACTGCCACAGGGCACAGAAGAAGGTGAAGGTTCAGAGGCACCAGGAATGCCCCGGACCCCCGGTCCAGGATTTAGGATCCAGATTCCGGGGGGATAAAGATCTTTCAACAACCGTCAACCGCCCCACCTGTTTGACGAGCGCGTTCTCGTGGTCGTACCCCAATCGAAGCGCGGCCGAGATCATCTGCACGCGTACGGCATGGATCGAGCGCCGTACCTGCACGCATGGGTTGAGGAGGGAGGGGGGTACAGGAAATTGGGAGGGGGAGGGGGAACCCTCGCGGTGTGGGCATGGTCTGGAGGCCGTCGTGTGAGGTGGAAACTGCACTTGTGGGGACGAATACGAAGACCTCCCGGCCCGTTTGATTACGAGGGGAGGCTCTCGTATTGTATTGTTTTGACCGGCGAGGAGGCTCCTGTGCAAAATGAGAAACCCGCCCCGACGAGGCTCCTGTGTATGTTCGTAGGCAGAGCAGAGCCGGACGACAGCCCCCGCCCTCCCTCCCCGGCCCGACAGCCCCCGCCCTCACCTCCGCCACGGACTCGGGCTCATCCGGATCCAACACGGGTCCCGCAGCGGGGGACGCCAACGGCCGCGGGGGCAGCCCGGAGAGGCCGCCCATGGGGGCCCTACGCGGCATCGCTCCGGAACCCGCCCCGCCGCCGCTGCCGCCGCTGCTGCTGCTGTTGGTGGCGGTGGCGGTGTTGCCGCTACCCGAGGCGGATGCCGGCGGCGGCGCTGTCGCAGCCTTTGGAGCCCCGGCGGCGGCTGCTGCGACGGCGGCGGCACCGCCGGGCGACGATTGAGCCGTGGAGCTGTTGGACGAGCTGGAGGGCTGGCCGCCGTTAGCAGCTGCCGTTGGCGGACCAGCTGTAGCTGCTGCTGCCGCCCCGGCAATGGTGGTGGTGCTGCTGGTGCTGCCGCTGCTGCTGATGCTGCTGCCGGCGCCTCCTCTGGCGCTGTTGCCGCGCGTGGCGGCGGTCCGGGGGGGCAGGGAGGGTCCCGCGGAGGGCCGGGAGGGGCCGCCGGAACCGGAGGCGGCGGAGGCGGACGGCGGAGGCGCAGCGGCGGGGCCGCTGAAAGTGGTATCGGTGACCGAGCTGGCGGCGGGGCCGGGGCTGGTGGCGTCAGTGGCGGAGGGTGGAGCAGCAATGGAACCGGTCGACCGGACGGAACCGTCCGAAACTGCGTCGTCTGCGGCGTCGCCGGCCGGAGGCGCGGGCGACGCCGTCGCCGACGGCACGCCGTCGGCGGCGACGGCGGCGGCACTGCAGGAGCCGTCAGCGGTTAGTGCGTCGCGCGGGGCCGCAGTGGTGGCGGCGGTGGCCGCGGCGGTGGGTTGCTGTTGGTGCTGCTGCGGTTGCTTCGGTGCTGTCGTCCGGGCCGGCAGCATGGGCATGGCGCCGGCACGAGGTCCCGGCGCGGCCGGCGCCGGTGATGCGCTGTCTCCAGACGGCCCTCCCGAAGACATCCTTAACGAGGCTGCTATTGAAAAAATTGAAAACGCGTTGCTCGCGCTTTTGTCACTCCCCCATGAAGTCCGATCGCCGGTGCCTGGCAAACGTGTGTGGTGCGCAAGCAAGTTTTGATATCAAGAAGCAACATGCCATGCAATAATGAGCTGCGAATGGAAACATGATACCGGAAAATTATAAAGGCGGCGCAAAATCGAGCCGAGAGCCATGGTCACGCTGTAAATCTTTTGCAAGTGAAGGACTCACATGTCTTGTTTAGGTCAGTGCATGACAGGACCGCACTTGAGCGGAAAAGCAGAGGAACCCTCGCCGAAACACCAGAAGTGTCGAAACGGTACCGGATGGTGTCCCGATTTACATGTGTGCATGTAAGTAAAGGCTCTGCGTTTAGGGCCACCGATCGGGCGCGTTGGGTGTGGGATGGGCGGTGTGACAATCGTATGATGCGGTCAACTGCAGTACACCTTTGGAAGATAGAAGCCGCTTTGCACCACACGGGAGCAACGGGCCCTTGAAGTGTTATTGTCCATCGAGGAACTAGCAATCATGCAAGGCTAATGTACTCTCGCACGCTTTGACTGCCGGCGAACCGCGTCCGACATCTTTGGGGGTTCCTAGCTGGGCGGAGATCAGAGTATACTATTATACACATCATCCAGCTTGTCGAAACTAAAATGTTGGGTTATCAACAATTCAAATGCTCTAAAAGTCAGAAACCGTTGCAGCGCATAACCGGCACAACCGGCTGCAACGGTTGCCCTACCTTCTGTTCCCGTTGGTTCTACCTCCTCGTGGGAAGCCCTGCTGTCGTTTGTATGAATACGTTGCCGCAGACAATGCTGCTGCTGTTTGTACAAGACCAGAAGGCCAGCCGAGCCAGCCCACGTGGCTGCCCTGAAGGCCTCCACAGTGCCTCTCACAGATATACTCTGATGCCAACATTTTCCCCAATGCAAAATAATTTCCAGTCATCCCGGGAAACAATGGTGTACTGTAAAACCGGCGTTGTGAAACAGTGGCTTGGGCCGGGCTTCGTACAATCCGAAAAGCTTGTATATAATACCAGTGATTGTTAACCTTATGAGATAGGTAAAATGGTTTCAGGTCATCCTGAAGTTCGCCGAACGGAACCTTTGCTGACTTTATTCTTTTCAACCGTTACTCATATCCTTCCACACTGCCGAGATTTGCGACGCCATGCATACACCTCACATGAACGAAAATTGGTAATTGCTTGACTGCATCCACGTGCGCCAACATGCTTGTATCCCCATGAAGGCTAGGTGGTGTACGGGGAATCGCCTAAATTTACCCAGAGTAATATGCCTCCGGAAAAGTTACGGGCTTAGGACATTGCCCAATGATAGCCTTTCTTGCAGTTGTGTGTACTTTTGGTCCGCCAACCATGTTACGTGCCCCTAAGCCCGGGCAACTTTCGGCCTGTACGCCTGCACAGGGGCGGACGCGAGTAAAGTAGCAAATAGGGAGACGATTATCTTTTTACTTGGGCCTGTTCCGTCGTCCGCTCGGTTGAATGGAAAAGATTCCTGCAAGGAGGTTCAATTCCCTCGGACCGGAGCCAGTACTGTAAGCCTTGCCGGGACAGGACCAAAGGACGATTCTTGAACCAGGTTAGGATACAACTTGTCATTAGCCGCGCGGATGGCTGGCCCGCACGACACTTTGCCTGGGCGCGCGTTAGGACGCACCATTACGGCAAAAAATTTCACCACTGCCCGCGGAACTCCAGCCGCCGAGCACTTCTTGCCAACACCCGTTGAAATGGGAAACTCTCCCAACGCCATCTCACACCCTCCGCAGATCCATTCGTCACAAGGTGCCCAGGCTCCCGGCCGAGTGCCGGGCCATCTCCAGCCCTCGGGCATCGACTCCAACTCAGCCCCGTGGAGCGGAGCACTCAACCACACATCCGTAGACGATAACCAACCACGCCCTCCGGCCCCCACCTCTCCCCCTTCCACCCTTCGCTGGTCAATCGCAGCAGCAGCAGCAGCAGCAGCAGCAGCAGCAGCAGCAGCAGCAGCAGCACTAACAACAGCTGTGGCATCAACAGCAACTTGCTTTCTTCCAGATTTCAGCTCTGACAATAGCCTGTTTAAGCAATCGCAGCAGCAGCAGCCACCAGCAGAAGCGACCTGTCGTACAGTCCCCGGTAGTGACCATGGGTCAGTGCGTTTCCAAAGCCCCGGACGGCATGGACTACGCCGCGTCGGGCGCCGGGGGGCCGGCGGCGGCGGCGCAGGGCGGCGCGGCGGCGGGGGCCGTCCCAGCCAGCAGCAACGCCGCCGCGGCGGCCGCCACGTACGACGACGTGTCAGCGCATCAGCAGCACATGGCGCTCGCCAAACGCAGCTTCCGCTCGTCCAACCGATCCGTTATCGAGGGCCTTGCGTCCATCTACCAAGTCAAGACGGTGCTGGGATCGGGTGGGTTGCTGCGCTGCCTGCCGTTTGTCTGTTGTCGGTTAAGATCAACGAGTCGGTTAAGATCATTGAGGAAAGCCACAGCTTGCGGAAGTGGGTTTGCACGTTTGGCATTGGGTTTGGGAATGCGAGGTGAGGTGGGGTTGTTAAGGATTGAGGTTGGGCATGGTGCGAAGCAGCGGCAGCAGCAGCGGCTGCAGCAGCGGAGCAGACATCCCCGCATGAGGCAGAGACCTCCAGCTCCGGCTGGAGTCAGTGGACCAGCCGCAGCGGTGTAAGGGTGTGTGTTTAAAAGTGCAACCCGCCCGCCCGCCCGAACCCAGGGTGTGTGTGTGTGTATAGGGGACCCCTTGACACCCCCGCTTGAGTCAGAGGGGAAGGGGGGCCGGCTCCAGGGGTGCCCGCATTCTAACGGGCCGTAAGGCATTCCACCAGTGCCCAAACCAGGGCGGTGCCGTATTGCCGTACAGCGGCCCGCGTGCAACCCACCACCACCACCACCACGTCCCGATGCCAAACATGCCTGATACACACAACCCGATCACGGCGGCGCAAACCACATTTTGCCGTACGGTCAACGGGGCGGCGGTTGGACCGACGGGTCGGTGGTTGCGGATGGCACGTCACGCGCTAACGGGTGGCGATGTGGGAGAGAACCCAGGGACTCGGAATCGCAGAGCGACCGTCTGGATCGGGTCGGGGCGGGTGGGGGCGGGGCGGGGCGGGTTTCTGACAGAGGTTGGTTGAACCGGGGGGGCGGGGAGGTAATCGGGGGGTGGGGGGTGGGGGGTGGGCCGAGGGGGGAGAGGTTGTTGCCGGGGAGGTGTGTGTGTGTGTGTGTGTGTGTGTGTGTGTGTGTGTGTTGCCGCAGTCTCAGGGGATGGCCTGGGGGGCCGAGAGACCTGTACGGCTGACAGGCACCAGCGAGCTGCTGTCGGGCAGTCGGGCAGGGAAAGACAGAGGGGGGTGCGGGGGCCGGGGTTGGGTCGGGCACAGCCCGTGCGGGCTGGCGACGGGCTTTGGGCCTTGGGCGTGGGTTGGGGCAGGGCGATGGGTAGGGGCCGACGGGCGAGACGTACCTCACTGCAACATTACAAGTTTAGAACCACCACCCAGGCAGCCAGCCAGCCAGCCCCACCGGCCACCACCCAGCCAGCCAGCCAGCCAGCCCCACCGGCCATGTCTGCGTTTCGTCGCGTACAGTATGTACCCACCGGCCCCGCCGCCCCTAGCGCTCCTTACCTCCTCCCTCCCATGCCTGGACTCCACCCACGCACGCACCCACCCGCACCCATGCACCCACACCCATCTGCACCCACCCACACACACACCCGCAGGCTGTGAGGGTAAGACGTGGCTGACTCAGGACCTGTCCACGGGGGCCCTATGGGCGGTCAAGATGGTCAAACTTCCCCTCCACACCAAGATGGTCCAGGCGATTTTCCGCGAGATCCGGATCCAGTCGGAGCTGGGGGAAGGCCACATCAACATCATCACACCGCAGGTGGGGTGGGTGGGTGGGTGGGTTCGAATGAAAAGAACAACCAAACGTGTGTGGGGGGGGGGCATGTGGAGGGGGAAATGTGGATTGAGGGCGCGCATCACGTCGAGGTGGGTACGGCAAATGGCGACCCGTGGGCGGGAGGGTGGGCGGGAAGGTGGGCGGGAGGGTGGGCGGGTGGGTGCCTGCTGGTCCGGCGCCCCACAGCGGCCTCGTTTTGCCCCCTGGGTCGGGTGTGTGTTTTTGGGGAAACATGTTGCGCCCACCCACCCACCCACCCACCCACCCACCCACCCACCCACCCACCGACCTGCACCCACAGACTGCGGCTGAGACGCAGAGTGTGCCCCGTACCTGATGTCGTACCTGCTGATGTCGTACTTGATCTGCTGCAGGAGGTGGTCCTCACGAGTCACTACCTGGGCCTTGTGATGGAGTACGCTCCAGGGGGGTCACTCACGCAGTACGTCACCCGCAAGTGGAAGGAGACCGGGTGAGGAGGAGGGCGGGGGATGGGTGGGGGCGAAGGGAGGGCGGAGGAGGAGGGCGGGGAGGGGGTTGGGAGGAGGGCGGGGCGAGGGGGGGAGGAGCGGATTGTTTCGCGATTTCGCTGTCTTTATTGACTGAAAGGGGGACGAGCGGACGACTCTGCTGCCCCGGACGCTGCCGACCCCGTGCGCTCGTGTGCGACTCACCCCTCTCCCGTCTCCCTCTTCCCCAACTCCTCCCTTTTTTCTCCCCAACATTCCCGCCTTTCTTTCACCCCGTTTGTTTCTCCCCCGTCCACGCCCCCGCCCCCGCCCCCGTCCACACATCCACATCCCCACGCCCCCGGACTTCTCCAGCTCTGGCAGCAGCAGCGCAGTTTGTGAAAAGCTCTACCAATGTCCTGTACCCCGCCGCCCCCGCCCCCTCCCACATTCCTCCGCCCCCGTTCCCCCATTCCCCCGCTCTCCCTCCCTCCCTCCCTCCCGCCACCGCGCAGCGGCGTGGGCCTGCTCATGTCGGAGGACGAGGCGGGGTTCTTCTTCAAGCAGATCGTGCACGCTGTGGACTACTGCCACCGGCACAGGGTGGTGCACCGCGACCTCAAGCTGGACAACACGCTGCTGTCCGCCCACAACCCGCCCTTCGTCAAGATCTGCGACTTCGGGTTCGCCCGGGGCTGGGGCGGGGAGAACGCGCACTTCAACACCATCATAGGTGGGCTGGGGGGGTTGGGGGGGCCGGGGGGAGCGGGTTGAGGGATGGGGCTGGGGGGGGGGGTGCAGCTTGGCTGGGTGGGGCGATGGCTGGGGTGGCATGCGTTTTGGGTGGGCTCTAGGGTTTCTGCGTTTTGGATCCGGGATCCAGGTGTGAGCGGGTGAGGGGTGGTTGGTGGACGAGAATGATGGACGAGCTGTCGTAACTCGTCCGTGAGCAGGCGCAGCCAGAGGCCGAGAGGTTTTCTTCCATCCAGTGATTCGTGTAAGGGTGGGGATGCGGGTATACGTGTGTGTGTGTGTGTGTAGATAAGAGACCCGCCCGACCCAAACCAAGCAGCGTGTGTGTGTGTGTTATCAAGGAGAAACGCTGAGCCGCGTGTGTGTGTGTGTGTGTGTGTGTGTCGGTCGTGCAGGCACGCCCGACTACATGCCGCCGCAGCTGACGTCGGCCAAGGTGCACCGTACGGAGATCCAGTACGACGGAACAAAGGTGTGCGGGTGTGTGTGTGTGTGTTTGCACGGTGGTGCACGGGGTGGGTGGGTGGGTGTGACGAGGGGGCAGGGGGCCCGACACCGCATGGGATGGGACGGCGCGCAGTCCGGCCCGCCCAACCCGCCGCACCACACGGACACACGGACACACGAACACACACACATACACACTGTGTCGGTTCCTCTCAAACCCATCGGTGCGCCCACCGGTGATCCCCCGCCCCGGGTTCGTATCTGGGTTTGGCTGGTTTCTCTTCAACTCCCACACCCCCCCGCCCGACCGCCTGGGTCCCTCCGACCGCCAGCCCACGTCCCGGTTCATGTCCCACCGCCCATGTCCCACCGCCCATGTCCCACCCCCGCCCGCCATGTTCCCCATGTCCCATGTTTACCCCCACCCCCCGCCCGACCGACCGCTGGCACCCCCGACCTCCCCCCCCCCTTCCCGCCCGTCCCCTGTTCTAGGCCGACGTGTGGAGCATGGGCGTGCTGCTGGCCGTGATGCTGCTGGGCAAGTTCCCCTTCGACGACGCCATCAACGCCGGCAACGACCCCATGCGCACCGTGTACCTGCAGCAGCACATCCACGCGAGGTGGCGGGATAACCCGGCGCTCCGAGACCACGTGCCGCTGCTGAGTCCGGAGGCGCTGGACCTGCTGGACAGGTGCTTCGAGAAGGACGAGGACAAACGGTACGACGGGTGTACGGCAAGCGCGGAATGATGGAGTGATAAGAGTGTTTGTGTGTCTGTGTGTCTGTGTGTGTGTGTGTGTTGGGGGGGTCCTGGGAGGGTGGTAGGGGGGAGGAAGGGGGCGGGGGTAGGGGAGAGGTCGAGAAAGGGGAACCCGGGGGCGTGCCACGTGCCGGGGGGGGCGGCTGCCGTACTCCGATGTCGCCAACCCCCTCTCCGCTCGGCTGTCGTACCGAGCCACGTGCGCGCGCCTGGGTCTGTGCCCCTTGTACCCTCTACCTGCCCACCGCAACCCTCCCTCCTCACCACCTCCCGACCGAATGCGATCTCACCTCCATCTCCTCCGCCCCCCTCGACCCTAGCCGACCTCGCCATCCCCTTCACCCCGCATCCCCCGCATCAACCGCGCCCCTGCTACCACCGACCCGTGGGACACCCGACCCGTGGGACATCCGACCCGTGGGACACCCGACAGCATCTCGGTCCGGGAGCTGATGCAGCACCCCTGGTTCACACGCACTCTGGCGCCCTTCTATCAGCAGCCGCTAGACGCCCTGTTTAGGGAGCAGGTGAGGCTGGAATGGGAGGGGGGCGGCCACGGGGGGGGGAGGATGAGGAGGAGGAGGAGGAGGAGGAGGGGAGGGAGGAGGGGAGGGAGGAGGGGAGGGAGGAGGAGGAGGAGGAAGGGCTGGGGCGGCTGTGGGGCGGTCGGTGCATGGCTGTGGGGTGGATGGGGGGGCAGGCGGGGACAAGGTGTCGTGGAGGTGGCGGTGCCGGGGCGGGTGGAGGGTGCGCATGGGGGAGGAGGCCACCGCGGAAGGGATTGGGTGAAGGAGGGGGAGGGGAGGGGAGGGGAGGGAGGGGAGGGAGGGGAGGGAGGGGAGGGAGGGGAGGGAGGGGAGGGGAGGGAGGGAGGGAGGGGAGGGAGGGGAGGGAGGGGAGGGAGGGAGGGAGGGGAGGGAGGGGAGGGAGGGGAGGGAGGGGAGGGAGGGGAGGAGGGGAGGGAGGGGAGGGAGGGAGGGAGGGGAGGGGAGGAGGGGAGGGAGGGGAGGGAGGGGAGGGAGGGGAGGGAGGGGAGGGAGGGAGGAGGGGAGGGAGGGGAGGGAGGGTTTCCCAGGAGGGAGGAGTGGGGCAGTAGTGGGGGCGCGGGTCGGGCTCCCCCGGAAAGGGTGAGAACGAGCCACCAAACTGTGCCGAACCCCCGTGTGTTATTTAAGCAGGCAGAACCCCGTATGTGTGTGTATGTGTGTTTGGCTGAAGCTGGAAATCCGCCCAACCCAAAACAGGGACACCAACATGCTCACCGCATTCACCCCATGGACGCAGCCATGTGTGTGTGTGTGCCAAGTACACCCCTTATGCGTATGTCGTACACCCCCGGGAATGTGCCGTACACTCCCCGTGCGTGCGTGCGTGTGTGTGTGTGTGTGTCCAGGCGGAGTTGGAGCGGCGGATGATGTCGGGGGCCAACAAGAGCAAGGAGCGGGACGCCGCCATCGCCAACCTCATCCGGATGGCCTGCAGCGACGAGTTCAAGAAGCTGGTGAGAAGCTGCTGGGCGTGGGGGTTTGTAGGGAGGGTGTGGGAGTGGTGGGAGTGGGTGTGCCGGAGGTGGTGGGGGTGGGGGTGATGGTGATGGTGGTGGGGGTGGTGGTAGATCAGACAGTGCACCAGAATGGCAAATCTATGGCGGCGGCTCGTCCCACAGCCGCCTTCAACCACTGTTAAGGGGCTCGGGTTGGGAATGTGTCGCTGGGGTTACGGGTACGGGGTTACGGGTGGGGGGTACATGCACGCTGCCGCACCCACTGACGAACAGCACGCACATACACACACACACCTTCTGGGCGGGTTGGTCATTAAACAACTTTGAATTCCAAATGTCCTTGCCTCTTTTTTGCGTTTTGCACACGCCCCTGTTTCCACCCAACCTCAGTTCCGACTTACTCCCCTATCCCGCCCGGCGCGCCTGACCCTCCTCCCCCCGCCCCTCCCTCCCACCCGCCCGCCACCCGCCCGGGCCCCCCCCACACATCCCCCCCACACATTTTTTTCAATATACCCCCCCACACACACGCACACACAAACCCCTAACACCCCACACCGCACCTCCTCAGGCCACCGCGCCGCTCACCCCGGAGTTCACCTTCCAGCTCTACAGCCGCATCAACCTGAGGTCCGTCCAGGACCACTACCCAGCCTTCAACCGCAACTCGGTCAAGGCCATCCTCAAGGCCGAGTCGCGGCGCAACAGTCAGCGCGCCAACAGCGGACGACCCAAGCTGGCCAGTGAGTGTGTTGTTCCGTGCACAGCTGCACACGCATCTCCGTAGTGCCGTACACACATCTCTTCATAGTGCCGTACACACATCTCGCTCATGTGCGTGGATGGCAGGCCGCGGTAGGTGATAGCAGGGAGGATGCAGTACATCGGGGCAGCGAGTTGGTACCGTACGTAGGCAGGATGCAGTACATGGGTGCCGTACATAGGTGCCGTACATGGGGAGTGCGGTCTGGTGACCCACCGTTCCAAGTCGATCGCCTTCTCGCTTCTTGACTGCTCTCGTTGCTGGTATCCATTCGCAGATGTCAACTGGGACCCGAATTCTACACCGTCGTCAGCGGGGGGTTACGGCCCAAACAGTGGGTACGGCCCGAACAGCGGGTACGGCCCGCAATCCGGGTACGGCCCACAGTCCGGGTACGGCCCGCAATCCGGGTACGGCCCTCAGTCCGGGTACGGCCCGCAATCCGGGTACGGCCCCGGCGGTCCCGGCCCAAACAGCGGGTAAGTGAACGGCGGCGGGTGCGTTTCACGTTTTATGACTTATTCGTACGGCAACTGTCCTGGTTTCGACAATTTTAGAATGTCGATGGACCGGCAGATGAGTCAATATAGAATTTCTGTGCAGCCGTAGTACGATATGTCGTAGTACAACACGTCGGGCGGTCCGGGAAAACGTTACCCGCAAGGAACGGCGCGGGTTGCACCCCAGTAATGTACTGCAGTGTACTGCAGTGTACTGCACTGTACTGCAGCAGTGGAGGATTCGGTTGTATTGCAACATTTCACAGACACATTCAGAGTTTGTGCTTTGAATGACTTATCAAGAGAATGCTGAGCCGTGTGTGTCGGGGACATGTGTACTGCAGGTACGGCACTGTGGGCGTGGCGGGGATGTACCCCGCCTCCAATTACGGCGCGCCGCAGTCGTACGGCATGGGCGGCGCTTTGCCACCAGGCGCGTTGCCGCAGAGCATTGGCGGTGGTCAACCTGTCGTACTGGCGTCGTCGTCGTACCTCACGCCTGTCGGGCCGGGCGGCATCGCTGCTGCCGCCGGCGGCGGCGGCGCACCGCAACAGTCGGGGGCGCCGCAGTCGGGTGCCGTACAGTTCCGACCGCCGGGGGCGATCCAGGCTGCCGCGGCGGCGGGTCAGTCGCAGCAACAACAGCAAATGCAGCAGCAGCAGATGCAGCAGCAGCAGCAAATGCAGCAGCAGCAGCAGATGCAACAGCAGATGCAACAGCAGCAGATGCAGCAGCTACAGCAGCAGCAACACGCGATGATGCTGATGGGGATCGGGGTGGGCGGCTTCGCGCCAAATCCCGCGTACGGCGGGTACGTGCCCGGCGGCGGCGACGCCATGACGGCCAACGGCGGCTCGATCGCGGCAGCCGCCGGGATGGCCGTACAACAGCGGTACAACCCGAGCCAGGGCGCCGCCGGAGGGATGACTCCAGGGGGCATGATGGGCCCCGCCATGGGAGGCGGCATGCCGCCCGGCATGATGGCTCCAGGGGGGATGATGGCGCAGGGTATGATGGTTCCGGGGCTTATGTCGACGGGCATGATGGCTCCAGGGGGAATGATGACGCCGGCGATGATGGGTCCAGGGGGGATGATGGCGCCCGGGGGAATGATGGCGGCGGGGGGCATAATGGCCCCCGGCAGCAACGCGGCAGCGATGGTGGGTCCAAGCGGACCCTTGGGCCCCGGCGGCCTGGCGCCCTCACCCTTGATGGCCCCCGGGACTGGTGCCAGCCCAAGCGGGGCACAGCAGCCGCCGCCGCCGCAACAGCCGCCGCCGCCGCAGCAGCAACAGCAGCCGCAGCAGCAGCCGGTGCGGTTCCGGCCACCGTCCAGCGCCGTCGGACCCACGGGTCAGCAGCAACAGCAGCAGCAGTACGACATGCAGCATCAACCACACCAGTAGCGGCAGCAGCGACAGTATACGGCATCATCATCATCATCATCAGCAGCAGCAGTAGCATCAGTTGCAGTAATAACAGTACGGAGGCCCGCTCGCAAATGGGATTGCGGCGCCTTGAGGATTATATTCTGTTTCGTCCTCTTATGTCCGATACTCTGTCGTAGTCCACTCGCCGATATCCGGCCCTCCCTCCCTCCTCCCACTCTTCACATTTATAAACGTATAATGTATACATACACGCATACCCTCGGTGCATGGCGATTGGCCAAAGGGTTGGTGTTATTGGTGCGGTGCGGAGCTCGGCTCCGAAGGGGCTTTTAGAGGCACCCACACACCACGCAGTCCTTGGGACAGGTGGAGAGGGCGGGGTGGGGGTGGGGGGGGGAAATAAGGCCTTACGCTTCTCTGCTGTCTTCATTGACAAAGAGAGGGGGGCCTGGCGCTCTAGCGGTG
This sequence comes from Eudorina sp. 2006-703-Eu-15, assembly GCA_003117195.1. Classification (NCBI taxonomy): domain Eukaryota; kingdom Viridiplantae; phylum Chlorophyta; class Chlorophyceae; order Chlamydomonadales; family Volvocaceae; genus Eudorina; species Eudorina sp. 2006-703-Eu-15. The sequence goes on from BDSI01000115.1 coordinate 236,125, forward strand.
TCGCGCTGCCGTACATGGCGGCTCCCTTCGCGATGGGCGGGCGACAGTCAGAGCCAGCGCGATGAGCCCCGGGTCTGAGGGCGACAGCGGCGGCGAGGGCGGCCTGCTGTGACGCCTACCCGACGGGCTTTGGGGGCTAACAGCGCGAGGCGTGCGCGGCCAAGGGGTTTGCGTGGGACGCAGCCCCGCGCGCAGGGCCCATGTGGGGTCCCCATCGGGTCTCAGACACTCGACGCCGGTCGTACATGATCGACGCCGGGAAGGAGAGCCAAAGGGCGGTGGCGGGCGTTTGCGTTTGTGTGGTTCTGTTTGTGTGTGGGGGGGGGGGAAGAAGGGGAGGAGGGGGGAGGAAGGCGGGCTTCGAGAGGTCCGGGTTTGCGGTGCGGGCGCGACACGCGGGCGACGTGTGGGGACGTGTATGTGAGGTGGGTGGGGGGTGGGGCCCAGCCCGTTGCACCGCTGTCGCCCGTTGTGGACGGAGGAGCGGCGGCGAGGGCGGGGGGCCCGTTAAGGGCTTCGGAGGAGGTGTGGAGGCGATGAAGGAAGGCGGACGTTCGGTGTGTGTGTGTGTGTGTGTGTGTGTGTGTGTGTTTTAGAAACGCAACCCGTGTGTGTATGTGTGCGCGTGTGTGTGAGAGAGAGGGGGTGGGGGTGGGGTGTCGTGCAGGCGCTGGAGTTGCGGTCTGGTCGGAGCTAGGGGGGAGACGTCCCTCCCTGGACGGTGCAGGACACGCACGACCTGGGCGGCCAGGGCGGACGAGGAGCCGATCACAGCGAGGGACCCAACCCAACCCAACCCAGCCCAGCCTAGCCCAACCCAACCCGATACCCGAACCACGCGACCAACCCACACGCCACCGCCTTATGGGCAGCCTGTCTCACGCGCTGTCTTCCCCGGGCAGTGGGGGATCGGGCGGACGGAGGGGCGGACGGAGGGGCGGACGGAGGGGCGGACGGAGGGGGGCGTTGGGCCACAGGGCCCCCGGGGTCGCTGCAGTGTGGCCAAGGGGCCCGTGGGGAAACCGTGGCGGGGTGTCGTGGCGGGGTGTCACAACGCGTGTTGTGATGTGTACGGACATGTATTGTGTGGTGTGCGGCGGCGGCACGTTGCGGCGAGGGCCGTCCGCGCGCGAGGCTTCAGGAGGACCGCATTCAGCATCTCTGTTGTTTTGCATGCAACGCTGGAAACGGAAACATTAATGAACGCGGCGGCGACGAGGTGGCGGCGGCGGCCGCGGCGGCGCAGCGGCAGCGCAACGGAGCAGGTGGGGAGGCGCCGCTACGCCGCACCACCACCGGCGCGCACGCGTCTCGCCGCGCGTCTACCCTCGTATTATTTTGTACGGCATCGCGCGTCGTCGTACTATTAATTTGTCGGTCCGGATCTGCGAAACCCCACCGGAAGAGGGAGGCGAGCTTGGTGAGGGGTTCCTACGTCGCAAATCATTTCTGGTTGTTAGCGTTACGTGTACGAATCAACCGTCCCAACCAACCGTCTTAATCGATGTCGGTCGGCGAACGACCGGTACTGTGAAACGCTCGACAGCTCTCGCCAGCCCGGATCTATAATTGTTTTGTTTACAAGGCGTATGTTACACCGAGCGCTCATCTCTGGCGTGCTAGCCATATATACATTTCCCCCGGCCCTGAGCCGCCTCGGCTGTTGCCTCGGGTACGGCCAGCTCGAATTGCACTATTACAGTATCGCTAGTACGGCACTGCAGCCAGATGAGGTAGCGGCCACACCATGCTGGATGCTGCCTGGCACTCAGATTCACGGATCGCGGACCCGACAGGCAGGGAGGGCTGGGACCGAGGAGCACATCACATCACATCCAGCGGGTACGCAAGTACCGTGTCTCTCTCGGAGGACTGACTGCGCGCACGAGGAAACAGCTGCTGGCACGTGAGCCGCTGCGGCCGGCCACCTCTCCACAGCCGCTGCGTACCCGCTCCCTCGAACACGCGAGGGGCCGCTGGATTGCATTATCATTCGCACCTCCCTCCTGCACGTCTTGTCGACATCCCACACGTCGCCTCGGGGTGATCGACGACGACCCGCTGGCGGCTCGGACTGGTTGGCAACCCGCTGGCGGCTGGGACTGGTTCATCAACACAGCGCCAGGCAAAGGATGCATGATACCTCTCTTTCTCTCTCTTGTTCCCAGAATCCGCGCAGAAGGTGAGCCAATGCCCGACGCGATGGCGCATGCGCAAAACAGAACATCCACAGGACCCGTCATGGCTCCTCACCCACCTACCCACGCGCAATCGTCACGCCACGTCTTCACGTGCGCGCTGTGTGTGTGTATGTGTTGTCGTCACCCTAGAGTATAAACCCTAAACCCTAGACTTTTCCCAAGGTTTCTGTATTGTCCACACGCACCTCGCCACTCCCCACAAGGACAGCACACCCACCAGCAACCCGCCAAATCCCCGCTACCGCTGCTGCAACGTCGCATCCTGCCTGCGGAGGGGCCGCCGTGGGCCTCTTGGGGCCCGCTCCCTTACAGCAAACCTGCAGAAAACAATCGTGCTCGCCCTGCCAACCTGCTGTGAGCCCGAAAACGCCCGTTCAAAAACCCACTTCCCTCCCCCGTGTGTGTGTTAAAATAAACCGAGAGACACCGTGTGTGTGTGTGTCACCCCCGCTCCCCCCAACCAAAACCCAACCTCAACGAGATTGAGCGCGTGCATACGGGAGGGCGTACGGGAGGGTACGAGTGTGTGTATGTGGAGCGCCCCTCCGTCAAAGCACGCGTCGTACGTGTGTCGTACCGCCTGCCATGAACTCTGCCTGCCGCAACGGAAGTCCCGGCACTCGTGTCTTTTTGCCTCACCAGCCACAACTCCAGCCTCCCCCAATCGCAACGGACGACGAAGACAATGCCAACGTGCTCTCACAGCTTCCCAACAAAACTTCTCTCCTGATGAGGTAGAGGGGATGAGAGAGTCCCACCTATCTACCCTGGCGCACCCAGCACCCGGCCTTGGGGTTACAGACCTCATTGCCCGCGTGCATCCATGACGCCACGGACAGACAGACAGACAGACAGAGAGGACAGGACACGCCGACGTACACGGGTCAATCGAGGTGCAACGGGGAAAGCGTCAAATGTACCGCAACCACCAGGGAGAATTGACGACGCTGACAGGCACATGCTCACAAGTCCATGTCCACGGCGAATAATCATGAGGAAAGCCACGCACGCAGGAAAGCCCGCCGCCGCCGCCGCCTCTGCTAACGGTCAAGTGCGAACCAGACATTTTGTGCTTTTACAAAACCAGACAGCGACGGCGGCGGCCGTGGCGACACCCGTTGAGCCCCCAGCCCCAACCGTCCGCCGTGTCGCACGCCAGAGACAACTACACACACACACACACACGGCGATTCTGGGCGGGTTCCTCATTAAACACACACGGCAGACGGCAAACATACACGGTACATTGCGACCCACGCGATAACCGCCAATCAGCAACCGCCAACCAGCAACCGCCAACGACTCCGGGCACGCCCTCGCCGCCGCGTGCCACCTTTGCCCACGAGAATCCGCGCACAAAACATACTCCAGCTACAACGGAACCGTCCGATGATATCTGGATTGTAATCAACTGTCAACTGTAAGGGGTAGAGAGTCGCCGTCCGCCGAAGGAGCGACGCGGGAAACGAAACGAACCGTTCATGCTGAGTCAGCAGCGGAACACCCAAATCGGCGGATTGCGCAGGGGCATCGGATCCTGTGGCTTGACGTCAGCATGGACCGAAAGGCTTCCGGCCATTCCGGGATCGGCTGGGGGGGAGAGAGCTTGAACATACAAGGACGGCTCTGAAACCAAGCCGCCCTGGACCGCTCAGTGCAACGCGCCGGCCTAGTCACCCGCCGGGAGGAACGACATCCGGACGAGATCCCGCAAGAGATCCCGCGCCAACACCGCCTCGCTTCGCCCCGCCCCGTCCCGCGCCGGCTGATTTATATATACGTCACACCGGCGAGTCAGTCACCTCCCAGTCGTCTGGGTCGGCCTGCCTGGGTGTACCCGCAAGGCTGGCGGATCGCCGACGGGACTTCCCCGCCAGATCCAGGGAGAGCCCCGTCGTCGCGCGACGCCACGTGACGGGCGTGGCCCGACGCGACGACGCGTACGACACCTCGCCGCCCGAGAAAGTCTTGCTGCCAGGGCTAGGTGTGCGGCAGCCGCAGCTGCCATGGTCGCCGCAGGTGGCATCGGCCGCGAAGAACAAGGCCGGCAGAGACTGGGCGCCCAAGAGCCCCCCCTGGCACAACGTGTGTGCAGTAGTAATTCGAATTGGCGTTGACGGTTCCGACGTGTCTTGGTACATCATGTCATGTGCGCAAATGTCCCGTGGGCCGCACCATCAACCCTGCTTCTTCTTGTTCCGGCGAGACGCCTTGGACTCGGAGCCGCGGCCCGCAGAGCTCGACGAGCTCGGCCGACGGCTCAGAAGCCTGCGTGCATGACAACCAACCACCACCGCAGACGGACCCATGGGACGGACCCATACCATCGAAGGCGACAGGCCGGTCAAAAGTAATGGGGGGCAATTGCTTTGGCCGCATCAAAGCAATTTATTTCGGCCCACAAATTGCTTTGATGCGCATACATACAGGAAGGCAGATGGCTTAACAGGAAAGTGCGCAGAATGAAAATCTCTTAACTGCTGTTGACATGAATGAACGAATGAATGAATGAATGTTACAACGGACCCCGACATGCAACCCTGTCATGCGACACGGTCACGTGCAACCCAGTGGTCAAACACATCTGCATCCCCCCTCGCTGCCTCGCCCACATACCATCACCCACCGTACAACAACCATCAACCACCCACCGGAAGAAAACCGACAGAAGCGGCAGAAGCAGCAGCAGCACCGGCGCGCCGATGATGACATAGGTAAGGCCCTGCAGTACAACTGGGTCCTCGCTGTACGGCTTGAGCGCCGGCACCGAGCCCAGGGTGTGCCGCAGCCAGGGCCGCAGCTCGCCGTCGACATTGTTGACGAACTTGCCCACATGCTCCGTCACGTTGGGCACCTTGGAGGACACGGTCGCGTGCACCTCGGCCACCTTGGCCTGTTGGAGCGACAGCATGTATCAGTTCCTCCAGGAGCAGCATGTATCAGTTCCCCCAGGGGCAGCATGTATCAGTTCCCCCAGGAGCAGCATGTATCAGTTCCCCCAGGAGCAGCATGTATCAGTGCCAGCACCCAAGGAAATTCGCCCACTGGCGACCCGGCGGCAACGTGCATCCCCTCCCCAAAGCCTCCCTCCACAAAGTCTCTTCCCAGGAGGTCCTTTGCATCCCCTCCCCAAAGCCTCCCTCCGCAAAGTCTCTTCCCAGGAGGTCCTACCGCTCACCACATCAGTGTCTCTCCCCCCCTTGTACACCAACCCACCTTGAAGCCCGGCAGCTTCTCGTTTGCGTAGTTGAGAGCTGTCTCATGGTGGCGAGCCACCTCCTCCAACAGGATGTCATAGATAGCGAGGGCATGGCCGCGAAGTCCGCCGGCCTGCGGACGGCAATCAGAATGACAAGTCAGTCAAAATGGTGCAAAGCGGTGCACGCGCAGCCGAAACCGAAACGTGACCCAAAGGATCAAAGAAATCCTCCTAGATCCGAACACCCCGAGGTATGGATGTGCACCCCAAGGACGGCGGCAAATGGCCTTCCCATTTGTATGGGCCCATCCTTTAACGATACCACAGCCCTGTGCTGCGCCACCCACACATGACCGCGCTGTCCATCCCACGGGCAGCCCCATGGCGCTTCCATTCAGTCTCAACCAAGACAGGCTCGGTTGAGAGTGTCCCAACCGAGACAGAGCCTCACCTTGGAAGCTGCATTCGCGAGCTCCGTCACTCGGTCGTCCAAGGACTGACGCTCTGCAATCGCCTCCGCCAGCTGCTTCCGCAGCAGGGCCGTCTCGCCGTTGGCTGCATCGGCCGACGCCGCGTGGGCCGCGACCCGCGCCTCCGCCGCCGTCAGATCGTTCTTCAGCTGGTCAATCTGTGTGGAGAGCTGCGACGAGTAGTGCGCGTGCGAGGTGGCGAGCGCCTCGGCCTGTGTGGCCTTGGCGGCTGCTTCGGTGGCCTGGGCCTGGGCGGCCTCGGCCGCCTGCTTCAGTTGCGCCATCTGGGCCTCAGCAGCCGTGGCTCGCGTCTCAGCGGCTGTGGCTCGCGTCTCAGCTGCGGTGGCTCGCGCCTCGGCATCAGCGGCGGCCTTCTTCCACTGCTCTACACTCGCCGTGAGCTCCGCCGTACGGTCCTACAGCAGCGTGAGGGCCAGTTGCGAAGTCGTGTGACGATATCGTCCTGGGCGAAATCGGTCTAATTATTGCACATGCGTAAAAGTACAGGCTGAAGCTTGATGAGTGTGGAGGGGTGGTGCGCCTGTAACCGTCGCACAACGTTGATTCGGACTTCGAAACGCTTCCTAAGAGGGCGAAAGCCAACTGGCCGCTCAGTTGGAAACCAACTTATTTCGTTTATCATGCTTTCAAACCTTCTCCATTAAGTCCCCTGTTGTCGTGTCTATCAGGGCACTCCCAACAACATCGACTTCGCCGATTGCAAAAACCGACGGAAGGCACAACTGAATCCCATGGGCACACACTTTGCCGGCAAAATTTTCCAGATCATACAACACACTAAACCACCCCACGCATCGCAGCTGTGCATACCCAAGTACTGACAGAAACCAGCCTCTTTACCTGCTCCGCCTTCAACGCGGTTTGCGCTTTCTCCACTTCCGCCTTGTGCTTATCTACTTCACCAAGCAGATACGTCTTCCACTGCAACAGCACAACCAGCATGCGCACGCACGGTCGCGTCAAAGACGAACTAATGTCACTTTAGGGTTGCGATCGGCACAGCACCGCCACCTGGTTCACCCTTTGTGCGATCAGACATGCAACCGCTCACCCCTTTGAGCTTCTCAAGCTCCTTGTTAAGATCAAGCGGTTCCGCCGCTGGTGCACTTTCCTGAGCTGTTGCAAACGATACAAGCAAGCCAGAACACAGCAGCAAAGCCACTACGCCTAGTGTAAGACGCGCCATTCCAGGACTCTAATTGCTCCTTCGCCTAAGAGGCTAAGTTAAAGCTTAAAAACGGCAAAGAACGAATGTCTGCTCTACTATGTGTACTTGTGTGACCTTCAAACTCATCAACCCCAGAAACTATTTTGAATGAGAGATGTTGTCGGCATTATACGTTCAAGTTGTCGTTCGCTCGCGCGTGAAACTGCCGTACTGCGCGATTCCAACTGCCCTGATCAATCTACCGGTAAAATTTAAAAGCTATCTTATACGTGTTCATCAGGTTCCGGTGACATCATGTTGGCGCGTCAATCGGTTGCAGGCTCAGGCGCGCAAGCATGGCGTGCGAGCAAATGCATGCCGGTTGCGAAAACCGCTGCAAAAGCTCCAAATGGTACTCGTTGTAGCACTAAGTTTGTGCCTCTGCGCGATCAGCGCGTGGGACGGCATGAACATCGGTGGTGCCGCCCAGCCACGCCTTCGCTTGCCTGTCGCGCACTGCCGATCGAGCCTGTCCCACCGGGTGAGCCCCTCTCCCTCTCTCGCGCGCGCACTCGCACTTGGATCCGCAATCGTCGACGCCCTCCCTGCCTTCCGACATAATCCCTGCTCCGAAACCGTGCCATTCCAGCTCAACCTTTCTTGCTGCGCCTGCGCCCTCACCTCTCCGCCAGGCTTGCGCATCGAGGCCAAGGAAGAGGACGGCACAACGGACGTGGAGTACGACGACGACAACAAGGTGGTCCGCATCCCGCTCTCGGCGCTGGGCCCCGAGGGCCGCCGCTCGAAACTGGTCCTCTTCACGTGCAACAAATGCGGTAAATGCCAGAGAGAAGCCGTTGTCCGTCCCCACGCACCCCCAGGCCCCGCGCCGATCGCCTTGTGTATCAATGAGCACACGGGCCACGTTCGTCATTAGCCTACAGCTTTTGGCAGTTGAGGGGTCAGGCCGAAAGATCCCCGGGCGAGGATAAGCTGTAGGAGGCGACTGGTGGGCTGGGAGAGGCCACCATGTCGAGCGCCGCCGCAGATCCGGCGCTGTCCCCCCCTTCCACACCCTGATCCCCTTCGACGACCCTGATGCCCCCAGTGCGCTGCGGCGCACAATGCCGCCCTGCAAAGTACCTCCCCCTCCCTGGACTGCACCAGTGCGCTTCATACCCCCATGCACCACACCCCCTATCTCCTTGCACCTCCGCACCTCATACCCCCTTGTGCACCCCCGCCCTAGTCCTGTCTCTCACACGGATTTCCCGTGTGGGTAGGAGGGAAGGGCGGGCTGCTTGGGCCCTTCCCGATGGATGAATTTCCTACGTCCCTCCCGATGCAGCGACCGCCCCTCCCGATGCAGCAACAGCCCCTCCCGATGCAGCGACCGCCCCTCCCGATGCAGCTACCTCCGGACTACAAGCAGCTGCTCGTACATACTCCTGCCATGACCCTGCCATGCACGCACAACCGTGGTTGCATCCAACCCCACTCCTCCTCCGCCGCCGCCGCCCGCCTGCTCGCTTGCTCGCTCGCCTCCCTCCGCCGCCCCTTCCCCGCGCAGGCGGTCGCACGGCACGGCTAGTGAACCCCATCGCCTGGGAGAAGGGCGCCGTGTTTGCGCAGTGCAGTAAGTGCCACGTGTGGCATGTGCTGTCGGCGCCCAACAAGAAGATCTTTGAGGAGGTCAGGTACAATGCGGAGGAGGGCCAGGGGGGCAAGGAGGGCGCCGGCCAATCCGCCGGTGAGGCGGTGGCGGCGGCGGCGGCGGAGCCGCCCGCGTCCGGCAGCGCGCCTTCGTCGCCGTGATGGCCCCGATGGAGCGCATCAGCCTCCGCAGCGCGCTGAGATTAGCAAAATCAACTTCGGACCCAGAAACGATCCAGCGACGGCGATGGCGAGCATCCACCGCCTCGAAAGTGCGCTGCTGCGCGCTGCTGCCCCCCCCCTAGCGGTGAGGCCCGCACACGGAAGCGCTGAGCAGCGCCTCCGTCTCACCACCAGCGCGCTTGGGTGGTGTGTCGGTTGGGGCGACGTCGCATCGCCTCCGGGTGTGTGTTGGTGCCGTCACCTGTGTCATTTTGTGCGCCGGCGGGCGCAGGTCCCTGCTCAACAGGGGGAAGCTGGGAAGCTTACAGAGGGGGTTGCCGCCTGCGTGTGCAGGTGTGCGAGCGAGTGCCTTTGCACGTGCGCGGGATGTCGGTCGGTGTGCGGTCTGAGGAGGCCGGTGTGAGGTCTGGGCGAGGATGCCGGTGTGCGGTCTGCTGCTCTCACTGCACTCGATTCTCTTTCAGACTGTGTTGTGCGATGTGGTGCAGTGCGGTGCGGTTCGATGGGATGCGGCGCTGCAGAAGCGCTGTCGTCAACCTGAGGGAGACGAACTGGTCTGTCGCCGGAAGGCTTTGGCTTGCTGGGAGTATTGCCGCGGGCGGGGCCCGGGGGGAGGGGGAGGGCGCGGGCGTTACATGTTCGTCGCATTCATGCCTACCAACTATCTGGTGTCGGCGCGTTTTGTGATGTATAAAGAGGCGCAGTCGCGTGTGTTTCGTCAGCCCGGGTTGCGGCGCGTCTCATACTGCCTGCATGCGAGAGCGCGCGTTGTGCATCAGGCGGCTATCTAGCTCGAAGTTTGTTTGCATTTGTTTAATGCCAGGTTTCGGTTGGTTTTTTTGCATAGCATCAGGAGTATAACGGCCTGGTTCGCATGTGGGCGTTCTTCGGACCTGCGGTGGTCACCGGTGCAGCATCGCAGGTCGGGCTCGCTTAGAAGCAAGGTTGCACGGTGGGCGTTGCACGGGTCTTCGTGTTCTTTGGGCATGTTTTCTTGCTGCCTGCCCATATCTGCTGGCTCATGGATTCGGCAGTGATACAGCCCCCAGGAGCCAAGTGCTGAGAGATTTCTATCGGAATCTTTCGTTACGGTGATCAAATGATGATCTGGACGTCTTTGCTTAGCACGTAATCACCAAACTGATCGCCTGAAAGGCTACGTATCAGAATTGGACCGACCCTCGGCGTGTCCGTTAGGGATCCGCGCGTTTCGTCCGACGGCTGGGCCAACGGCCAACGATCGCGTGCTCCGCGGATATGCGCATGTAACATTCAGCTTGAGTCCGTCATCTGCGTCCTTGAGTTGTCGGCGCAAAAAGTGGAGCGCCCTGATCCCGTCGAGTGTGGAGCCACGCCCCGACTTCCATTCCTTCTCGCGGTATTATAAACGGCGCAGCGCGAGTGCTCGCTCGCTGCCTGGGACGTCACTTGATACCCGAAGTGTGTGTCCTGATGGTCGCTGAGCGCCATATGAAGTGACTGGTGTTGGTGCATTTCCCGCCAGCTGAAAACATCTCAACGAACTCCAACAACTACCTCCAAGCGCGGACATGGGTTTCGAGGATCAGACGTGAACCGTCCACCTTGCAGCCGATTTGCAAATGGTCCGAAACGTGTCAAAGAATGCAGCTACGGGTACCCATGGCACATTCTCCACAGGAAACAATCGAAACGGTTGTAACAAGTCGGAAACCCCGCGAAACATATCATCCCAAAGAGCGCTCAGCCATTTACCGATTTATAGCATGATGTTGAAGATATTGAAGCCTACATTGGCCGTCTTTTAATTCGGGAAACTGGTTGACCCGCTGAGTTTCGGGTGCTGCCTAGTACGGGACTGCAACACATTCGGAAACCTGCCTCCTGATCCGCCATACCGTGGCGATGAAGCTTGCGTATTTGTTGCTAAGAATTCAAAAAAATATCTTTGGTTTGTATTTATTCTTTGTTTGAGCTTGCATGCAGTTTGGCAACGGCTGTCAAACCATTCATGAGCATCAGATAACGGTTGCAGTTGCATATGATGCATCCGAAGATGCAATAACGTAACCCAGTTGTCGATGTAGCCAGAGCATCGCCAGCCGCGGCGGCGCCACGGGCGCAGTACCTCCCGCATGAGCTTGGTAAAAGCCCGGCGAGCCCGAAGGGCAGCTGAGTGAGGACGTAGAACTGCCTGCGCCACTCGAAGCCAAGGTATTTTCAGTCGGCTTCACGCACGTCAACGTGGTGGTAGCCCGACTTTAGGTCCAGGGTGAACATGTAGTCGTTGGGGCCCAGCCAGCTTGCCGCCTGTGCAGGGCCTTCATAGTGGAACTCCGGGATGTGCAGGTGCTTGTTAACAGCACGACCGTCCCACACCAGCCGGAACTTATCCTTCTGGGCTACGACACCCAAGGGGCAAACCATGGACGGCCGCTTGCTCACAGGGCGAATGGCCTTGGAAGCAAGTAGGCCCACGATGGCTTTATCCACCACGTCCAGATGCTCCAAAGCGGATGCATGGTTCTTGCCGTAGAACGGCTTGGGCGGCGGGCCGGTATGCTACACGAGCGGGAACCCAAACTCCACCCAATCGAGGACCAGAGGGTTGGACACATGCTTCCGCCATTCAGCGAGCTGGCCGCACAGCCTTCCGCGCATGCATACCGCGGGCTGATCCGGGCCCGAGGGGGGCGACGGCTCGAAGGGCGCGTCATGCGGGAGCCCCGACCCATCCTCACCTTCGTCTGAAGCCTCCGGAACTTGAGGTTGGCGGCGGTGAAGGACGGGCTCCGCATCCGTAGCTGGCACAGTGCTGTGACTGGGCAGGCGGGCGTCGGCAGGGGCGAGGGCCACCCGCTTGGGGGGGCCGATGGGGCGTGGAGGGGCGACAGCTGCACGTTTAGCAAGAGCAGGGACGCTCCGAACAGCAGCAGTGATCGGACGCTCCGAACAGCAGCAGTGATCGGACGCGCCACCGCTACGCCAAGGGAGGTGCGACCAGTGGCTGGTGCGATGGCGGCGCGAGCAGCGACTGTGGCACTGGTATTGCGCGGGGGGCCGACGTGCGTGGGGGGCTTAGGCGCCGGGGCCGCAGTTGAGTCGGTGACGTTGAACAGGCTGCGGATGATACCTACAGAAGTGAAAGAAGTAACGAGTAAGTCGCTGAGAACTCTAGGATGATCGCTGCACGCGAGAGCGTTCCGGATGAAGCCGAGCCAGCAGCCTTACAGCCGTAGGTAGTCGGCCCTCACACGCCGAGTCTCCGAATCCGCCGCGAACCGACCCAAGTAAGCCGACGGTCGTCTAAGCCGCCAAGCGGCGCCGCAACTCGGACAGGCACCCACGTGCCGGGCATCCCAAGCCCAAAACGAACTCGGACAGGCACCCACGTGCCCCCCGGGCGTGACTGCCCAAAAGAGAACCTCAACGGCAGTCCAGGCAGTTGGTTCGCGACACGGCACACCTTGACCACCAAGACCGCAACACCGTCCGAAGAAAGATCCCACGCTTCGCCAAGACGTCGCTACGTTCCTGCACCGACATCCGCGCTTGACACGGAGGAACGTTTAGTTACCCGGAGGGCTTGCAATAGGCGACTGCACCCGTACCGAACGAGTTAGTGAGCAAACTACAAGGCGCAACCTAGGCAAAGTCAAGGCGGGGGTGCTCAAAGCGGCTTGGCCTTAGCGGCGGTGGGCGGCGTCGCGCTCACGCGGAGGCGGGGAACGCGACCGCTCACGGTCACGGTCGGCGCGGGGCTTGCTTCGGTCCTGGGACCTCTTGTACGTGCGCTCATAACCCCGGCTCCCAACCCCGCTGCTGCGCCCCTTCGCGCCCGAGTCCCCTTGCCCCCGGCGGTACTTGTTCACAGCGGCCTCGATGGCGGTCTTGTCCATCACGTCCGGGTCGAAGCCTTCTTTGTCGAAGCAGTCTCGGTCGTCACGCCACAGGTCGTAAGCGGCCTCGAAAGAGCCGTTGCCGTTGTTGGTGCCGGGGCCGGCGCGGGTGAGAGCCGTGGAAGCGCGGCGCAAGCGACGAATGAGGGTGCGCAGAGCCTCCGCCGAGCCGGCGGCGTCGCCGGCGGCCAGCGCCTCCAGGGACGCTTCAGCAACGGATGAGGGTGCCCTTGTCCTGCTGCAGCCGCTGCTCCACCGGGCGCTCCATGCGCTGCCCGTCGTTGACGACGAGCTTGGTGTGAGTGAGGATGCGACGGTCGCGGTAGCCCGGGCTGTCGCCGATGCGAATAGGGCTAGAGGGTTTGGGTTCAGGCTTAGGCTTGTCCGCAGTGCTAGGGTGTAGGGCCTTTCCGTCTTTCCGTCTTTCCATCCCCTCGCGCCTTGCACCGTTGCCCTAGTGTCCCGCACCAGCCAGCAACGCACTGTCATTGTGAAGCCTTTCAGCCGCCCACACCCACGGGGTGAGCTCTCCATGTATTGCGACGAGGGAATTGCAGTGCGTTGAGGGCACAGGGCACCTACTGGGTGCGGGCGGGGTACGGCTGATAACGGTGTAACACAAAAACTCAAGCCCATAACTATCCAGCCACGCTCAGCAACACGCGATGGCCGATGAGGGCGCTAGGAGCCCCGCATGGGTTGTGCTGTCGCCGGTTGGCAGCCCTCATCCAGGCCTTCTCCTCCTCCCCACAAACACAACGGGGCAACGCTCATCACCTCTCTGGGCGCTCTCTGGGCGCATATTCAGGGTGGTAACAAGTTTGAGTGGGGCGGATTTCGAATTGGGGATTGGCAGATGTAGCTTGGATCGAATCATCCTATCATCCTGCAGCAATTAATTGTTGTACCTTGTTGTTAGTTCACAATTGATTGATGACGTGGTGTGATGGTTGGCGTGGGTGGGGGGATGGATCGGTGTGGATGGGTACCAGGGGACCGTGCGTGAGGAGAGGACAGCATGCGAAGGGGGTAGGTCGTTTCATTCGTTCCAAGCTTTCTCACACCATTGTACCACATACATGCGCGACTGTGATAGAGAGAATGCACTCGCACGCCGCGAGTCTCGCTGGGGCCCAGCACGGCGGACTGCGGATGACGACGCTGCCGGCGCTCAAGACGACGCTGGCCTCGGATTTCACGGCGCCGCTGTCGCGGCACTGTTGGTCTTGACTTAATAATCTACAGGAATGGACTTGCAAGCGTCGCGGGAATCCCAGTTCCATTTTTGCCTCCTCCTTCCATTCTGTACGTAGGAGTAATAGTGAAATGTAAACCGCAGGCACTTGCGTTATTAAGGTGCAACCAAGTGTATTGAATGAATGAATGGACGTTACAGCGGACCCCAAAGGGATCACCGGTGTATACCAGGGCAAGCCCCAGCAGGCCCCATCGCCAAGGCGGCAGGACACCTCCACACCTCAACGCCGCACCCAAAAACACACGCACCGGGCCATGACCCCACCCAGCCAGACACCGAAGCAAGCAGAGGCGCGCAGCGGGGCAACATTACCAAAGGGATAGGCACAGCAGAGGGCAGAATCCCCAGAAGTGTATTGTCACTACGAGCGAGACAGTCAGGCGAGCGCGAGTAGTAGCAAGTAAGCAGCGGCATAACATCTAACCAGGCTGCTGCTGCTGCTGCTGCTGCTGCTGATGCTGCTGCTAGGCTTCCGTCGTTCACCACGCATGGGGCCGCCTGCACCAGGTTACACAAGATTCGGGGTGTGCTCGATGCCAGAATGGGTATCCAAGATGGGGCTTCCCTCGAAACACACCAAAGAACGACTGAGATCGAGCGAGCCAGCAGGGGACGGCGCACGGCGGTCCCTGCATGCGGCTTGAAAGGACTTCCTACAGGACGGAATATGGAGAGCCACATACGATGCGCTACACTAGGGCTGCAAGGTCAGCCAAATGCTTGAGAAAAGGGGGTTGGGTTATGAGGGGTTATGGTTCACGGACGTTCACGGCCGCCGTTAGTCAGCACCAGCAGGAAGATTCTTGCGCTATGGGAATAGACGTAGGTGCAGAAGGGCATCCAAGCTCTCGCGTCGCATACAACTTGTCGCGGATTCTCCGAAACAGCAGTCTATGCGCGTGGACGTGTTTCCGTCGCGCAGGCCGTTGGATTATGGAGGGTTGCACGTCAAACCAAGCAAATAACCAGAGCCTTAACTAAAAGACAATATTTTTCCTCCATAGACTTCCGTCAAAACTTGGAGTAAACATTGAAAACGCCCATGTCGGTCAGTATGGCAGTACAGCCAGCTAACTGACTCGGACGTTCCGTTCACGTTGGACTGCTTCCTGCCTTAGCCACTGAGCTTGATAGATGATTGACTGATGTGTTGACTTTTGTAACGAATTTTCCTATATAATCACGTAGACTCATGAGCCTCTTGGGATACCCTTCTTATAGTCATGACCGAAAGTGTACTTCTCCAATCCTTTGCGTATCAGGCATGAATGTTTACTCTAAGACGTGTTTGCTTGCCACGGTGAAGGGCTAGAGCTGTCTGACTTGAGTTCTCAATTTCAGGAAGAAAACCTTATTGAATCATCTACTGTGCATGCCTTCATTCAATGTGCCTACGCAATTATTGTGCCCACGAAAGTGGGCACAGTTGCAGGCGACCCTGGCTTTGCCGATACACCAATTTATCAGCGCCTTCTTGAACAGCTGATTTGGGCGACTGACCATTGCCAGACGTAGGATATTCAGACGTTTACATAGACACGGACGCGGTTCTACGTGCTTTTGCTCTGCTGGCCGGCGGAAGTCGACCCATAACATAACAGCGGCACCATGAGCGAGCACCTCAGCCGCAGCAGCAGCTTCTCCAGCGTTGGGAGTGGAGCAAACTCCGTGGCGAGCGATGCGCGGAGCATGTAAGTTCCCCAGACCTCCACCGCGTACGGCCGGGTCCGCTTTTGTACCGAACAGCCCGCTTCTCGCAAGCACATCTGCTGAACTGTATCTCTGTTGCTTATAGGATATTAAAATATTTGATTGTACACGGACCTTGAAAGTGCGACCTTGAGCGTGCCCTGCTGCGAACTTGACTGCAGGGCTGGAGGGGCCGGCGGGGACGTTGGCGCAAACGACCTGCTAGAGCAGAACCAGACCGTTCAGGCGGCCGTGTTTGGCGTGCTTTACACGCTCGCGAAAGAGAAGCTAGACAGGTCGAAGCGGTTTGCCGTGGCTAGGCTGGTTCTGGACTTCCTCCAGTGTTTCATCCTCATCGTCAACCCCGCATACGGTGAGGAAGCCCCCCCCCCGAGGCGCACCCAGACAGGGCTGCGACGCTTCAACAGCTGTCCCAGTCAGGCGTCTGTGTCCTGACGTATTGAGCCACGTGCGCGCATGTGTGCGGCAGGGTGGTCCATCGACACAGCAGCGTGGTACTGGAAGGCGATCAAATGGGTCCACTTCAGCAACCCCATCGTTGCCAAGGTAAGAACGATCAGGCATGCGGGGCCTCGGTGTTGGCGTTTGCAAGCGCGGGACCCTAGGAAACACCCACCCGGGCTGACCCACGGTTCGCGGTCGACCCCGGTCCGAACGCGCGCGCTGCTCATATCCTGTGCCCGCCGACGGCGAGGGCGTTTTGCCGCGGCACGCGCTGTGCGCCGTTTGGGTCCGCTGGGGGGCCTTATGGGGAGTACATCCCCCTCAAATGCCTTCCAACCTTGTCGTTGGGTCCTTCATCCCGATATGTATGATGCGCCCGAGGCGGCCGTGTCGGGGGGGTGGGGTAGATATCTTGGAGGCCGGAACGCTGGCACACTTTAGAATATTTGAGGTGGGCTACGCGCTGCTGCGGTGGGTCCGACAGCCCGGCCGCGCCCGTGGGAGGGGGCCGCGTCCCGGCGGACCGGAAGATGGTTCATGTCCGGCCACCAGCGGGGGATCATCCAGGTCCCGGGGTACCTGCGGGAGCCCATGGGGGTATGGGGGGGCTCCATGCTTGGCCCCCTGCTCAGCCCTGTGTGCATCCTTATGGGACGCGACGTGTACCTCGTATGTGGAGGGGGCGGTTGAGGAGCGGGGGGAGCGGGGGGGGGGTTAATGGGCTGGCGCATCACGCGGGGCTGTCCTTCGGTGGTGTCCAGTGTGTGGCGATTAACCCCGCCTGCCCCATACCAGTACATGCAGTACATGCAGTACATGCAGTACATTTGACCGCTTGTGTGTCTGCCTGTCCGTCACCCACTCCCAGGGGTATCACTTCTTCATCAGCATCTTGTACGCGCTGGCGGCGGCGCTGGCGGTCAGCGTGGTGCTGTGCGTGTGGGTGGGGTGGTGCTTCAAGAACGACCGCTTCCCCTACGTCTGGTGAGTAGTGCCCTCCTCTCGGCGGCAGTGCAGTGGATGGATGAGTCCGGGTAGCTGGGAAATGCAGGTCAGCAGCGGGGTGGAGGCTGTGAAGGTCAACGCGCGGTGCGAATGTCAGCAGCGGGGCGGGGGAGGGCGTGAAGATTATGAATCACACACACACAGTGATGGTGGTGGGGGTGGGGGGAGGCCAAAACTCCAAGAGGTAGAGATTTCTCACGTGTGTGGCACTTTTGACTCCTCGCACGAGCAACCCAAATGCCGGATCGCTTGAACGCCGGATATCGAGCCGCGTGTTGTGATGATGTCCACCATCGCGAATGATGGCATGATGGAGAGGGGAGGTGGGAGCCGACCGACTGTGTTTGGCGGGCCGGGAGACCCCGCGGAGGAGGCCACCCGGTGTTACCGCCCGGCGGTGCACCTGGTGACCCATGGGTCGGTGTCTTGCCCTGGAGCGCAGGCCCATCAAGATGCTGCGCATCGTGGTCGCCACCTTCTTTGTGGTGTTCTACGTGGGCTCTTTGGCGATCTTCATGGTGGCAGTGAGCTGCCGATGGTTCGATCCCAACCCGCTGATCCGCTTTCACCTGAAGGCGTTCCCGGAAGTGGGTGAGTACCGGGCTGTGGGGCGTTTCCCGGAGAGGCGTTTCTACCGGGCCTTCTGAAGATGTCGAGCGTGGGCGAGCGCCCGTAACGGTCGGGTGCCTGACTGTGTCGAGCAAGGGGGACTGCGTTGGGAGGTCCTCTGGGGCGGGGAGGTGAGGGGTAGAGCTTAGGCGAGAAGAAACGAACGCGAGGCGAACCCAGATCACATGGAGAAGAAGGAGAGCACGCGATTCAAGAATGGGCCTGGCGGGATCGAAACGGAAGCACCTTTCGCGTCGGCGAGCGGCGGCGCGAGTGCGCTGCCTAGATTGCGCGCAAGGAACACGATTAGTTGAAAAGTTGAATACAAGCTGGCCTTGGCGAGGTCTGAGGGGCGTTCAGGGTGTGGGCAGGCACTGCGTGTGGTGACGGTTGGTTCACGAGGCGCTTCGAGGGCGGAGGGGACGGGATGATGGGCACGGGCGGCTCGGGGCAGACCGGGGGAGGTCTGGGCGAGGAGGCGGCGGGGAAGGAGGACCGGGAGAGAGATGGCAGGAGCGGGAGCCGGGATGGTGAAGGCGGGAGGGAGAGGAGGGAGGGAGGGAGGGTGTTGCGGCGGGCGGGTGGGAGGCCGGGCAGGAGGCCGGGAAGTGGAGTTCAGAGGGGGGCGTTTGGGATGGCGGGGTTTCGGGGGAGGGACTGTCGAACAGCCGGCCAGGTAGTGCGGCCGTAGGTCTAATACCGGAGACTGGCATATCGTAACACATCCCCAGACCCATGCGCACTCCCCAACCCCAACCCCGACCCCATCTCCCACTCACCCAACCGCACCCCGCCCCGGCCCCCGCGCGCCACCTCCCGCCTCCCAAACCCCTACGCCCCTCGGGCCCCCCCCCCGCCGCCTTCCAGACTGCCTGTCGATGCCCCACCTGGTCCACGGCGCCGTGGCTCTGGGCTGCTCCGTGGTGTTTTGCTTCATCGCGTTCGCAATGACCGTGGCGGACTTTGAGATGAACCCGGCGAGCAGGCGCTGGCTGTCGGCGCCGCACGCGCGCGTGGAGGTTCGCGGTCTGATGGTCAAGACCATCATGACGGTGACGGTGTCGGTGCTGGCGGGGCTCACCCGGGTGCAGGCCGTCATCCTCGCCGCGACGTCGGCGTTCCTGTTCTGGTCGTACGTGCGATGGGTGAGTGTCGTACGTGCGATGGGTGAGTGTCGTACGTGCGATGGGTGAGTGTCGTACGTGCGATGGGTGAGTGCCGTACGTGCGATGGGTGAGTGCCGTACGTGCGATGGGTGAGTGAGGACGGCAACCTGGGGTGGGGTGGGGTGGGGTGGGTGGGATGGTGACTGGTAGAAAGGCAAGGTCGGGCGATTCTGGCGATTTGACCTTTTTCACAGGTGGTGAGGATGGTTGAAAGTGCAGGACACGGTTACTTTTTCTTGGGTCTTCCGGTTACTTCATGTCTCAGTCGCTTTTCAGGGCTCTGAACACGCGCGCAGTCAGTACGGCTGAGCGTGTGGGCCGTTAACGAGATCCACTCAACCCAACCCACCACCCCCGCTTCCGCGTAATCTGTCCAACCGCCTCCCGACCGCCTCCCAACCGCCTCCCAACCGCCGCAGGAGCCTCACTACATCGAATGGATCAACCATATCAGGAGCGCACTGTACGGCATGGTGAGCTGGTCGGGCATCCTGCTGCTTGCGCTGTGCTTCAGCCCCAAGCGCAAGGACCCGGACTACAGGTGCGGCGCCTTGAAGGGGTGTAGAGGGAGGGAGACCTTGAGCAGGGCGGGGGGGGGGGGGTAAATTGAAAAAAAGAAATAAACCCGAAGAACGACCCCAGGCACACCCAGCAGAACTCAGTATACTTACGTTGTGCGGTACCTGCATAGTAATGGAAAGATAGACACCGCGCGCGGGCGCGTGGCGGCGCGGCCGCGCTGCCGCCGGTGCAGTAACAAGCAAAAAGCGAACCCGACCCAACCCGGAAAGGACAGATACGTTACCGAACTGAAGTGGTAGAAGGAGTAGCGGCGCCGCGAGCGATGTCCGAGGCGGGGGGTGGGGGGGGATGAGGTCATCGGGAAGGTTCTTGAGGCTCCTGGGACAGGGGGGGGGGTAAGGGGGGGTCAGGAAATGAAAGGTAACGACACCTGCGGGGTTGGGGGGAAGGAAGGGGATGGCGCTGCGTCAGGTTATGACAGGGTAAGGCATGGCACTGCGTGGCAATCCCAGAGGGTTTGTCCATTTTCTATCACCCCCCCTTCCTTGCTCTGCCGTACGCATCCGTCGCGCGCCCACTCGCCCATCCGCGCGCGCTTTCCTCGCACCAATATCCACCCGCCCCGTCGCTCTGGCAGCAGCGCTGTTTGAGAATGTCTACCCATTTCCTATACCCACCCCTCCCCCCTGCTTGAAAATGTCTACCCATTTCCTATACCCACCCCTCCCCCCTGCTTGAAAATGTCTACCCATTTCCTATACCCACCCCTCCCCCCTGCTTGAAAATGTCTACCCATTTCCTATACCCACCCCTCCCCCCTGCTTGAAAATGTCTACCCATTTCCTATCCCCACCCCTCCCCCCTGCTTGAAAATGTCTACCCTTTTCCTATACCCACCCACCCACCCCACCAGGTCCATGCTGACCACCATTATGGTGATCGGTCTGCTGCCCGCCGCTGCGGTCGGGTTCCTGGCGTCCTTCATCCGCCTCCGCTTCACCGTCAAACGAGCCATCCGGGCCTTCTGGTGCGTGGCTGGGTCACCGTCACACACACACACGGGTCGGGTCGTGGGGTTCAGGGGACCCGGGTAGGGGACCCGGGTAGGGGACCCGGGTAGGGGACCCGGGTGGGCGGATGGGGGTTGGTGTCTGCCACGGCTTTGGAGGACTCCGATCAGGGCTTTCCGGTGCGTGGTTGGGTCACCGTCCCACACATGCGGTCCTGTTACGCATACGGGCAAACGATTGGGCGCCACTCGGCTGGCCCTTCGCATGTCACGCACTCCTGATCTGCCTGCCTAACACACAGGCAGGACCGCTCGGGGTCGTCGATGACTTTCGGAGCCGTTGACTGGAAGTCAGCGAGGTCCTTACTCGCGTCCGGTTGTTGCCCAGACCGGACCCTCAAAGATCCTATCACCCACTGTGCAACCCCTTCCTTGCTTGGAAAACCCTTAGTGAATCCTTTGTTAACCCTTTCTCAACCCCCGCGCCCTCATCCTCATCCTCACCCACAGCCACATCGACCCCAGCAAATCGCGCCTGAAGGACATTTACCGCTTCCTCGACGCGATGGAGGTGGAGATCGTGTCGCGCGTGTGCCGCAAGTGGACGGACGACGACGTGCTGGATGCGGACGCGGTGAAACTGGCGGAGACCATCATAAAGGTACGACAGTACGGAAGTACGACGTGATATGTTGCGGCCCTGTGTTGGCATTGTTTGACACGGTGAAAGGGGACTGTGCTGTGCGTAGTAGTCGTCCGGTTGGTTGACGCCGCCGTTGAAGTAGGACGTAGTAGTTGTGTGTGTATATGCATAAATAGCAACTTAGAACTGTGGATGGCGATAGCAACGTAGAACTGTGGATGGCGATATGAGAACTGCCCACGCCCATGCCCACGCCCACCCTTAACTACCCTCAGGTCGGCCTGGCGCAGTTCCACGATGACGTCTTCCTGACCATCACCTACTCGAACTTCCTGATCGAGGTCCAGAACAACTACCAGTCGGGCGTCACCCAGCTGCAGCAGGCCAAGAAGCTGGAGCCCTCCATCTCGGACCGCTTCGCCATCTTTGTGCGCGAGCAGGAGCACAAGCAGAAGGCGCAGAGCCAGAGCAGCGGCGAGAGCGCCGTGGACCTGGTGTCGTATGTCGAGTTCCAGCGCAATTACAGGTGTGCATGCGTGTGCGCGGGGAGACGGTGGGCATCCAACCGCGCCACTGCTCAAAACATTAGTTACGGCGTGCAGGCATTGGTTGGGTCGGCTGGGTGTGATTTGGGTTTGGGCCGGGTGCGGGATCTATCCCTCATCCCTCATCGTTTCTTGCGCATGTGTGCCTGGTTTCGGAGCAGCCGTGCCTGGTTTCCGTTCCGTCGCGTGTGCAATAATGCGTTAATCAGCCCCTGTCCACCTCCACGCACCAACTCCACCCAACCCAACTCAACCCAACCCAACCCGTTAAAACTGTGCATCTCCCAGTTTCTTGCTCCACACGCACGCCCCCTCACCACCCATCCCCGCACACGCACTCTTCCCCCCCCTCCCCACACACACACATCGGGCGGGCGGGTTTGCAATTCTAAACACTCACACACACGCACCTACACCTTCCCCATACACCCTTACATACGCCTACCCACAGGCTGCTGCTCCGCGCCCACAAGAGCGCCCTGTACGCGACACGCCACTTTTGGAAGCAGCTGCTGCACCACGACGTGTCCTTCAACGCGCTGGCGCGCGCGTTCCGGCAGATCGAGGTGTCCAAGACCAAGGCCGACCGCACGTACAAGATGGTATTGGACAGGTAAATACCCGCGGGGAAAATGCTATGCCGTACCACACATGCCGTACATGTCGTACTTACCGCACGACTATCGAGCGATGCGCGCGAGACCGTGGGTCGTTCTCCCTCGTTCTCTCTCTCTTTTGTCGCACCTTTGCCGACGCTTTGGTATCATTCCCGGTGGAAATGTCCGCCCAACGTCTGCCGGCAACTGACAGAACGATCTATGCCGAGGCTCTGGTCGATTGGAGCGGCATTGCTGTAACTGTATCGCAGCTGCTCTTGCTGCTCTTGTTGCGCTTGCTGCAAGTGCCGAGCTGCGGCTGCTGAGTACTGCGTGCCTCCGCGGTGGTGGTTTCGGGGCGCCACAGGTACCCCAGCAGCGTCAAGCTCCTCCGCAGCTACGGCCGCTTCCTCGAGGAGGTCAAGAACGACCCGTGGACCGCCGCCAAGTACTACAGGTACGGAGTTGTGCGCCTCAACCGTCACAACCGTAGCCGTACAGAGAAGCTCCAGAGCTTAGACGCGCGGGCACGCATCATGACCACGCATCGTGAGACAACGGGGCTCGGCGGGTATCCTCTTCTGTGTCGAGATCTCGACTCAACCCGCGCCAACACAGCCCCAGCCCAATGCGAATCCCACATCCCCGACCCGACGCAAACCAAACTCGAATCCCCCGGAATCCCCCCTCGGATCCATCTTCGGCCCCGCAGCGAGGCGGACAAGGTGGAGGAGCAGCAAGAGAACGCCGCCAACGACGCGATGCTGAGCGATGCGGTCGGGGACGGCGACCCGGCCTCCATGCTGGCCCAGGTGGGGTTGAAACACGTCCCGGAAGGGGGGGTTTCGGCGTGGATTCTGCTGACAGGGGGGGTTACGGTCTGCGGCCGCAGCGCGCGTGGTGCCTACAGCGTGGCTTGTGTTTTGCGGCGCATGCGCCGAAGCGCGTCATGCGCCCGGTCGGAGCGCGCCGATGATCACACGGTCGCGCGTTGCTGCGCTGCCGCCACTCGACCTGCCGAGCGGCACGTCGAGCTACAATCACACACTCCCCGACGGAACAGCACCCGGGGTTTGTTCCTTGGTTTGATTTATCGTTTGTTTTAAATCCCGAGTTTTAAATCACGACGGAACAACTAACTATCGTATGCTTCCAATCCCGACGGAACAACCAACACGCGAAACCCCCCAGGTGGACGAGAAGAACAACGCGGTGGCGGTCATCAACGCGGTCGGCATCATCCAGATGGCAAACAAGCCGCTCATGAAGCTGTTTGGCTACAAGAAGGGCGAGCTGGAGGGCAAGAACATCTCCATCCTCATGCCGCAGCCCTTCAGCCAGCGCCATAACGGCTACCTGCGCAACTACACCACGACAGGTGCGTTGAGGAGGAAGGGGCCTAGGGACGGGGTTGCGGGTACAGAGGAGGCTGGTGGGGAAAGGTTGGGGGGGTATCAGTACGGTGATACCCTGGCGCTCTCTTCCCGTGCGCGGCCTCCCGCCGTGCGGTCTCGTTCTTTTCTCTTGCGCCTTGCGCATTCGCTCACTCCACCCTCCCCCCCCCCGCGCCCCCCAAAACGGTATCCCCTGACGCCCTGTCTGTACGGTTTCGGCTCTTCTTGCCCGAATCCCTTTGACAAGCCCCGTTCCCCGGCAGCGAGTGCTTTGCCCTCCTCCTGTCCACCACCACTACCTCCCACCGGCCCCCACATAACCCCCTCCCCGGACATTCGCTCGGGCAGCAGCGCAGTATGAATGGAGTACGTCTACCAACCCCCTATACCCTCCCTCCCCCCTTTCCGACGATCAACCCCCCCCCCCGATCTTTTCCACCCCCCGCAGGCAAGGCCAAGATCCTGGACACGGTCCGGGAGGTGGTGGCCATCCACAAGGACCGTTTCGTGTTCCCGCTCAAGATCGCCGTCACCAAGGTGTCGGGCACCGGGGCGGACAGGTGGGGCCCGGGGTTCGTTCGCTAGCTAGCGAGCCAGCTAGCTAAACCCGAACTAAGCCCTAGACGAAATCCTAGCTAAGCCCTAGCTGAACCCTTGCGATGGGGTCCTAGCTAGCTCTCGCCTCTCGGCCCTTGAGCTCTGTCAATCCTGGACCGCGGAGCCGCTGCGCGTGTAGGCACGGGCTACCTACCTGCCTGCCTGCCTGCCTGCCTGCCTGCTTGCCTGCCCTTGTGGCGGCCTACCTACCGCCGTGCCCGCCTGCCTGCATGCTTTGTCGCGGTCTAACGTCCCTGACCAACCCACCTGCCGTGCGCCCCCTCAAGCCCGGTTCGTGCCACGCCGGTCCGCACCTCGATGTGTCTGACAAGCATCCCGACCAACCCCTTCGCTCGCCTCCCCTCGCCACCCGCTTCTCCTGCCCGCCCCGCCCCGCCCCGCCCCTCCTGTCCCCGCGCTGCCCGCCCCTCTTGATCCGCAGTCTGTTCATGGGCGTGCTTAAGCCAGCCGACGACGACCCCAACACGGTTCACGCCTGGATGATGACGCAGGGCACCATCCTGTGTGTGGACCAGCGCTTCAGCGACTGGTTCGGCCGCAGCCCCAACGAGGTGGTGGGCCGCCCCTTCAACACGCTGGCCACCGAGCAGGTCCGGGAGCTGTGAATTGGGGCTTGGGGGTTGGGGGAATGGGGGCCGGAGGATTGGGTATTGGGGGCCGGGGCTTGGGGCCGGGGCTGGGCGGTCTGGGGATTGGGTCGGGGGGGGGCGGGGCTAGGGGCGTGGAAAGGATGCGGGAAAGCGGGGTTTGGCGGGGAGGGCGGGGGCGATAGGAGTTCATGGAGAGGGGTCATTCCGTATGGAAGGGGTTGAAGAGACAGCGACTCGCCGGGTTGGCGGCCGACTGGTCGCCGCAAGGTTGGGCACCTACCTTCAAACTATGCCTTTCCTGCCCTCCCCACCCGCTGCCCTCCCTCCCTCTGCCCCACAGGACGTCCTGATCAAGCTGCTCGACCTGTCCAACGCCTCCACGGAGGCCGAGTTCCAGGAGGGCCGTGTCAGCAGTGAGCAGGTGCACCTGCTGCACAAGTACACGGACCCGGTGGCCTGCAGGCTCAAGGTGCGGCGGGGCGCTGGGGAAGGGGGAGGGGGCGCCCGGGGGGGGGCGGGAGGTTGAACCCTGGGATGTGGGCTGGATTCGGTGGGGGCCGGAACTGGTGGGGGGGCGAAAACGGTGGAGGGGCGAAATTGGTGGTGTGGGGGGTGAAACCGGTGGGGGCGGAGCCGCGGGTCGCCTGCAGGCTCGAAAGTTGTGGCTCCCGGGGTGCGGTGAAGGAGACAGTGCACACGGAAGCGGTGGTGAGGGAGCGGGTGGTGTTCGGAGGACGGGGTACGCTTGGGCGGGTGGGCTGGGCGGGTGGGAGGTGGTCAGGATAGGGCCTGTTGAAGGTGTCGGGAATCCTGCCCGTCCGTCCTCCTCCCGCGTCCGGCCCGTTGCGGTTAAGGGTCTCCCCCTCCAAACCCAAATCCGAATCCAAATATATTTGAATATATCTACCAATTTCCTATACCCTCCAATACCCTCCCCCACCCCACTCCACCCCACCCCACCCCACCGGCCTCCCGCGCACATCCCCAGATCACGCTGGGCGGCACCGACAGCCAGCGCATCTTCGTGGTGCACATCAAGCGCGTCCGCAACGACCAGACCAACATGATGGTCACCGACCACAAGGGCCGCATCATGTACATGAACACCGACCTGGCCACGGCGCTGGGCTACACGCCCAAGCAGGCGGTCAAGATGGACATCAGCCAGCTGATGAGCCACCCCTACTCGCAGCTGCACTACAAGTACATGAAGGAGCCGCCCGCCAAGGTGCCGCTGCAGAGCTGCAGGTGTGGGCGGCTGGGTGGCTGGGTGGGGTGGGGGTGGGGGGGGTTAGGGCTTGCTGGGAAAGGGGAGGGGAGGGGAGGTCGTGGGGTGGGGTTGCAACACTTTGGTCTGCACAGCGCGTCGGTACTGCGCTCGGCGCGCGCCTCCTCCCCCGCTGCCTCTTTTCCCTCTGGGTAGCCACTTGGCTGTATCGAGTCCGCGCCCCTGCACCTTCCTCCATTCCCTGTACATGCACCCACACACACATCTGCCCCCCCCCGCCGCCTTCCTCTACACCCCCGCTCATATACCGCCCTAAGGCATACCCCTAAGCTCTAGCCTCCGCCCCTCCACACCCACCTGCCCCACACCGCCTCCTTACACCCCCAATCCCCAACCTTTGCTCTGGCAGCAGCGCAGTTATCAAAACCTTTTTTAGATATGTCTAGCAATTTTTTCCTGTACGCTGTACCGCCCCACCCCCCGAACAATGCCCGTTCCCGCAACAGGAACGCCGCGACGGTGGTGATGCTGGACTCCAAGAAGCAGAGCCACCCGGTGAAGCCGCACCTGTCGATCCGCGAGGAGAATGACGTCATCACCCACGTGGTCAACGTGGAGTTCAGCACGTGGGAGCGCGGGCTGGACGAGCGGCGGCTGGCGCTGGTGGTGGACGAGGCCGGCGTGGTGAGAGACGCTGCGGGTGCTGTCGCTGCGGCTGGGGGTGTGGGGGCTGGGGGCGTGGCGGCTGGGGGTGTGGGTGCGGGTGCTGCGGCTATGGCTGCCCCCCCCCCACTTTTGCTCTGACAGCAGTGCAGCTTCAATATGTCTAACCGTTTCCTACACCCTCCCCTGCCTCCCTTCCCTTCTCTGTCTCCCCTCACTCACCACAGGTCCTGTCGGTGTCCGACACCCCCATGGGCGTATTCGGAATCAAGCCCGCCGCCATGGTGGGCCACTCCATCGCCGAGTACGTGGACGCGCTGTCGCCGCTGCGGGCCCAGCTGCCGGACATCCTCAAGAAGATGATGGCGGTGGTGGGTCCAACGGGGCGCGGCGCGGGGGCCGGGCGCGGGGCCGACTTACGGGGGCCGGGAAAGGAGCACCAGGGCGGACGAGGGCGGGGTGGGGGTGATGAAACGTACAGTAATGGCGAGGCACACACCTATTTTTTCCCGTTTCCTGGCACACGGTAGTCGCAGCCGCGCTCCGTCTCCCCACCCTTCGCTGCGCCCGCCAGGGCACCTGGGCGGTTTCACCGCCTTGGTAATCGCCGCCCCTTTCTCTCCCATCTCTCAAAGTGAGGTCCTCCTCCGGCCCAACCTCGCCCCGGCACAACCCCGCCCCTTGGGGCTGGTGAAACATCCGTATCTAGGGCTCGGTGGCGCACCGCCCGACCCCGCAGGGAGCCTTCTTGATCGCCCCCGCCTCCCGTCCCGCTTTCTCCAACCCCCCACCCCACCCCCGTTCCGCCCTGCCCCGACCCGCGCTGGCAGTTTGAACATGTCTACCAATTTCCTATGCCCCGCTCCCCCGCGCCCCCCCCCCCCCGCCCCGACCCGCGCTGGTGCCCCGCAGCAAGCCGAGAAGCCCGGCTACACGTGGCGTGTGGGCGTGCACCCGCCGGTGGATGAGGCGGCGCTGGCCAGTGCCAGCGCGGTGGCTCAGGCCATCCTGGCCAAGAACACAAGGCCCGCGTTGATGGGCGTCGAGGTCAAGCCGCCCGCCAACGAGGGGGAGCTGCCGGTGAGTGTGTTTGGTGAGAACAAACCCGCCCGAACCGCCCAGTCACTTGATTTATGCCGAATAACCTGTGTAAGTTTGTTTACACGACGCGATACAGGGCTGTAACGGAATGTGTGCGAATGATGGTCTGTTTCCGAATGATGAATGGTGAATGAACGTTACCGAATGTGGTTGGAGCCGGCTGCGTTCGCCCGCGTCGCGACAACGTGCCGGGTGGGCTCCATGACCGATGTTCCTCAATCAGAGTCAAAAGGGAAGGGAGCTCTGCGTGCCCCGCTGTTGCTTTCCCCCGTGTTCCGTGTTTCTTTCGCCGCGGTCCCGCCTCCCAGCTCTCCTGCCTTACCCGCTCTTACCCACCCCAACCCCGGTGCTTCTGGGGTTGCCGTATTTCGCTCACACACCCCACCTCCTCCCAACCCCCCAACCCGCCCGGCCGCAGACCATCACCGTCACCCTGGCCAAGGCCGACATGGTCACGGGTGTCGTGATGGTGGACCACAACATGGTCATCCTGAAGCCCAACTGCTGCGTGCTGCACCCCACGGGTGAGAGTTCTAGGGCCTTTCCGTCTTTCCATTCCCACGCGCCGTGCACCCTTACCGTACCCGCGTCCCGCACCAGCAAGCAACTCATTGTTGTTTTGAAGCCTTTGAACCGCCCCCGCCCACGGGGCGAGCGCTGATCTGTCGGAGCGGCCGGCTGCGAGCTCCTTTGGGGGCGGCCGGCCGCGCGGCACCGCGACAGCACAACCCATTGCGTGTTGCTGGGTGTGGCCGGGGTTCGTTAATGGGCTGGAATGTTTTTGTTACACCGCTACCCGTACCCCGCACCCGGTAGGTGCCCTGTGCCCTCAACGCACTGCGATTCCCTCGTCGCAGTCGTAAGCCAGGCTGAGTGTCGTGGCCAGCCCTGCCCCTCCTCCTCTTGTTCCCGGCTAGCATCCAGAGTTGACGGTCCCCCGCGCCGCGCAGTTCTACTCGTTGTTCTACCCGTTTCGTGCAACGAATCATTCCTCGGCCGGCCGCCCCAGACCTGAACTTCGCCGCTTGGCCGCCGCCCTCCCGTCCCCGCGCGCCGCCGCCCTCCCCTCCCCTCGCCCGCAGGGCTGTGCTTCGGCGTGGCGAACCCCGTGATGTTGAAGCGCAAGCTGTCTCAGTTCCTGGACGTGCCGCACAACGTGCACGCGGACTGGCTGCTGTCCGACCACAAGGTCAAGGGCGCCATGAAGACCGGCACCACGGGCAGGAAGATAGGGCCCACCAAGGTCATTGCGGGCTTCCACGAGGACGGGCAGCCGCTGCAGCTGAGGATGACGGTGGGTGGGTGGGCGGGTCTGGGGGCGGGTGGGTGGGTGGGTGGGTGAGTGAAAGGGCCGGTTACGGTGCGGGATGAGGGCAGGGTAGGCCGTGGGGGCTGTTCCTGCCAATCCTGGTGTGCCCAATCCTTAGGTTCCTGCTTATCCTAATCCTTAGGTTCCTGCCTGTCCTGATACACCCAATCTTGATGTGCGGTGCTTCATGTGAGCCAGCGGACTGACGCTAGCCTTTGCCCGGCTGGACTGAGCGACTGGCCCCACCCTGTTTGCTCGGCTGCGCAGGCGGTGGCCTACGAGAACAAGCGCGTCAACGTGAAGATCAACTTCGCGTCCTACTGGACCGGCAACACCGAGGTCTTCATGCGGACGCTGTCCGGGGAGGCGGCGAGGCCCACACAGCAGCGCCTCAACGAGGGTTTCGGAGCCAATCTGGTGCGTGGGTGCATCTATCTATCAATTCCCCCCCCAATCCCGAGGATCCCGAAAACCCCGCCCCACCCAAAACCTGTTGCCAACCTACTGCAGCTGAATGTGCGCCTAGAGAGGTGGTGGACAACGCCCGTTGCGCGTGTGAGGCGGGGGAGTAGACCCGAACCTGCCATGTTCAGGGAATTTCTCCCGACCCGACCCGACCCGACCCGACCCGACCCGACCGCTAAAGAGCGAAGACCCTACCCCGGGCCCCCCTCTAATCCACCCCGCCTCTCGCCTGGGGTGCTGTGGCAGCCGCGCAGCTTCAACATGTCTACCAACAAGGGTTCCTGTATCCCGCCCCGCCCCGCCCTATCCCCTTCCTCCCCCTCCCCACAGGAGCCCAGGACCATCGGCCGCAGCGGCCGCCGGGTGGTGGTGACCAACTCGGTCAAGGGCGGCGTCAAGTGGGCGGGGGACCCCGGCGGCGGCGGCGGCGGCACCGGCGCCGGCAGCGACGACAAGAGCACCAAGGGCGGCGGCGGCGGCGGTGCTGGCGGCGGCGGCGGTACTGGCGGCCGCAAGGAGGCGGCGCTGCCGCACTCGCCCAACAACGAGAAGCAGGACGGGGCGGGCAGCGACGACGGACGCAAGTCCGACGACGGTGAGATGAGATGCGTGGGTGTTGTCGAGATGAGGTATGTTACTGAGCTGGGACTAGATAGCAGAGAGTGGCTTGATTCCTGGTGCAGAGGCTGCAGCTGTCACGCGGGCTCACAGTTGACATGATTTTTAATAAAGCGAGAAAGACCTGCGAGTTAGCACCCACCCGAAACCATCTGTACCTCGTTCTGGTCTCGCAGGCTCGTTATCGGACGGCAGCGGCAGCGGCAGCGGCGGCGGCGACGAGGGCGACGACGGCCCCAAGGACGCGCTGGCGGATCCGACGGCGGCGCTGGCGGACCCGGCGGGCGGCAACGGCGTGTGGGGCGGCGGCGGCGGCAACGGCTGGGGCCAGGGGGTGGACGACGACCAGGTGTGGGGGGCCGCGGGGGAGGGGGCGAGGGACAAGGGGCGTGCTAGTTCGGCGGCGTCAATGCGGTCCAGCTGTCTGAGTTGACATACGAGGGGCGAGGGACAGCTGGTGTGCTGGTTCGGCGGCTTTGATGCGGTTCAGCTGTATGTCAACTCAAGGTCTTGAGTTGACATACGAGGGGGGGGCGAGGGATGTGTTGTATTGGATGAGGGGCCGGGGATGGCGAGGCAAGCGCGACCAGGTGCTTATCCTGTACCCCCCTTCCCTCTCCATCTCCTCCCTCTCCATCTCCCTCCCTCCCTCCCCGCTGAGGCCTGTAAACCCCTCTTTTGTCAATCAAGACCGTGAAATCGCGAAACATCACCGACCCCCCTCCCCCTCCCCCTCCCTCCCTCCCCCCCTCCCTCCCTCCCTCCCTCCCTCCTGCAGGCCTCTGGGGTGTCCGGCAGTCAGGTGGACGGCGCGTCGGTGGTGTCGGGCAGCGAGGCGGGCGGCTACCAGACCGACTTCAAGCGCGGGCGGCGCTTCAAGAAGCTCATGAAGCTGCTGTCCTCCGCCAAGGCCAAGGCCGACCTCACGCGCTACCACCGCCACACCTACATCGTCATCGCGCTGCTGCTGCTGGTGCACGTGGTGTGCTTCTCGCTGTTCCTGGTGTTCCTGGAGAACCAGAAGAAGTACGTCACGGAGGTCCACGCCACGCAGGTGAGCCGGGCGGCTGTGTGTGTGTGTGTGTGTCTGTGATTTGGGGGGGAGGTGTTTGGGGGGGTGGCGGTGCGGGTGTGGGTGCGGGTGTGGGTGTGGGTGGGTGGGTGGGTGGTTGTGAGTATGTGGGTGTGTTTGTAGGCAGGCAGAGCAGGCGTGCGTGGCGTGCAGGGTGTGCTTGTGGGTGTTATTTAGTAGGGGGGCAGGGCGGGAGTGCGTGACATGCAAGGGGCGTCGCTCAGCCCGGGGAGATGCCCGGTTGCCGCACAACTGCCCCGGCCCCAGCCCGAGTGCGCGTGTGTTTAGGATAAGAGCCGCCTGCATGTGCTTGTGTGTATTTCCGTCGGGGAAAGAAAACGGCGTGTGCACTACGCCGAAGGGCACGGCAGCGCCCCGCAGCATGCGCGAGCTGGAGGTCGGAAACGGAGGGGGGCAGCGTACGCGACGTGAGGGTGTGGGTGGGTGGGTGGGTGGGTGTCATTCAGCGGGCATGGCGGTAATGCGTGACATGCCAGGGAAACGGAGGGGGGCAGCGTGCGCGACGTGCAGGGAGCAAGGGGGCGTGGCGGCGTCCCCGCTGCGTCCCCGCAATCGCCGCCACGTCCCCGACTGCTTGTGCCATGTCGCCCAACCACCGCCCCCCCCCTCCCCACCCCCGCCCGCCCGCCCGCCAGGACACCTCGACTCGCGGGCTTGATGTGGCCATCCTGGCCCGCGCCCTGGATAACTTGTACAAGAACAAGACCAACCCGGATTGGTACCAGCGGAGCGACATGGACACCATCCTGGGGGACATGACGAACGCGATCGACAAGATGGAGGCGGGCCACCAGGTCAGGGGGGTGGAGGGGGGGGGCCGGGAAGGGGGGCCGCCACCAGGTCAGGGGGGTGGAGGGGTTTTAATGGAAATTTACGGTAGATATATTCAAACTGCCGGGGGTGGGGGGGGCTCCCACATCCCAACATCGGCGGTTATCGGTTCGATACTCTTTTGCGGTTTGTCACTGTCCTTATGGACTGTACCAAAAAAGGGGTGTAAGCGTGCGTGCGCGCTGGACTGGGTGGCAGGCCCTGTGGGATGGTTTGACGCGTTCCGCCGTCCGCTCGCGTTCCGCCAGCCATCGGTCATCACCGCCCCTACGGCCACCCCATCAGCCAACCCGCCGCCCGGCCAAGCTAATGAATGCCCTCTGTTCCCGCTCCTCCCTTCCTTGCCCCGTCGCCGTACCGCTCGTCCAGGGCCTGTACCTGGGCTTCGGCAAGCTGCGGCACCTGGGCGACGTGTACGAGCTGGGCGCCATCTGGGAGGGCCGTACACTCAACGACACCACGTACATCGACACGCGCAACCCGTACACTGTGGTACGTCCGTAGCTCCGTACTCGGTAG
The DNA here is from genome assembly GCA_003117195.1 of Eudorina sp. 2006-703-Eu-15. Taxonomy (NCBI): domain Eukaryota; kingdom Viridiplantae; phylum Chlorophyta; class Chlorophyceae; order Chlamydomonadales; family Volvocaceae; genus Eudorina; species Eudorina sp. 2006-703-Eu-15. Next base: position 268,813 of record BDSI01000115.1, read on the forward strand.
TGGGGAGTGCCTTGAAAGATGATGACCAGCGCTTCGGCAAGAGGTTTGATTTTAGTCCCCGATTCCGAATGTTTTCATCAAAACCTGTCTTCAAAGGTCTTCTTCGTATTCTCTTGAATTGTCCTCCCCCGTGTCCTTCTTCCTAGCACACCTGTTCCATTTCCCACATCGAATTTATCATCTCGGCAAGACTGGAAAGATGTAAACTCAAAACGCCGTTCATATCCCCGGTTGCCGCCCTCCACACACCACCACCACCAACACCACCGACAACACCACGCACACCACCGACACCGCCTTGGCGCCCCCATATCCCGCGCCGCCCTTATCCCGCTCCGCTTCCCTTTCGCCTCGGGCCCCCGCAGTCCTCCAAGAACAGCTTGTGGCTGATGGGCAACGCCTTCATCGCTTCGGCCCGTGAGCTGGTGTCCAACCATATCCGCATCGCCAACGCCACCAACAACAACTTCCTGCTCAACCGCGACTGGCAGTACATCAACCTCAACGGTGAGGCTGGGTGGCCTGACCGAGCGGAACGGGCGATGGCAGCGCAGTTTCAAAACGTCCACCAATTAATATTCCCTATATCCCTGTCCCATCCCCCCAACCCCATCTTGAAAATGTCTACCAATTTCCTGCAACCCCCACCCACCCTCACCCTCACCCTCACCCCGTCGACGTGCCGGGCAGGTCCCGCGTCCATCACCGGCGGCTACCGGCTGAGTCTCAACGGCATGGTGCTGCGCACCTGGGACTCGGTGGGTCGCGTCAACGTGCTGGGCATCGGTCTGCTGGTGGCGGAGGGCTGCGTGGTGTGCGGCGCGGCGGCGCTGTACATGTGGATCCTGCTCAAGCAGGTGGCGCGGCAGCGCTACGGCCTCTACTCGGTGTTCCTGGTCATCCCCACGGGCTTCCTGCGCGCGCTGGCGTCCAAGCACGTCCAGGTGGGTGGCGGGGTGGAGAGGCGGGGTGCTGGGGGGGGGGAGGGGAGGGGCGGGGGCGGGGGCGGGGTGGAGCAGGTGGTGCGGTTAAAAGGGGGGTGTGTGGTGGGGCAGGTTTGCGGTTGAGGGAGGGGGCGTTGTGGGGCAGGTTTTGCGGTTTCGCTGTCTTGATTGACAAAGGGGCCAGGTGTGGGTGGGCGCCTGCCCCCCTACACGGCACCCGTGACGATCCGTCGGTGCGGGTGGGCGCTGGCCCGTGCAGGTGGACGGCGAGGACGACAACGACAGCGACAGCGACGCGGGCGACGACGCCAACGCCAACAAGGAGCGCAACTCGGGCGCGAACGCGAACAAGGACGGCAAGGGCGGGGACGGCGACGGCAAGGGCGGCGACGACGCCAAGGTGTGTGTTTATGCCTGAGGCGCTGAGGCGCTGTGGCTGTGTGTACGTACGCAGGCAGGCAGAGCTGTGGCTGCGGCTAATGGCTGTGTGGCTTCTGGATCTGTAGGCCGTGTAGGCAGTGGTATTAGGGGCAGTTAACGGGACGGTGGCCGTCGTGTAGCGTGTATGGGTATGCACGCTTGCATCCCTTTCCATGCCAAATCCCTCCCCCCTTCCAAATACCCCCGCCGTTCCTTTCACATCCCCCCAGCCTTCCCTTCCACATGCCCTTTTACCGCCCCCCCACCCCACCCCCGCCTCTCACCCTCCCTTCACCTCCCTCCCCGCGGTCCTCCTCTGTCCCGCAGCCGGTGATCCTGCCCGGCATCAAGGCCAAGGCCGTGGTGGTGGACATGGGCGAGGCGTCGGAGGCGCCGCAGCCGCTGTGGCGCCGCACCGTGCGGGGCATCACGCGCGCGCTGGGCCTGGACGGCGCGCGCGGCGGCGCCGGCGGCGGCGGCGTGGACACGGGCAAGCGCAAGCTCATCCGGGACAACCGCGACACGCTGCTGCTCACGCTACCGTTCCTGCTGTGGGGCGCGGTGGTGATTGCGATCTACACCTTCTCCTACCTGACGCTCAAGAAGGTATGCCGTACACAGGGCCGTACGGCATACCGTAAAGTTGCTTCCGTACATGGCCGTGGTATGTTGTTCCGTCGTTCTTCCTGCCGCTGCCCGCCATGGCCCTGCTCCCAGCCGCCGCCGCAGCCGCCGCAGCCGCCCGCCCCCCCTGCCGTACTCCGGGATCTGGGTCGAGAATCAGGGTCCACGTCGGGGTTTAGGGTTTTCCTGAAAGACTTACTTCTGGGCCCCGTGACCCCCTCCTGAGCCACTTTTGACCTGCCGTACTGTCTGCCATACTGGGGTATTGCGTGGATGCCGACGTGTTTCGCCTACTGCTGCAGGTCTCGGAGCCACTCGTGAACCTGGATGTGGCCAACCGCGTCAAGACCAAGATCAACCGCTGCGTCTTCACCGCCCAGGAGGTGATCAGCCAGACGGACGACGCGGGTCGGGCGGCCTGGCAGGAGGAGCTGCTCATACGGCAGTCGGATCTGGAGATGTTTTACGACGCCCTGTTGTACGGCAGCACAAACCTGCCGGGTGAGCTCGGGGCAGGGAGGGAGGGGCAGGGCAAGGGGGGAGAAGGGAGGGGGGCAGCAAGGGAGGGCGGGGGGCCTATAAGAAGACTGAGCCGGGGGCCGTGCGCGTGCGTCTGTACGTGTGTATGTGTGTGTGTCCGTATGTGTGTGTATGTGTGTGTGTGTGTGCGTGTGTGTGTGTGTGTGTACGTAGGCAGGCAGGACAGGAGTGCGTGACGTGCGGATGGCAGAGCAGTGCAGTGCCCATATACGGTCGTCGCCGCCTGCCCGCCCCCTAACCCCCCCCAACCCCCTTCCGGTGTGTGTCCACAGAGATGGCCTTCTCCTACACCAAGGGCACGCTCTTCAGCGGCGCTGCCCCCGCGGAGATGTTCTTCCGCAACAAGGACGTGTGCTACGTCACCGAGGACGCAAACCGCTGGTGCTTCCCCGAGGGCCACATGTACCACGAGGTGTGTGTGTGTGTGTGTGTTTAATGAAACACCCGTCCGAGGTGTGTGTGTGTGTGTGTGTGTGTGCGTGTGTGTGTAGGGGAATCGTCGCACGGCTATCGGTTGGTTTGTGTTGGTTTGTGTTGGTTTGTGTTCGTTGGAGTTGGTTGGAGTTGGTTGGCGAGGCGATGGTTGGGCGGTGCGTCCGTCTGTCTTGCAGGCCTCAGGAGACTGTGAGCAGTGTGGCAGTGTGTTGAGTGAGGAACCCACCCGACGTGGCTCGACCGAACTCGCGCGTCCCCTCCCCCCTCCCTCCTCCCTCCCTCCTCCCTCCCTCCTCCCTCCTCCCTCCCTCCCTCCTCCCTCCCTCCTCCCTTCCTCCTCCTCCCTATCCTGCGTGCCCTCCTCCCTCCCTCCTCCCTCCCTCCCTCCTTCCTCCCTCCCTCCTCCTCCCTATCCTGCGTGCCCTCCTCGCTCCCGCCCGCCCTCCTTCACGCCCTTCCCCCCCCAGGTTTCCTCCAACGCGCTGGACCCCATGATCCGGCGGCTGATTGAGGAGGCGCTGCTGCTGGGCAACGACGCCTACTCGGACCTCAACTTCAACTCGACGCGCTTCGACTACATCTGGCGGGTGGCCTACCACCAGCTCATCGAGGGCGCCTGGGCGGCCAACAACATCTACACAAGTGGGTGCCTGGGGGGTGGGGAGTTGAATTGAAAAAAGAAATAAACCCGAAGAACGAACCCGGGCACACCCAGCCTGGGGGGTGGGGGGTGGGGGGGTGGGGGTGGGGTGCTGAGAAGAAACACAGCCCAGACACACCCAGCCCAGGGGCGGGGGGGCCCAGGCGGCGGGGTGCGGGCGGCGGGTAGGCAGGTGGGGGACGGGACGTGGGATGGAAGGCGGAAGGGACGGGATGTCAGGATCTGGGTCATCCGGGAAGCTGTACCCGGTTCCTTGGGCTGCCCCGGGGGGGGGGTGCGAGGGCAGGGTGCGGCATGTGCTGCAGCTGAGTTGTTGTCTCGGGGGCGGGGACCTCCGCGCGCGACGTCCCCCCGGCCCTAGCTCCTCCCACACACACACAAACGAGACAGCCGCCGAAGACCGGGGGCCGGAGGGGCCGCCGAAGCCCGAGGGGGCTCATGCAGCCCACCGCAGGGCCGAGGTGCCCAGTCCCTTTCCTTCACAAAAGAGGAAGGAAGGAAGGCAACGGTACCCGAGGCCAAGACAAGCGGATTTGTGTGTTGGGTGTGCGTGTGTGTTACTTTGGCAGGCAGAACAGGAGTGCATGACATGCGAGGTGCCGAGTAGCGCCCAGAAGGTTGCCCGTATGCGTATCCAATATACCCATATATGTGTGGAGTGGGAGGGGTGGGGGATTGGGCGCATACTCATTGAAACCCCCAACCTCCCGGACCGACCCCACGCGCATCTCCCTGCGCCCGCGGCCTCCCCGCGCCCTCGGGTCCCCCCCCCCTTTGCCCGCAGCCGCCGCCAACGCCAACTTCCAGAAGGTCCGCATGGCGCACATCATCCTGTTCGTGCTGTCGCTGGTGCTGGCGCTGCTGTTCCTGGTGCTCATGTTCCGGCCCTTCATCAAGAGGACCGCCATCGAGGCGCGCCAGGTGGCGGAGCTGCTATCCCAGCTGCCACCGGAGATGGACGTGGAGGGACTGGTGGCGTCCGCCATGACCACCCGCCGCCGAGGTGGGGCAGGTCACCTCTCTCGCTTGTGCCCCCTCTCATGCGTCGCCTCTCGTGTGTCACCTGTCATGTGTCACCCATCCCCTCCACGGGGGGAGGGGGAGGGGGGGCCTGGATGCGGCTGCGCTTGCCCATCCCCATCCCCATCGCCAATCCCCCCCATCCCCATCCCCATCGCCCCATCCCCATCGCCAATCCCCCATCCCCATCCCCATCGCCAATGCCCCATCCCCAGGCGACGAGGAGGAGGACGGCGGCGCCGGCGGCGCCCGTCGCTCCGTGGACGGCCGGGCCATGAAGGGCGCCGGCGGCCGACGCGCCAGCACTGAGATGCGCGCCTCGGTGGACATGGGCGGTGCCGGCGGCGGCAAGAAGGCGGGCCGCGGCGGCGCCGCCGCCGATGACGAGGACGACGCGTCGTCGGTCGGATCCTCCATGGGTTGACGCTGGCGGTCGAATGGACGTCCGCCTGATAGGGTTGGTGGACTGGGCTGGAGATGAGGGGGGGCCCGAGTGGACGGGCCCCCCCGCCCCACACACATACCAGCCCATAACGCTGGACTTCGCTTCTCGCGGCTCAGTTCTCTTTTACACACCACCCACCCCAGGAGGTGGAGGTGCAGGTCGACGGCGACCTGTCCTGTCGAAATGTGCGTGGCGGGATCTTGCCGCCCAAGCCCCGCGGCCGCTGCCGAGGCCGGCGGCCGGCGGCAGCCTCGACCAGCCACTGACGGCCGCCCGGGCAGCGAGAGGACTGACTGGCAGCCGTCGTCGTCGTCGTCGTCGTCCTCCAGCGGCATCCAGCGGTCCAGCAACCACCACCACCTCAGGGTGTTTGTGGAGAGCGAGAGGAGGTTTCCGTGTCAGGCGCACTTGCAGCGCTCAACGACGCTCCTCTCTCTCGCTCGCTGGTTTCGGAGCCCGACGATCCAGATAGAGGCGCCTGGCCGCCGTGGCGGCGCAGGCCGCGCCAACCGACGGGGGGGGGGGCGGGGGCCCCTGCTGCACCCAGCCAGGGAACCCCCCCCCGTCCCGGGGAGGTGCGCTAGGTGGGGTCAGGCGGATCAATCGGCGGCTGCGGCAGCGCGGGTTATCGAAACCACCCGGCGGGCGGGCAAGGTGGCAGTGACGGCTTATCCAGCTCCCAGCGCACCTCCTGGGGCCATAGGCTGCATTCTGGGGGTTACCGTGCTAGTATTGCTTATGGCCGTGGTGGTAGTAGTGGTGGTGGTGGACTCGTGATTTTCGACGCGCAGCGTTCTGCGAATGTCCGAGGTGGAAGGAGGCGGAGCGCCGGGGGCTGTCTGTTTGTCTGGAGGCTGGGAAGGATTGGGGGGGGGGAGGCGGGGTATAGGGGAGGGGGGAAATTGGCGAGTGCGGGGAGGGGGGTTCGCGGGGCAAACTGGACGGTGGAGGGAGGGGCGGGGTTGGACGGGCAGTGTGATGGCAGGGGGCGGTCGACCAGAACACCGCCTCGACATTGCTGCTGTTGCTGCTGCCGCTGATGATGATTTTAAAACGCGAAAGTCAATGCTGAACGAGATTAACCGGTGAAGCTGATGTGATGCGATGCGATGGGATGGGATGGGATGGATGCGGTGATATGGCCAAGCTCAAGTGTGTGTGTGTGTGTGGGGGGGGGGGGCGGGGGGGGGGGGGGATCCTATGAGCCAGACACCCCCCACCTCTTCGGCCATCTGCCGAAGAGCGCGAGAACGCGGCGGGGACCCACGGGTCGGGTGCGGACGGGCGCAAGTACCCGCGCTGCCCGCCCTCGTCGCCTGATGTGACCTGACCACCGGCGGTCGGTATCACCCCCACCCCCCCTGTGTCCCTTTTTTCTGTCGCCGCACATGTGCGCCCGCATCCCACCTGGGGCTATTGACACTTACTTCAAACCCACCTGGAGATTATCATGGGGGCGGGGGGTCCCTTGCTGGGTTCAGACCAGGTGGACGCAGGAGCGCAAAGGGATACAGCGCAGCTGTGCTGACGGTGCCGACGGTGCCGACCCTGTTGACGGTGCTGAGTCGCGGTTTTGCGGTTGGCCGCCGCCAGAGGCCGTCCTCCCTCCTAAAACTGGGCGAGTTTGGGCCGCGAGGGGCGGGGCGCGAGCGGCGGGGCGGGGCGGCTCTCTGGTGAGCACGCACGGCAATACGGCAATACGGCAATCTCGCAGTCTCATGATCTCATGGTGCGTCCTTCCAGATCTCTTGAGAGGTGCGGCCCACATGTGTTAAGAAAGCGAGCCCGACCATGTCATGTGGTCGTTGGTGCACGTGGATTCCGGCGCGTGCGCAGTCCATGTGCTTGATTTTGACTTTTTTTGGAGGGGGGAGGGGAGAAGGAGGAGGAGCGCGGGGAGGAGGGGGAGGTGTATCGGGGCGGGGGGGGGAGGAGGAGTGTCTGGATTGATCGCAAGGGAGGAAGAGCGGCGCCGTCGCGCCGCCGCCGTGGCTGTGGTTCGTTTGAATCGACTAACGCTGGCGAGCCAACGCGACCAGCCATCAGAACTTCACTCGGAGCTCGTTCAAAGAGGCCAGTCGCGCTGTTTGGTGGGTGGGCCCGGGGGCGCCTTTCCAGCGCGGTGCAACGCGGCCGCCACCTCCCGGCAGCTGTGTCCTCCGCCTCTTAACACCCAACTGACCCAGCTGACATGGTCCAGCTGACATGGTGGCGTTTTGCTGTGTGCGTGTTGGCGTGCGTGTATGTATGTTCCGGATGTAACTTGTCTATGTGTATGTACGGCACGGGCCGGGACAGTCATGGTCCACGTGACGGCCGCGGAGACGCGCCCGTTGACCGTTGGCGCCGTTGGCCGTTGCGGGCCGTGCAAGGCGTGGATGGAAGGACGAAGGATTGGTTGGTTGGTTGGACGGTGGACTGCAGCAGTACTGCCGTACAGCGCGGTTAGGTCTTGACTACTGATCGTCGGCGAGAATCCTCTGGAAACCCCCAACCCCCCGGGACCTGGCACGCCGGCCGGGGGGGTCTATTCATGGTGCGGAGCAGTCTGTGGCCATCGCCCAGTTCCCAAGTTACCATCTCGAGTATCGCTTTCTGCGCGAAAGTGCGTCTGTGTGTCTGTGTGTGCGTTAGTTGGCGAGGAGACGCACCCGGCCCCCAAGCGTGGGCCAGGGAGTGGGTGCATGCGTTCTCTATGTCCATTCAAGGGCAAACTGGTTACCAGGACGGCGATTGCTTTGCGTGTCCGTCCGTCCGTACGTCTGTCCGTACGTCCGTACGTTGCGTGTTCCAAGGGGCGCCTCGAGCTTGTCCAGGGAGGGGGGTGTCGGTTCGAATGGGGTTGGGAGGCGGGGTTGGGGTGGAATGGGTGGGGTGGCATTATGGACGTCGTTCGAGGCCCAGGATCTTGACGGCCTCCCCTCCCGGGGGTTTTTGACCGCGGGGGGCGATAGGGGACACGGCGGGGCGGGTCCTGGGGACGTGCCCCACGGCAACGGGTTCAGCGCTCGACCACCCATCGCCTCCCGACCGCACCTTCACGAATCACGATCCTGTTGGGCCCGGGGGCGCCTTTCCAGCGCCGCGTGGTTGATCTCCACCTCGACTGTCTTGCGAGCGGGGCGCCTGGGAAAGATAATAAGGCCCCGTTTGGGTGCGATTTTGGTGGTAGGCGTTGCTGGCGGCAGGGCGGCGACACAAAGGTGCGCGCATGCGTGCATGGACACGGTGGCGTGTGGCGCGTGGGTTTCCCGCTGGGCGCACGGTGGAGGAAGAGCACGCTGCAGAAGTGCGCGCGGCCAGCGCCGCCGCCGCCGGGCCAGGTAGGGCTGGGGCGGGGCCGAAGCATTTGTGGAACTGGGTTTTCCCGCCTCTTGTTGCCGGCCCTCGTGCCTGGAGTCCTGGGTCGGCATCTCGGCTGGTGAAGGATGCGCGGTGGGCGCTGTCTCGCTTGTGTGTTTAGAAATGCAACCCGCGTGTGTGTGTGTCAGCGGCTGTGTGTGCACCGATCACGGAGGGGCCTTATGTGGACTGAGGACTGAGCCGCGATAGGGCCTTATGTGTGTGCATGCGCGAGTCTTTGTATGTGGATGTGGATGTGCCTGTACATGTGTGGGTAGGCGGGGTATGCACACGGTGTGTGTGCGTGCGTGTCTGTGTGTGTGTCTGTGTGCGCCGAAACTGAGCTGCACCGTCCGCATGGTGCTGATGACCGCCCGCTGATGACCGCCCGCCGACGCGCACGATGCCTGCGCAAGCAAGCATGCGGACGCCTCCCACGCCGCGCCACGGCGCGGCCGTGCTGTGCTGGGCGGCGCGATGCGGCATGGTGGCTGGCCGCTTGCTGTCCGTGTGTGGGTGCCGCGTCGCTGCGGATTTGGGTTGACCCGGTTGGGCTGACGGCACATGTGCGACGTTGGGATGTAGACCGTGCGAATCGTGACCGTGTTGTGGTTGGGGCAACAAAACACATTTGACGAAACCGGCAGTCTTGTGCCCAAGACCGAGGACAAAGTTAAATTCGTTGAGATTTCCTGGGAGGGGGTGTGATGGAACGGGCCGCTTGTACATGGCTAGGGCCCGAGTACGGTTGGGAGGGTGGGGTGGGAAGGGCGCGGCCTGGCGTCTTGGTAGCTTGATGGCCACGTACCTGCACGTACCAGTAACGCCAGTCGCCTTCATATGCGATGTCATAATGTAATTTCACGTCAGCACAATGCAATTTCACGCCTGCACAATGTAATTTCACGTCTGCACAATGTAATTTCACGTCAGCACACGCAGCACAAGGCACGCCTGATATGCTGATGCACTGCCCGGGATTTCGCTAGCGCGCAACCGTTCGCACTAGGTTCGTGACCGGCTCGCAGGTTGATTATCATGTGTCTGCACCTTTGTGCATCCTGATGTTCATGTTGGCGGGCGCGGGCCTCTTGAGATTCGTCCGGAACTGGTTCTTGCGACTTTCTCGACACATCGCGACCATTGGAAGGCACGCTGTTTTCGGCGTTTGCTAGACGCGGCCATGGAGCAGTTCAGGGTAATCGGCATGGTACGTTCTAACGCGGGGACGCGGGCCCCCGACCCGCCAATAACTCCGGTTTGGGCAAAGAACCTTAAAAATTATTCTACGCGAACCCATGGTGGCAAAGGTTAGCTTCGGCAGTACGAAATGGCAGCTACAAGAAGTGAATCAGCGTGGGGCTCATCCCGTGCCCGTACGCAGTTTCGTGAATAAGAACCGAAGGGCCTCATCATACCCAGTCATCCTACGCAATCGAGTGCTAGCATAATTGGTATCCGAAAACGAAAAAGAAACCTACCGTATCTCCTCTTGCAACTATCCTAGAACAACCTCTTGACACCCGCAATTATGGCGACAACGGCTTCCTCTGCCCTTCGGTCTGCTGCTCTCGAAATTCCTCGTCTTCGTTGTGGTGCGGCTGCGTCGTCAGCTTCTCAGTCTCAGCAGCAGGTCCAAGGTATGTATTTTCGTCGGTTCACTTCATATGTGAGCTGTATGTTGACCGCGGCCTTTCTACTTCCTGTTCGCATTTGTCATCATCGAACTAAAGATTCCTACTGCTACTATGCGACAAGGTGAGGCGTTTGCAGTGACTGTTGAAGCGGGCACTGGAGCGAGGACTCCAACGGCTTCCACGGCCGCCGGGCAAGTCATGACAGTGACTTTTCCTTCCGTGTTTGCAGTCCAACTGCTGTCGCCTTCTACGACTTCTCGCTGGGCTCAAATGATCGCTCAGGGACGCACCCCTCCACTGGCGCGAGTTTCTTCTCACGCTTGTGGGGCAGCACCTCCACGTCATCGTCTTAAGCATCAGCATCCTTGTGATGTGCTCAACATGCTCTCAAGCTTATAAATGTGCCAATGTCAGCGGCCGGGGCGGGGCCCGTCAACGACTTCCTTGCTGAGTGTGCTTTGTATCGGTGTTTTTCTGAGAATTGTTATCATTCATGCTTGCAGTTAGGCGTGATGCGCATGCCATGCTGATTGTTTTCATGGAGACTGTTTGTGTACGGTTCATATTGAACTCACGTTCGTGCAACTTGACGAAGATTTGTCGGACGTGCAACACCTCGATGCAGCGTAACCGCCTTATGAGTGTGCTGAGGCATGTGCTTTCAACGTTTGCAACGTAGATCGCCAAGTTATCAATGCAGCCTGACCGCATTATGTAGTGCGAGTGTGACCAGGAGGGGTCTTGCCGGGACATATACGCTCGAAGGTGTGCCTGCCATTTGGTGCCCTAGAAGCTCAGCGATTTTTATTTCTTGGGCGAGCAATGAAGACGCCCAGACGCGCAGGGGCGTTTGTCTCCCCGCGTTTCTGTTAACACCTGTGCGTGCGCGACATAACCCAAACGCGTACGCGATTGTAGATTTGACTTCGCTGAGGTTGCTGATTCGGCACCTGAAGTGGGCGCATCTGATTGTTTGGTCTGGCAGATGTACGGTACATGGGACGATCCCGAACCCTCCGCCAACCTTGACCGGTCTTGCAGGACGACGACACCGGTTGACACGCCGGCATTGGGCAATATTTGCTGCTAGTACACGATTTGTCGAATAGTCTGGATTGGGTTTGATGTGATGCACAGAACAGACCGTGTAAGCCCGGGCGATGGTGGAACATGTTGCGCCTTTCCGTCTGCGGCTGCCGTATCCGCGGATTTTGAAAAGATGGTGAACACCGACGTGTCCATGTTCCGTTGTTGAAATGGCGATTGGGATTACCGATTTTCACAGCTTCGTGCCCCATCGGCGACCAAGGCGCGCGCCATGTATCCGGCACCCATATAGATACGGTGCACCGTGTCGCGCTTGCTAACTCGCAACGCAGACTCTCATGATGTGGGGCCTCTCAGCACCTAGTCATATACCGATCATCGGTCCAACATACCTGACAACTGCTGGTATGTCCCACTTCACATCCGATCATTCCCACATGTGGCCAACATTGCACAACAGCACGGGATCCGAACATGACATGCGCAAGCATTCCACACCACACACCACAACGGTGTGCCGCGGATCGAGCTGTTCGTCGAACCCTCACCCCGCCTCTAATAACCGTGCTTGTGGATGCGTCGATGCTCAGAGTGTGAGACGTGCCCCTCCTGCGAAACCCCCCCTTCCCCGCCGGAACCCCCCGCCCCCATCCCGCGTTCCCCCGCCCCGCCGCGCACCGCCGCCACCGGCACCCGCTCCTCATACCGCAGGAGCACCCACCCCGCGACCGCCAGACACGCAGCCGAAGCCACCACCAGCGTCACCTCCACGCCCACCAAGTCCGCCACCGGGCCTCCCAGCGCACCCACGGCGTAACCCAGATCGCGCCAAAAGCGGTACGTGGCCATGGCTGCAGCCACCGAGTCAGCTCCGCCGCCTAGTCCTCCGTTGTTGCTTCTGCTGCTGCTGCTGCCGCCATCGCACTTCCCTTCCCTTCCCGCCGCCGCCGTCGCAACCCCCTCTTCCTGACCCTGACCCTCCTCGTCATCGTTGACAGCATCCCCATCCCGCCTGCAGTGGTGGTCCACGACGGCTGCCGGCATGACCGGGTAAAACACACCCGCACCTGCCCCCATGAGACAGCTCCCCAGCAGCAGGTACCCGTACTGTACGAGCAGCCGCTGGGACGGCGGTACGGCGGTTCCCAGCAGGCGGCCGTCCCAGCCCGCGCCGCAGGCGCAGGTCAGCAGTCCTGCGGCGTTGAGCGCGAGGCCCACGAGGACGGGCGCTTTACGGCCTGCGGCATCGGATAAGGCCCCGGAGAGCAACTGCACAAGGCCCTTGAGGAACGAGTACGACGCGGTGAGGAGATTGCGGCCGGGGCCCGGCACGCCCAACGCGTCGCGAGCCCAGGTCAACAGCAGACCCCAGGCGAGGCTGGTGAGGGCGTTACTGGTCGCGCCCGCCAGGCACATGGCTGCCGTACTGGGGTTCCGCCAAGTGTAGTACAAGAAGGCGCGGCCGAAGCGGCGGACGCTGGGCAGCCAGCCGCCGTTGGTGGGGGCAGCCACGACCGCCCAGTTGCTGGTTCCGGTGGATGCCGCGGCGGCGGCGGCGGCGGCGCCAGGCGCGACTTCAAATGACGTGGCGGCGGTGGACGTTGGTGAGTACGGCGATAGTTGACGCGACGTAACGGGCGACTGAGACACGGGGAGCTGAGACCTGCCCCCCGGGGTGTCGCCGACGCCCCCGGCGCCGCCGCCGTGGGCATCATTGCTGGCATGCAGCAGCCGTCGCGCCTCGCCGTGCTCATAAGGCAGCTTGTCGTACGGCATATCGTACCCAACGGCCCCGTCCGACGCGACTCCCGCCCGCGGCCACCGCAGCCGCCCCAGCCACGCGCGGAAGCCGCCGCGTGCGGGCTCGGTTGACGCCGCCGCCGCCGCAGCCGCCGCCGGGCCCCCCCGGCCCCCCTCGATGCCGTCCTCCCCGCCGATATCGATTCGCTGCCAACCCCGCCGCGCGGTGTAACCAGCCTCCCGCTCCTCCTCTTCCTCCTCCGGCTTTGACTTGTCCCCGCTCACCGCCTCCGCCGCCGTCGCTTCCGCCGCCGCTGCTCCCGCCGCCGTCCCCCGGGGCTCTACCAGCAGTAGCGACGTCACCAACAAGCCTGTCGGCAGTAGCACCAGCAGTGCGGCGACGAGCAGACGGTCGTACCCCGTACAATGGCACTCGCCGATGCACGCGGGGTCCCACGTGTCCGGTGACGTACAGGCCTGGGGGTCCAGGGGGGCCGGCGGCGGAGGCGGCAGCAGCGGCAGCGGCTCCTCCGACGTTGCGGCGCCACCGCTGCTGTCGTCTGCAAGCTGTAGCAGTGCCGGCGCCGCCGCCGCCGCCGCCGCTGCACGGCAGGACGCCGAGAGTTGTGACGTCGGCAGCGCCCAGCCGCACCGTACGATAAGAGACTCCAGGATGCCGTACACAGGCGCGGCGGAGGCCACGGCTGCGTCACACACAACGTGGATAGGTTAAGGGGTAAGGACCTCTGGTCTGGTTTTGATGCCTCATTAGGGGCTGGTGAGTAGAGCAACATGGCCGGAAACTGTCGCCAGCGGTAAGCAACACTCTGTTCGCACATTTTGTCCTCCATCCGCTGCTGGGCCTCATTCCTTTCCGTCACGCGATGGGACCCGACCCAAGCCATGGTGCCGTTCAATGTGTCACGACACTACCCATTCCCCACCATCATCCGGTCGAAGCCCCCATGTACCGTATTCTAACACAATGCAGCACACCGTCAGAACACCGTCTGTACGCCACTGCAAAACCGCTCAAAACCACCACCGCCACCGCCCCAAACCTGTAAATCTTCACTGCCCGCCGACCACCGCCACCCGCACAACCTAAACCCCACACCGCCACCGCCACCGCCACATCCACCCACCTGCGTAGCCGAGCGTCTCGTTCAGCCCCGACGCCAGCCCACGTCGCGTCTCCGGCATGATCAAAATCATGACCAGCACCGTCACCGACCAGCACAGCCCCTGCTGCAGCCCCAGGACCACGTTGGCGCCCATTACCGCGTTCCAGCCGCTGCCGCTGCCGCCGCCGCCGCCGGCGAGCAGCGCCAACATGAGCGGCATGGTCAAGCCCAGGGCCCATCCCGACAGCTCTGTACGGACGTAGCCCAGGAGGGTCACCAGCCAGCCGACGGCGAGGTTGGCGAAGGCCTTGCTGACGCCGAACACGGCGAGGAAGCCGACCTGGGGCGCGCGCGGGGAGGTCGAATGGGGTTGTGGTTCGAGGATCGGGTTTGGTTGGGGGTTCGGGAAGGGGAGGGAAGGGAAGGGAGGATGTGTTGTGATGCGGGCTTGGGCGGTAGGTGGGGCGGGGAGGATGGGGTGGCTTGGGGAATGGGTGCAAGGTCGCACAGGCGTTGTGTTGGTGGGATGATGCTGGTTGGGATGCGGGAGGGAGGAGCCGTGGGGGCGGGTTCTGACGACGTCCGCGCCAACGTCCGCGGGCTGGGGTGGGTTGTAAATGGGTTGTTAAGGGGCCAGCGTCAGGGACGTGGACGTTGGACATACCCTGCCGCTGCGCCCCGCGCCCCGAAGATTCCACCGCACTGCAGCACACGTACCTTCCCGGCATACGTCCCTTGGTCGTACTGTCGTCCACTGCTGTCCAGAGCCGAGAGCTTGGTGAGCTGGAGCGTGAAGCCCACGAGCGCGGAGAGGAGGCCGGTGACTGCGAGCTGGGTCAGGATGTGCGCCCTCAGCCGAGCGGCGGACCGGATCAAGCCGCGCATGGCGGTGGTGGCTGTAGCGGTTGCTGTTGATATACGTGTGGACCGATCACGAATGGCCTCAGGCTGGCGTGCTTCTGGCTCGGGCCATCCGATGCGTGCTGTTGCTGGTCCAAGGCGAGCGCCCGGTCATAAGTTGAATCCACCCGAGCTGCTTTTAGAGTTTCAAAGTCTTAAATGGTCCCCATAGCAGCGGCGTCGTCCAGGGAGTTCTATTACCTTTTCGCACGTACTACGCCTAAACTCGCAGAAACCTTGCGTGCAAGTGAGGGGCTTCAATTGAAGCGTCGCACGGTGGGAGATAGGGATACCCAATTGTATAATATGTGCGACACCGATTTGAGTTCCAGCAACTTCTGTTCCTGGCGTGAGTCACCGTTGCAACACCGTGCGACTCGCAGCAGGTAGGTAACCGGTGCGTCTCATCCGCTCCGGAGCGCCAGGGTCATGCCAATAGCTGATATCAAAGGCCAGCCCCTCAGTCAACAGGTTGTTTGTGACCGACACAACTGTCAGAATTGCGCACGATACAGTACGCCGCAACGAGAAATACCCGGCTGGGACAAAAGCTCTAAAGATCAAGGATGATTACAGCATTCTTTTTTTGCAGTATATCAATGCTCGATTCGGAATCTGCACTTTTGCGTCGCTGTTGAGCAAGTACCGGTACGGACACTGCGCAGCGTTGATTTTTCGCACCGGGAGCAGAATTGTTATAAAACGAAACAAAAATGAAGGCTTATCTCGACATTGACATCGGTGATGCTGCCGCCTACGCAACCGCTTTCGCGGCGTACCAACGTGCAGCCGACTGGCTCAAAGCTGTAGGCCCGCAGGTGCGCGGCCGGGTTATAACGTCAAGACAATTCCTTGATCACAAGATCCAGTCGTTTTTTGAATTTAAGTTTCAAATCTTCGTCTTCGCTCAACGCTTCTTCAACGCAGTACGGCTTGAGCGGCCTCCCTGAGGACTTGGACGCCGATGGCGCGACGCTTCTGCGGGAGGGCTTCGCCTCAGACCCCACCTGGTCGGCCAAAGGCGATGTCTCAACGGACAAACCTGCGCCCATCCGCGCCGGGCGAATCGTAGTGGAGCTGTTCGACAAGGAGGTCCGCCCATTGCATGCGTGCCCCTGCCCCTTACCCCTGCCCCTTGCCCCTGCCCCTTACCCCTGCCCCCTACCCCTGCCCCGACCCCGTACCCAACCGCCCGGGACCTCGGCCTCCTATCGCGTGCACTGGTGTAAAACCACAACAATTACAACTTCGTTACAACCATTACAACTGTTCTCCGGACCCGCAAGCGACAGGCTCCTCGCCCAGCTGCACGACGACACCACCCGCCCTGCGCGCCTACTCCATCTTCACCCCACTCCACCCCACCCCACTCCACTCCACTCCACTCCACTCCACTCCACTCCACCCCACTCCACTCCACTCCACTCCACCCCACCCCACCCCACCCCACCCCACCCCACCCCACCCCCACAGGTGCCCAAGACGGTGGAGAACTTCCGCTGCCTGCTCACCGGCGAGAAGGGATTGGGCAAGGCCAGCAAGAAGCCGCTGCACTACAAAGTACGGCAAGGGGCTTGTGCGGGGGCCGGCCGCACCTCCAACCCAGCGCGCCCCTCGGGGCGTTGTGTGGCCTCCCCGGGTTGCACCACCAGGTCACGCATTAAATTACCCCGCCTACCAATTCTCTGTTACCCCACTCCCCACCACCCACCCCACCGCCCACCCCACCGCCCACCCCAGGGCAACAAATTCCACCGGATAGTCAAGGGGTTCTGCTGCCAGGGCGGCGACATCGTGCGGGGTAGGTCCAAGTTCGTCGTTTGTACGGCGTATGTACGGCGGGGTTGGGCCCCCCCAACTGGGTCGCTGCGCTGTGGAGGTCAGCTGCGCTGAGTGGCGGCGGCAGTGCACGGGGTGCCGTCGTGCGCTGCCCCGCATCGCTGTGTTGCTTTTTGGGGTCATCTGTAACGTTCGTTCATTCACTCATTCATACTTTGGGGTCAAGAGGCGGGACCACCTACTCCCGTGGGTAGCGTGGGCAACGGTGCGCAGTGCCCGCCGCAGTGTCGCGCGGCCTCGTCGTTTGCGGGTTCATCGAGAATCCCGAACCCGAACCCGAACCCGAACCCGAACCCGGACCCGAACCCGGACCCGAATCTCGCTTGCTTGCTTGCTCGCGCGTGTGTATGTGTGTTTAGAAATGCAACCCGCCCGCCCGCCCGATCCCAGGTGGCAATATACTTACCATATAACCTGCAAGAAAAGACCTTACCGTGTATGTGTTTGTGTGTGGCCCCGCCCGCCAGGTGACGGCTCCGGGGGCGACTCCATCTACGGCGGCCAGTTCAACGACGAGAAGCCCGGGCTGAAGGCCAAACACGACGGCCCGGGGCTGCTGAGCATGGCCAACAGCGGCAAGAACACCAACACGAGCCAGTGAGTGCCGTGCCGTACACATGCGCGTGCCGTACACATGCTTGATCACGTGTGTGCGTGTGTGGATGGGCGGGGCGTGGGGGGGTGTGTGCGTGGAAGGTTGAGGGGAAGGTTGGAGCTTCAAGGGGGGAGGCGTATGCGTGAAACCAAGGTATGAGGGCGAGAAATCAAGGGGGCCGGGTGGTAAGGGCCAGGGTCTGGGCATGCCTCGCGCCGGGGTTGCACGACAAGGGGTCCCCCCTGGAGCCGCCACCCGCACTGACCCCCCAGCGCATCTCAGTCGGGTGTCCGAAGGACGTCACTGAACTCGCCTCTAGACTTGGACTCAATTGGGTTTGGCTCAACCATAATTGACTGCTGAGCTTGACAGTGACAGAGACACTCAGGTCGAGAGGAATTCATGTTTGTATCGCGTGTGCGTGTTCATGTCTGTGTTGGTGCGCGCAGGTTCTTCTTCACGCTGGCTGCAGCTCCCCAGTGCGATGGTGGGGACCCTTGGGAGGAGGGGAGGGGTATCGGAAACTGGCAGACAGAGGTGGGGTAGGGGAGGCCGCGTTGGAGGTGGAGGGAGGGGCCTCAGAGCCGCGTGCCACGTGGGGAGGGGGCGCCGTCGAGGGTTTGGGCTGAGGAGAACTGCACCCGGGGGGGGGGGGAAATGGCGGGGTGTACAGGGGGGATGTACCGAAAGCGGAGGTTGGGGAGATGAAAAGGAGAAGCCATACCGTTTTGTGTGGTGAGAGTGGATGGGGGGCAACGGACGGCATCGAAACGTGTTGGTGGTCGTGGTTTGTGGGTGTAGGTGTAGGTGGAGATGTAGCAGCAGAAGAAGTGCACTCAGAATCATCTCATCAGCATCAGCAACCCTCCCTGCGGTGGTGGGTCCTCGTCCCCGCTCCACGGCCGCCCCTGATTGCGACCCTGCCGATGCGTCCCTCCCCCATTGGCTCTCGTCACCACATCGTGATGGTGGGTCCAACCGACGGACAGGCAAGCACGTGGTGTTCGGCCGAGTGGTGGAGGGGCTGGACATCCTCGCCCGAATAGGTGCGGCGGTGTCGGCGTGGTAGCGCGCCCGTACTCCGTACCTCGTACCTCGTACCCCGTACCCCGTATATGTGTATGTTTATGTGTGTCTTTTTATGTACACGGGAGGACGGCAGGGCAGCCCAGCCCATCATTCCCACCCATCAGCAGCCCAGCCCATCGTTCCCACCCATCAGCAGCGCAGCCCATCATTCCCACCCATCTGCCAGCAGGCCCTCGCAGTTGGCCGCTCTTTCCTTGGCGCCCCGTGCGCGTGTCCTGTGTTGTGTCCCCCTTTTTGTGCCCTTTTGTGCCCTTTTGCTCCGGCTGCCTCCAGTACAAGGCCCTGTCCCCCTTTTTGTCGAACACACGACAACGAAACCGTCCTTCCTTTTCCTCATCCTGCGCCGCTCCCCCTAACCCCCCTGTGGCCCTCCCGTGCGCACGGCCCCGCTGCCCAGCGACTCCTCACCCCACACACCCCTAGACTGTTTTCTCGTTTACCCCTGCCAACCCCTTCGCCTGGACCGCCCAGACGCGGAGGCTGCCAGCCCGGACGGCGCCCCGCGAGTGGACGTCACCATCGCGGACTGCGGGTTGGTGGTGGGCTGAGGACGGGGAATCGAGGAGGGTGCTTGCGGGCTAGAGGGGCGCTAGAGGGCTAGAGCTTCCTAGCGGAAGGTAAGCACGGCAGGAACGGGACGGCTGGGGCGGGGGCTCCGCCACAGTGGCGGGGCAGGTGGCTGTGGGCGGCCCGGAGCGGTGGTGTGGAGCTGTGCACCCGCCCCTTCCGTCTCCCCCCGCCCGCCCCAGCGAGACATCCGCGCAATACTGGAGTACACAAACCGGTCGTCTGCGCCCGCCCGCCCATCGGTGGCTGCGACCACATCCACCGATGAACCGTTGTGCACCATGTTACGGCGGGGGCGGGCGTCCACGGGCGGGCGAGGGCTTGGTCAACAAAGAAGCCCGCCCGACCACAAAAACACGTCATTAATACAGAGCGTGCCTAGGAGAAGAAACCCGCCCAACCGGGCCCGGGGACTGCAGAGTGCGTGTTTGTACGGTGGTTTGCTAGTCACTTGCGGATTGGGTATGGCGGCGCGGGCTGGGCAGCCTGTCGCACGTTTGTACGGCAGCCTGTCGCACGTTTGTACGGCAGCCTGTCGCACGTTTGTACGGCAGCCTGTCGTACGGTTGTACGGCAGGGTGATGCAGGGTAGGGCACGGCAGGGTGGTACAGCGTGGAATAGGGAAGGTGGGCGCGTGGGGGCAGATCCGCGAGTGGCCAGCCGACGGCTTCCCTCCCTTTGGCCAGTGCGGGCTGTGGCGGCTGTGCGGGCAGTGGGGGCGCCCGAATGTGGACAAGGACAGCAGACTGGCCGCAGTGGGGCCTCGGCGAGTCTGAGGGTCCTTGAGGGAAAGGAGGAAGAACGAACGAATCAAGGAAGAAAGAAAAAACCCAATGTGAAGAGAGGCGGTCCTGTAAGGTGAAAGGTGAGGCGGTCCTGTGGCTGAGAGGCGCTGGGAAAGAGAGCACGGCGGATGCCGTCCTGGGAGAAGACCGATGCCCGTTTCGCAGAGACGGAAATCTGCCGTACTGGGGCGGGAATCGTTTTGTGGCGCGGGCGGCGAATTAAAGATTCTTACCGTGGATGGTAACCGCTTGGCCCTGCAGCCGCCGACGGCCAGCTCGCTCCGGCTCGTCCGAGACCGGTCCTTTGCCGCCGTTGCCGCGCGAGGATGGGTCTGGTTGCTTTTTGCCCGAGGTGACGACCCTTTCGTTTATTGGGCAGACGGCGTGGGACGCCTCGGGGTATGTCCGTCGCCGCGCACGACACACTCGCTTGATATGTTTTTCCTACGGGCGCACGTCTCTCTGGTTGATGATTGTTTAATGCGAAACTGTTCAGATCGATTGCGAATTTTGGGTCTCCAGGGCAGAATCATGACGGGCAAGCCGTCCAACCGCCTGTCCTGCAGCCGAATGATGACTCACGGATGCTGCAAGTCAATCAGGAAAACTTAACAGGAACAATATTTGAGGAAATCATAACGTGCTTTGAAGCTGGACCATTTGGCGACCTAAAGGAGGCCCAGTGATCGCGCTCTCGGCGGACATGAGTCAGAACCAGCACCCATGCTCATGCGAAATCCAACAGGTCAGAGAATATGATTGTGTTTCTCATCAAGTGTCTAACTACTCAAAGGCAATAAGCAAATACACAGCATTCGGAAATCGGAATACAAGCATGCAACTTCCTTGGGAGTTGTTCGTTAGAGAGCAACGTCCTCGGCTCTGAAATGTAGCCGTTGATGAGTATCTTATGTAATAAAAACCCACTGCATTTATGAATTTATTTCAGGCTTCTGCCTGCTCTCTTGCCAACTGCCGTATGGCCTGCAGCCTTGAAACCGAGATGCTCGCCCTGCCCAACGATCGCCCGCATGAAAAAACATCAATAATTCAAAAAGTCACATTATTTGTTACTGACTTATTTAAAAGAGCCTTGCATCAAGTCAGGGACTGTACGAGCACTTTTGGCCTCGCTCGTAGGCGAGGCCTGAAGGGAGGCCATACCACTTCACGACGGCGGCAGTAAACATTCTTTTTACTTGGTATTACCAGAATTAGCTTCGATTTACGATTTACAATATTGCTTCGCATTGCCGCGACTGTTGACTTGCTAACTCACAACCACGACTCAAGCACCCGCGCCCTTCGCCGCTGCTCATAATTCTTAGGAAGATGAAGTACCTCTTTTCAGCGCTTGTAACATTATTGTCCCTTGGGTGAGTTACATCGCTCAGACTGCGTTCAACGACACGGACAGCTCAAGACTGAAGCTCGATTTGCTCCCCTCCAGCGTCGTCCGAGCAGGCAAATATAACCTCACCGGCACCTTGAAATCCTCCCTTGTGGTCAGCCATGATCCGCCCACCGAGACCTGCCTAGGTGTGTGTTCGACGGGAACCGGTCGGGCTGGTGGCAGCAGACACGGTCGACGCGCGGCGCGATGGACTGCGCCGACATCCTCGATGTCTGTCTGTTGTATGTATGTCTTGTGTGCCGCACATCAGTTTGACATGCTGTGGGCATTTCTGTCGTTTACGGAGAGTAAAGCAACAGTCATGAAGGCGCACCATCACATGGGGACACGTGAGGGATCTCGATGCATCGATCCGCCCGCTTAGCTGCGTCGTAGGTGCGTGACAAAGCACACACACACACACATACAATTCACCTCTGCCATCGAAAGTCGAGAGGTAAAGCCAGGCTTGGGTTTGGGTTTGAGTTTGGGTTTGGCCTGTCTGAGTCCACGGTTTGTGCTGCCGTACTGTACGGCTGGTGACGAGGACGTCTTGGCTGCCCGCATCGATCGAGGACGAGTGCAGTCGGACGGCGATTCAAGGGCCACCACCACCAGGGGGTTACAGGGCGTTCCCGGTCGCCATATCGTTCTGGTGCCTGTGTTGGCATCGGCACCCGGATGTGTTCGAGCACTGTAGCGACCGGCAACAGCCAACCGAAAATTATTCAAAGCCCCAACGGAGCAGCGCCAGGACACGCTTAGGAGCGCGCCGCGCGCTAAGTTGCAAGCCCGCGCGTGTGTGTGGGTGTGTGTGTGGGGGGGGTGGGGGTGGGGGTACATGTACTGCAGCGGCCCCTGGACGCGCCGTGTACGGAGCCTTGGGTGAAACCCTAGAGATTCGTTGAATCCGGGCGGGCCAGAGCTTGGGGTCGGAACCGTCTGTGCCGCACTCGACCGCCCCGGCGTAGCCACGATGCGCGCGGTGGAGCCACCGCCACCGGGACTCCCGTAGAGGCGATGCGATGGAGCCATATCGTTCTGACGGAGCCGTCAGTCAATAATGCACACGGTGGCGGGTGGCCTGACACCCGTATGCGTACGCCGTTCATGCCACCCCCGTCCGCTCGGGGATGTCCGCATGCCACGCCGAGAGCCTGGGTGACGGCGGCGGGCCTTCTCAACCTCTGTCGTACTCGTCAAGCTGTGCGGAATGGGAGTCCTCACCTACGCCGTTCCTGCGCGATGTGCCCTCCCTCCCTGCCTCGCCTCTATCTCCCTCTTGCCCTCCCTCGACTCTTTGTGCCGCCGCGCGCGCGCGCACCTCCGCGCCGCCGCGCCTCCCGCCGGAACCATCGCCCGCGGATCGCGTCGCCGTCACGCCGCGCGCCGCAGTCCCTGGAGTCTGCTTTCCAAGTGAGTACGTACGGCACTCATGTACGACAGTTTGATGGGGGCCCCCGGCGCTCGAGTTGGTGTATGGTGCGGTTGTGTCTTGTGTTTGTCTGGGGACGTGGTGGCCCCCATGCGGACGTCGCGCTGCGCCCATGATCCAAATCCAGATTTACAAGGACAGTACTCATCCGCACCCCGCCGCCCCCGATTCCATCCAACGTCGCGCTGCGCCCATGATCCAAATCCAGACATACATTTACTCAATTCTCGCCCCGCCGTCGCCGATCCCTCCCCGCCCCCGACCCCTCCCCGATCCCTCCTCCGCGGGCTCAATGACGTCACCGCCCGTCGCCGCTCCCGTGAACCGCGTCCTCTCTTGTCCCAACGCCTCCTCGCACGGGACACCACGAACCGCTGCCGTACCGTACGACAGCCAACCAGACCGTCCCGGGGCAGACCCTGTGGTACTGGTGCGGCTTCTACACGACCCACAAGACGATCTACACCGTCACCTCCACACACGCCACCAACAACTTCTCGGGCACGTGGCTCATTCGCAGGAGCGTCCTAGAGGTATGCCCGGGCTCCGGCGGCGGCGGGCAGGGCGGTGTGCATGATGGCAGCAGCAAGGGCAGAGAGCTGTGCTTTTGGCTGGCTTGTTGGTTGGCTTGTTGGCCGGCGTGTTGGCCTGTTGGCTGAAGTCGTCGCGCATTCGCGATGCGTGTGTCGATGTGAGCCGATGCTTGATCGTGCCGTCCCCTGCGCTTTGTGCTTGTTGCAGCTGCCGTGTACACGCAAACGCACACTCACCCTCCTCCAGTTTCCTTTGGGACACCCCGCAGTTTCCTTTTACACTCCACGCACACGCGCGCACACGGACATGCACATGCCCCGTCCATACGCACCGCTACCCGCTAAGCGCGTTCAGAAATGAAACCCGCCCGCCCGCCCCCAAAGCGTGTGTGCGCTCGGTAATGACGGGGACAACCCGCCTCGTCACTCGAAAGAGCGGCGCGCGGTCAGTTCCCGGAACCCCAGCAGGCTGCGGGCGCGCGGGTGCCGCTCTGCCGCCTCCCCCAGAGCGCCGCGCAGCCGCCTCCCCCACATGCGCCCGTACTTGGCTAACCTACCGCACGCCGCCGTTCAATTCGTTGTGTGGTGCCTTGCCGTACAGAGCTGTGCGTTGGTCAACCTGCCAACGGTCGAGAGCTGCCCCACAATCCCCGGTGAGCATCATTGCAGTCTGCGGCGCGGGGGGGAGGCCGCGTCGGCCCCGTCCCGTGTGTTTAGGAAAGGAACCCGCCCGCCCGTGTATGTGTGTAAAAGATATAACTGTGTGTGTGTTTTGTTCCTCCCTGTGCTGCGCGTGTTGTCCGTCGTGTTGTCCGTCGTGTTGTCCGTCGTGCGTCTGTGATGAGGAAAGCGCGTGTTGGTGCGCGTAAGAAAGAGACGCTGTCGCACAGGGCGGCTGCCGTATTCCGTGACGACGCACTCCCATCGCCGCGTTCGACCATCATCAACCGCGCACATGACCTCGCATGCATCACTGGCCGCCCTCCCGGCCGCCGTATGTATGTACGGAGCGCGCAAACTGTACGACAAGTCACCGGGGGTCTGCCCTGAGCTGCCCCGTGCTCGCTTCACCCCTCCCCGCACAGAGAGCTCCTGCTCGGGCAAGAAGAGCTGCACGGTCCGGTTGTTTGGGCTGGTTTTCTTTGACGAAATGTGAGGGCGCGGGGCGGGGCGGGGGGCGGGGGGCGGGGCGGGGGCCGGGGCAGGGCGCGAGGCGCGGGGCCTGGGGCGGAAGGGGGTTGCGCTCCCATGATACCCTCAAGTTGCTAGATGGCAATTGTAGAGTTGATGTTTGGCAGTTGCCGCATGAAAGCCGGGCGGGAGGTTGCTGCGAGAATGCGCACCGGGCGGTTATCAGTTGGGAGGGGAGGAGCGGGAAACACACAGACAGGCCTCTCGACATATGGCCAGGCAGGGGTGCGGAGAGGCCTACAATGGCCCGGAGCCGTCCCACGGTGACTTGGAGTCATGGACACGAGTGTGGAAGGGTCGGGCCGGGAGGCGGCGGGATGGGGGCCCTGCCAAGATGCCATGCTGGCGGACGGGGGAAGGGGGACTGGGGAGTGGGCGGCCGGCCGGGGGAGTGGGCGGCCGGACCCCTGGACTGTAGGGCATGGACGTTACCCGGGACGCTCTGTCTGTCCTGGGCTGTCGTGCTTGCTCCGTGTATGTTTTACCCCCGGAATCAACCCATCCTGTCCGTTGAGTACCGTCTTGGCGTCCTGTCGGCGTTCCTGTCGGCGTTCCTGTCGGCGTTCCTGTCGGCGTTCCTGATAGTGTTCCAGGTGGTGATCCCGATGGATGGTGGGTGCTCCCGCTCCCGCTCCCGAACAGGTGCTTGATGATCATCAACAACAAGGCCGGCGCCATCGTGGCGTCCGTCCAGGTCAACAACTGGTTCAGCTGTAAGTACGGGATGGAATAGTACGGCGGCGGTACGACAGTCGCGTTATGTGGAGGAGGGGGTTTCTGCTGATTCAGGTGGAAAGCCGCAATGGCTGGGGTTTGAGAGGCGGCGGGAAGGGCAGAGCCCCCGCCCAGGCTCCAACCTATTGACTCAAGCAAGCCCGGATGAGCTGTAATCATTATCCCGAATCGTTCAAGCGCTTCCGCAGAAGCGGCCTTGCCACCACCGTACAAGTCACCGTACATGTGACCGTACACCGTCACTGTCACATGCCGGTGCATCATGACGGGTGGCCCCTTGCCTTGCTGCCTAGAATCACCGAACACCGATACGCGCGAATCTCTGCATGTCTCACCGCAACCCCAGATAGAAGCTGCCTTTTTTAACCTGTCGTTCGCAACCCCGGCCAACCTCTCGTGAACCACACGCTCTATCTCCCTGCAGCCTCCCGATACTACGGCACGGTCTTCACCGTCTTATTTGCCGTACTCGGAATCTCCGCGATTCTGTCCTACGTGGGCTACCAGGTGAGTTGGTTGCGCATTCCGGGCGTATATGAATGTACGAGCACAGCTCAAGCAGCAACAGACGCACGCGCTTGCGTGAACCGACATCTGCCGTACTACTGCCGTACCTGTGCCGTACAACTGCCGCACGCGCTTGCGTGATCCGCCATCCATCTAACTACCTCACTCACCCACTCACCGAGCCCCTCCATCCTCCCCAAAGAGCCTTAACCGATCCCGCGCGCGTGCGACGCATGTGCCGTATTACTGCCGTACCTGTGCCGTACTGCTGTCGTACAGATGTACAAGGGCATCACCTCTCCAGTGGGCAAGCCCAAGCCGCACGTGAAGCGCGAGGACGAGCTTACGGAGGTCTCCAGCTTCCTGGACGACCCCAAGGCCGACGGCAAGGCGGCGGTGCCCGTGCACAAGTCCGCCTGGTACCACAAGATCTTCTTCAGCTTCAGGAACAAGTCGCGGGGATCGGACAAGAGCGAGCCCTGATGGACCTGATAGACCTGATGGATGGGAATGCAGTGCACTGTACTGCACTGCACGCCAGCCACCCCGCGACGCGTGTCTGTCGATCGGTTACCAGCGACGCAGAAGCAGAAGCAGCGGGGTGGGAGGTGCATTCGCGGGTGGTGGAGAGAGCGAGGCCCACCGCTGCTGCGGCTGCGGCTGTAGTGGCTGCGGCTTTGGCGGCTGCAGCGGCTGCGGCCTCGGCGGCTGCGGCGGTTGCAGCCGGGAGCAGATTTTCCTCCTCGGAAGAGCTGTCGGAAGAGGTCAGCGGCGGAAGCTTGCGTATGAAAAAGCTGCGTTAAGGTGACCGAGGGGCCGGGAGTGGTGCCGGCGGTCGGAAACCTGACGGAGGGGAGGGGAGGGGAGAGGAGGGGAGGGGAGGAGTCCGGGCCGGCCTGCTGCGTCGACGACTGATGCGTGGCCGCAGCGGAGCGGCCTCGCGCTCTGTCTCTCTGTCTGTCTCCCTCTCTCCCTCTCCCTGTCCCTCTCTTTGGGCGGTGCAGATGGGTGGCGACGACGAACGTTGCACATGCATGAACTGCGGGGACTGCATAATTGTGTTGCTTGTTTTTCGTTGCGTCAGCAGCCGCGTGTTCGGCGAGGGCCGGGGGGGGGTGGTGTCTCGCGTGTGTGTGTCTCTGTATGTCAGACTGGGTTGTGTGCATCACACCGAGTGTGCATCAGAACGCACTTCACGGGGCGCGACACGTTTGTTTCGGACATCGTACAGAATGATCGATTGAGAGAAGCCACACCTTCGCGCGTGGGTGTATGTTTTGTGACACGAGGCACACAAACATACATACGTGCCCCACTGCAGTCAGCCCGCTTACCCGCCGTCCTCCTCCCGGCGTGTTGAGTGGATGGGTTCGTTAGGGCTTTGGGGAAGCCCGTTCGGGGGGTTGGGTGGGAGTGATCCATCCAGTGTTCGTACACCGTTGGTTGGGGGGATCGAGTCTTGGGTTTTGTGTAAGCTCGTGTGTGTTCGTTTATGTGGTGGTTTCGCTCGGAGGACTGCGTTGGCGGCACTGCTCTTTGGTATAATGACGGTAGCACCGCACAGCATGGCACGGCACAGCACGGCACGGCACAGCACGCACCTGTCCGATGGGACCGAAAGCGCTGAACTTGCGCGCGCGTGTGTGTTTAGAAATGCAACCCGCCCGCCCGCCCGATCCACACACCCGCCCGCGTGTGTGTGTGTGTGTGTGTCTCTTGAGTGGGTGGGGGCCGGTGGGGGGGGCCCGCCGCCCGGGGTACGCGCACACACGCGCAGTGAGTTAGGTGTGTGTGCTCTGGCAGGTAGGTCGTCTAGGCACAGGCCGTGGCAGCGCGGCCCCGTTGCCCTCCCGTGCGCCGTGGATGGACTGGAAATTGAAATAATCGCCCACGCACGCGCAACGGGGCGCATTTATTACCGAGGACACCCGACGGACCCACCCCGCTCAGATCACTTGCTTGGTCGACCTACATCAATGGCCTGGTCGGCCCACATCAATGACCAATATGACCTGCTGGCTTACTGCACAGGAGAACTGAGCCGCGAAAAATGACGCGTCGGTCCAGCTTGGACCGTGTGTGTGGGTCGACGAGCTTGGCGGGCGTGGGTTTCAGTCGCTGGTTTTGTTCGTTCCTCGTGTAGAGATACCGGCGAGGGAACATACAGATGAGAATTGAGAAAGTGTCGCACCGCGAACAACAGCGTGCAGCGTGGTCGCGCCGCCTGCTGTGTGTTTGGCTTGGAAGTAAGCATGCAAGGACTTGGCCATGTGTATGTGCGGCGCGGTGCCGTACGTACGACGTTACCTAGGAGGAGCCCGAGCGACGCGCGCGGGCGGGCAGCAGGAGCTGCCGTAGCAAAGCAGCAGAAGTCGCGGGTCAGCAGGTGATCGCGAACGACGGTGGCTGTACGGGAAGTTAGTTGGTGGTTGGTCGTTTGGACCTTGGCGCCTGAAGGCGGATGAAGGCGGCACAGCAGCACTGATTTGTTACTTGGAAAGGATCTGAGGGTCTGTTACTACCACCTAATGCTGGAGGTAGGGCATGCGCTTGGATTAGAACGAAGAGCCGGACCTTCTGTCAGGTCCCGCCACGGTGTTGCGTGTCCCTGCCTCGCACCCACCCTGGAGTGATGACTTGCATGCAAAAAAGGACGCACGAAAGCGAGTACGACAGTGCTCGTACGCTGCTGCTCGCTCAAATCCGTCCGTCCGCTGACGGCGAACTGTGAAGTTAGTCTGCTCTGACTGTCGTACCTGCAGACGCCCTCACGATAGATGCCGTATTTCGCCCCAGGGTGGCGACCCACGGCTGCTGTCAGGAAAACAATGCCACCACTGTAATCTGTGGAGGAAAGCTTGTTTGCTGATGCAGACCGACAGGGCGGGGGTGTCCGAACCCCGGACGGATGAAGCCCCAAACGTTCCCCCGCGCGGGGGTGTGGGCGTCCACTCGATTCGTGTCTGACCCAAAGGCGGCCCGCCTACGTACAGTCGTGCTGTACATCAAATGTTCCGCCTCCCGTCAAACTGACCAGTAGGTAAACCTACCGTACAGTACTTCTGCACTCACCACGATATAGAGCCCCGAGTAAGTAAAAGCGAAGCCACAGCTGCGAACGAACACGCCTGCTGGTGGTGCGCTAGCAACCGTCCGTCCACATCACCGCACCGAGGACCGCAGGCTGCTAATTATCGCCCATAAACCCGAGGGATAGGGTAAACGATGGGCACGCTACGGCCATCTATGGGTACGGGTAACTGTGGGTTCTGGGTACGGCAATCTGCACTGCAGCACGTCCGCAATCATATTTACATGGACGGATATTTACATGCAGGGCACCTCGTCCGCCTGCTGGAAGTTCCCCCTGCCCGGTGCGGCCCCCGAGGACGCCCCCTTTACTACCCCTCACTTCGTGAACAGCCTCACTGCAGCAACAGCCATCCAGCCAGTGCAGCAACAGCCACTGCAGCAACAGCCACTGCAGCAACAGTCACTGCTGCGACTAAACTCACTGTGCATCAAAATGATCAGCACCTCCACAAGGACCTGCAGTGCCACGTCAACAGAGCAAACTACCACCGTACAGGACCCCCTGCACATGCGCAAATGCTCTCCCAGGCTGGCGTCGGAGCCGCTGACTGCGTTGCGATGGACCCACCATCGGGGCCAACCGGACCAGTGAATGACGGCACCAGCCCAGGCGAGCCCAGGGCCCCTTCCTCCCGCACCTGCCGACAACACCACCGCTCTGGTTGCGTGGACCATCACTCTTCCGCAGCCGCACTCTCAGTGTTGATCCTGGGTTGGGCCTGGGCAGTGGGTACGGCATACGGGCCTTCCCCGGCCGCAACCGTGTCGTACTTAGCGTGCACTCATTCCGTACCATCGACAAACACACATCCTCCGCAGAACCCGCCGGTAACCCGGGTACCCGGCTGTACGGCAGGTTCCCTAAGTGGCGCCCCACGAATCCCTCGCCGCGTGAGAGCCTCGCCCCTGCTGTCGTACTTGAGCGCGCGGAGCTGCTCCCTCACAATTCCGTTACCGATGACCCGCGGGGTCCGCTGTAACATCATTCTTAATAATAATTCCGTTACAGCCACAGCTGCAGGATTGCATCACCTACCATGTTGTTGGACAGAGTTGCAACTCGGCCCGAACCTGCCCGCCAACAACAGCTCCTCTGCCAGACCTGCGCCGCCCCATCGGCTCAGACACGACGCCAGCACCTCGCCCTCCCGCGCAAGGCCCTCGTCGCCCGCGGCCCGTCGGTCTGCCGCCAGGCTGCGGACGAGCTCCGGGGGCCATTACGACACGGGCTGCTGTGCAGGTGCTGATTCCGCCGCTGCCTCACCCTCGGCCGCCGCTGCGGCGCCACCGGCCTGGTACTCACGGCAAGCAAGGTCCAACCGGACTAAATCGCTAACAACCAGCAGCCATCGACATTGAGAGATAGGCGCAGGTCTGGATGCAGGATGCAAGAAACCCGCAGCCCTTTCCTAAACGCATCATGCGCAGTATGTAAGCTAGAAAGGGTGCGTTTTATTTGGGCTCTGTGAGACATCCCAAGTGTGCTTGACATGTACGAGTTCTTGACTGCAGTGTTTTGAATATAGTTATTATGCAAACAGAATCGAGATCGTACTCGTATCGCTCCAGACCGTTCGTACGACCTATGTGATGCCCGAGTACATAGTCCCTGCCGTTTTTCTCGGTGTTTTGTACACTAATTTTAGGTTCCTGAAGTTATTATTGTTCGGTGAATCCGACCCGATAAGTTCGACAAACGTAGTTAGTCTGAGCCGTCAGGTTCCATCCTCAGCTTCGAAGCTCTTGCGGACGACCGGCGGCTCCGTTCGCTTGCTGCTACGTACGTTCCAGAGGTGGGAACAAAGAATGCGCCCTCGCCTGCATCGCTTGAATGTTGATGGCTGGTCCCTTTTGTTCCTTTTCTTTGTACCTGGCGTAATCATGGTAATAGTTCAATCCTATTTTTATAATCAGATTATTGGCTTTATTCTTGGTATTGTTATGCCGATACCTGGTCGATCAGCCGGGACGTGAATATCGATTGATGATTCCCGGACCAGCAAGCGCGCGGCTGATGTTGTTGCCCGTTCAACGTAGCCGCATAATGTCTAGATCGCTGTTCTTGCATGCGAGGGCCTCTGCAAAGCATCCTCAGCGTACATCGTTAGCGTCCCAGCGGGGCGTAGAAACGGTGAAGCTGACCTATAACATAAACTAAAGAATAAATGGCAAAAAGTAATGATGAGTTGCAATGCAATTGAATCATGCCTCAGCCAAAGACTCGCATAGCGGCGTGGACAGACAAGCTTGAAAACTATGCCTTCTTATGATACAATCATCTTACTATACTGCAACCGCTGCATCCTGTTTTTGCATGACGTTACGTCTTCTTTTGACGTTGAAGCGCTTCTCGGCATGCATAGCCTGTTTGTTTTTTCCATTTAAATAAATGCTAAACGCGTTACCGTTGCCTTCATGATTAAGCTGCATGCGCTGCTGTGCGAGTGGCGCGAACCCGCGTCCTAGAGCTTCTTCACGCTTTTCACGCACAGCTAGCACCTTTCTACCCCACCCGACATACGCCATCCGAGCGCCCAAGCAAGCCTGACAAAATTTTATTAGCTATCAATTGTATAACTTCCTTGGTGAAAAGCTCACCGACGGTCTCGCGGAGAACTTTTTCACCGTATCCTTGGGGTCACCTTAATTCTGCAGGGCAAGAGAATGACGATGAGTCAGGCAATCAAGCAACGAATCCTGGAAAACTTCACTTTCTCACAAACCACCACCCGGCGCGATCCGGCGCGCGCTGATCTGCTGGCCATATCCAACACTTGCGTATAAAAACAACAGTTCGCACTAGTTGCGGTATCTAATACTTGGTATGATCATGGGGTTCCCTTATGTAGTCCGTGCGTGGATGGCACGTCGCCACGGCATCCTTGGTGGCAGCGGCGATTATTGTATGTGCGCAGTAGTGAGCCTCATGAGGCTCACTACTGCGCACATACACAAAGGGGCGGTGCGTGCGTGATCACGCACGCACCGCCCCTTTCCCCTCGAACCCACGCTAAGGGTTGCCAGGGGGATACCTCTATCTGTATGTGCTGCATATATTGACCGACCATAGCGTAAACCCGCCCGCTTGACATGCAGATGCCAATTAACCCTTACTGTTCATGCAGCTCACTGCTGTGGTTCGAGCGCAGGTATCGAGCGGCGGCGGCACGACGGACGAACCCAGAACCGGATATAAGGACACGTGCATATATAGCTAGCGGCAGATAAGCAAGGCAGATATTATACGTACGTACATAAATGGCTGGGATTAGCGGCAACGTCCCTGCGGTTGCACTACTGCTGGCGAACCGGCGACGACGCGGCTCCACCGCAGCGGCGGGACCCTCGGCGGCAATGGTGGTCGTCGCACCGCCGCTGCCACTGCTGCTGCTGCTGGTGCTGCCACTGCTGTCCTCGATGCTTTCGGTGTCCTTCGCTCAGACAGGTGCGGAACTGACGTGCGTGCGTGATTGCTGGGTTGAATAATAATGATATATATATATATATATATATATATATATATATATATATATATATATATATATATATATATATATATATATATATATATATATATATATATATATATATATATAATACCATACACATAATAATATACATGTAATATAAATATGTTTCATTACGCTGGGCAAACACTATATATCGTGGATGAAGGGGCGGGGCAGCGGCGGTACCGTTCATTCATCAGCCGCCGAATGATCACTTGCCATTCGCACCACTGACAACCGCCTGCGGGGCGACCCACTGCAACCAATGCTACCGATCTCGGACCACTCCAGCGCCACTACACACGCACGCACAGGACTACTGTAAGCACACGCAAAGGCGTACGTAGCTGACCCGGGATGCATGACTCGGGGCTGCTGTAAGCCTGGCTTACACTCGCTCCATCCTAGCTTGCTTGCATGGACGGACCCAGCCAGCCGTCCATGCATCTGTTCGCCAGCAGTCAGTGCGCCGGGCTGCTTTATTTCTTGTCGTGCATCATTAGGACAGTTGCACAAAAAACAAGTGTCGTGTTAACTAACACGATGTCGAGCGATGTATGCCGGCCACGTGTGATGTGCACGCGCTCGATCGATCGCCCTCTTCATTCACTTGCTCCTATCTATGTACGTACCCGCCATGCATGTATGTATGTATGTATGGTCCATCGATATCCCACGCACGCACGCACGCACGCAATCGGCCCTTCATCGCTTCTGCCGCCCTGCCTGCATTATTTGTTCGTTCCCGCCCGCAGCCAACCTGGCCCTGAACAAGCCGGCCTTCGCCTCCTCCGCCTACAGCACCGGATATGCGGCGAAGTACGCTGTGGATGGCAACACAAACAGCTTCATGCAAACCAGCCTGAGTGACACCGCCAAGTGGCTGTTGGTCGACCTGCAGGCGATCTACAGCATCAGCCGCATCCGTTTGTGGAACCGGCAGCTGATGAGCCCCGAGTACATGGCCAACGCGGTCGTCTCCATCGGCGTCGGCAGGGTCACCAACCAGAGCGACCCGCTGGTGCTGCAGCTGGTCTGGCAGCAGACCGGGTCGGGCAAACCGGACATACCGTACTATGACATCGTGCTGAACCCGCCAGTGGCGGGCAGCTGGGTGAGGGTGCAGAACGGGCAAGGTGCGTACGCATGGAGCATGTGCGTGATCGATTGTATATGCTGTCGGACATGCAATGCATTAATTCAGCTAGAAGTATGCTTGTAGCTAATATAAAGTACGTACGGACTTTATAGCGGAGCCCAGCCACACACCTAGCTAGGGATTGCCGGGCCCCGCGCGCCCGGACAGCCTGCTGGCTCTAACGCACGCGGCCGCCCTTGCTTGGTTTCGCTACTTCCACAGTGTCGTACGTGCTGGCGGTACCCGAGCTTGAGGTCTACGGCACTGTTCGGGGTGAGGATCATATATATTTTGAAGGAATAGAGTAGCGGCAACACGCGTGTACAGTTGCGGTAGCTGCGGCGAGCGCACGGGCCTGTATGTGTTCGTTGTTGGTCATCAGTGGCAGTGGCAGCGTGTTGTATCATGCCTTGTCAGAAAAGGACCAGCTGGCAGCAGATGCCTTCCAGTGACATCTCATGATACTTATCCAGGATCGTTATACACTACACAGCGCGGGGTGTTGCAGGTCTTATTATCTTCTTATTATTCTTAGAAGTATTGATATTCTTCCTGTTATCCATAAATTTATTGAATACTGTTATGTTTATTACTTCATTGTGATTGATTTGATTTTATTGTAGTGTTATTTATTTTATTTTATTTATATGTTGTTCTATCTTTTATTGGATTCTTGTTGGGTTTGTGATAATGTAATGAACGTTACAGCAAATCCCCCAAAGGGATCTCAACGAACGGTGCATATATTCTATTTAGTCCAGGGCAAGTAAGCCCCAGCAGGCCCCACTAGCCCCACCGACAATGCGGAAAGACATTGTGAGTAAATTTGTAGTTCGCGTTACTGTTGTTTTTACGTACTGCTTGTCTATTTGCATGCATGTTGTTAATATTCGTACGCATACACCTGACAACTTATTACACATACACGCAACATACACACGCAGGTCCGGCAGCATGCCCTCGCGGGTCAAACTTCTGTGCTCAAGCGGGCATGACCATAACCCAGTTGGACTGCGACGGCGACGGCATGCTTGATCAGGCATGCACCGACATCAACGGAGCGCGCGGAGCTGCTCTGTCCACCAAGCTCTGCGATCCCACCGACTCAGCCACCGGCTGGCCCATGGCGCCCGCCAGTGCCTGTCCCGCCAGGTTCGGAGGTGGGTAAAGTGTAGGGTATATAGTAGTAGTACCGTTACAGTGTGGATAGGCTTCCGGGCCCTGTCTAAGGGTTTATATCGCGGTTTTATATGATGCTATAGGACACCTTCAACCATCATCACACCGAACCTACGCCATACGAACCGAGGGTCCAAGGCGGTTGATCCTGCCAACTAAGAATCCCACCTCATCCATTCATCCGCACATCCGTACGCAGAGACAGAGGCTCAGCGATCGCCACCGATCTAGCGTGCGAATCTCAATCCATCCATCAACTGTGATCTCAACTCCACATCTCAGCAGCTAGCCATAATCTCATGCTTCCGAACAATGTCGGGGGTCACCCTTGGACTCGAACCCAGGACCTATAATTAGGGTGTCGTTATCGCTAGCGTTTAGGTAGCCTAGGTAGCTGTCTAGGTAGCCTAGCTAGGGTTTATACATGACCAATTATCCAATCTAGCGCGCAGATATAATCAAAACAATCATCACAACGGCTTTCATGAGAAATTACTGTATCGATCGATTTCCTCCACGCACGCACCCATGGTTCCATGCATGGCTCACGTACAATTCTCCGATCGGCCCCCCCCCGCCCCGCCCGCTGTGCAGCCAACCTGGCCCAGGGCAAGCTGGCCTACTCCTCGTCTGTCTACCAGAACCAGACGTTGTCGTACCCGGCGAGTTACGCCGTGGACGGCAACAGGAACACCTTCATGTACACCCAGCCCACGGACAGCGCCCGCTGGCTGTCGGTGGACTTGGGCGTGCTGGCCAGCATCAGCCGCATCGTGCTGTGGCCCCGTCAGGACTGCTGCTTTGAGCGCCTAGCCAATGCCGAGATCAGGGTGGGCACGGTGCCGGTCGCGACCGCTGCCACCGACACGCCCGCCATCGTCAGAAACCCGTTGGTCTGGCGGCAGAACGGGGGCGGCAACGCCGCCGTACTGTCGTACCAGGTGGTGTTCAACCCGCCCATCGTCGGTCGCTGGGTGACGGTCCAGAATTTCCGCTCCGGGGTGGCTAGCGGTACGTACGGATAAGTAATCGTGTCCAAGCAACCGACATCAACGAGCGCGCGCGCGCCGTAAAAAAACATGTTGCAGGCGTAGCAGTTTCCCTACGTACGCACGTGCTTGATGGTGCGTGGCTGCTCGAATGCTTAATACGTATCGATCTATGCATGAAAGCACCGCAAGTTCCAAATGAGTTCAAACATATCGATGATAGTCCTAATGAATCTCATCGTCTTTATCTGCTTGCATCGTCGTCGCGCTACCACCGCGCGCCCGCCCACCGCGCCGCCGCCTACCCAGCTGTAAGTCAGTACGTACGTACGGCAGCGTAGGCAATAATAAAGGGGTCCCCAAGCAGCCATCCGGCGGTTAGCCTTTGTGTCTTATTACACCGACCTACCTGCTGACTGCCATGCATGCAGTGTTGCTATCTTCCAAAACGGGGAAATAGAATTCCGCAGATTTCCGTCCTGTCGCCAGTAGCCAAAAAACCTTCGGCAGGGCAGATTTTGGGGCGCTTCCTAGGTGCCAGGAAATAAATACTTCCGAGTCAGGCCGGAAATATTTCTGCGTGTTTCGACAGCAGGGCCACTGCTACCACAGCTACGACAGGGATTTTCAGTCTTGGAGGCCTGAAGCGCGCTTTCCTTGCGTCGCGGATGCATATGGGAGGGTGGCCAGGAGTTGGGGACACGGCACTAGAGTGTGTTTTGGCGGTAGACAGGTGTACGACGCAGGGATTGCCCCTGCGCCTGCAGATTTCCAGGCCCTTTTGGTAGTCTGGAAAATAGTTGGGAGGGCAGATTTCCGGCTCTCCACAGCGTCAAATAAATGAAATCTCGCAGGTTCCTTGGGGGTCCGAGAAATAGAAAAATTCCGGGTTTTTTGCCCGTAAATATTCTTTTTATTTAAGATAGCAACACTGCATGCATGTATGCACCCTCCCGTTACTCCCATCGCCTTCGTTGCCGGCAGGCGATGACGCCGTGCTGCACCTCAGCGAAGTTGAGGTGTTTGGGAGTACTGCTGGGAGCGCGCTGGCTGCGAGCAATTGTGAGTGCTGTACTATACCACTAATAATGCCACTGTTTATTCCTGTCTGCCGCTGCATGTCGGTGAATGCAAGTTATTGCGTACGTCCCCGTTGTGTACCACGCACGCACGTACGTATGTGTGGTTGAGCCGTGCGGGTTACTGTTTATTTGTGGTGGCGTAGCGAGCGTGGCTTGATCGTATTCTTCATTTGCTTGCTTGCTTGGGAGCGAGCGAGGTACGTAGCCGTAGGCACGCGGGTTATTACCGGGGGTGGGCCCCCAGTAATCTAACCCAATGCAGTCATAGCATGTGCTGGTCACCGGCCCCACCTACCCCCGCCAATATATAATTCTATACGAACAAACTACGCACCGCACCTGCCGCGCCAACCGCAGCGGCGGCCGCCTGCCCGGTCATGCGCAACTGGTGTGCGCACTCGGGCTCGCGACTGGAGATGATCCAGTGCGACAACGACGGCATACTGGACGCGGTGTGCACCGACACCTACGGACGCCGGGCCGTCGCTCTGTCCTCCTTGTCTTGCCTTGACGACGACAGTTCAACCGGCTGGCCCATGGCGCCCTCCTCGTTGTGCCCGGCCAAGCTCCCGGGTAAATACCTACCTGCGCCAGACGTGTTTTTTGCCTGAATGCGTGGCCGCCTATCGATCTGATTGATGATCTCATGACAACCATATTTAATTGTCGTCTCTAAACCGCCCCCGAAGCGATCGCACGTGTGGATGGCGCGTTAGCTAGCTATCTCGATAGCTATGGGTAGGTAGCTAGGGTTCGTTCACTTCCCCTTGCCCGCCGGCGGCGGGTCCCCATCCAACTACCAAAGATTACGTACAACAACGACAACAAGAATAATAATCAATACAATTGTTATTCTTATTTTTAAACATTTTTTTATTCTCGTTTTTGGATGTGTTGTTTTACCCCATACCTTGTGCTTGCGTCCGGGGCGGCCGGCGGCTCGCTTGCATTTTATTTTTGAGCGCAGCTTGCCGCCCCAATAGCCAAGTAAGAAACATCACCCGCCATACACGCTAAATAATTTACGACCCGCCCCGCCCGCCGCCGCCCCGTCCCACCCTGCTAACCCTGCCTGCCTGCCTGCCCGCCGCCGCGCGCAGCCAACCTGGCCCTGGGCAAGGCCGCCTACGCCTCCTCCAGCGTCGTCAACACACCGGCCGCCGCCGTGGACGGCAGCGGGTCCACCTACCTGATCACCAGTTCGACTGACAGCGTCAAATGGCTGTCGGTTGACCTCGGCAGCGTCCAGACAGTCCGCCGCATCGTGCTGTGGCACCGGCCGGATTGCTGCACCGAGCGCCTGTCCAACGCGGAGCTCCGCGCGGGCACCACCGTCATCACCAGCGCTGCTGACTTCACCAGCCTCAGCTCCTTGAACCCGGTTGTGTGGCGGCAGGCCGCCGCGCCCTTTCCGCAGGGGCCGTCGTCGTGGCAGTCCTGGCAGATCGATCTGGGTCAGCCCACGAGTGTGCGGTGCATCACCCTCCAAAACGGAGGTGCGTGCGTGTAGTGTATGTGTACGTGCGTGCGTACGTTGCGTGCTGAGCCGCCGACCATCGGCCGGATGTGCGTGTCTAGCGTGTCTGCGAGCTTACATATGTTGAACAGCAAAAGTGCGCGGATACCCATCTATACCGGCTGATTTTTTGCTTACTTAATTGGCTAGCTACGACTTATCACCCACAAAGCGAGCTTGCTAGCTACCGCCAACCTGCTTGATTGCCTATGTAGCATCATCGCGGCTTGCTTGCTATCAGCGTACGTGGCCATACATACATCTCCGCTGAGGTCTATGATATTGTCATGCACAACTAATATAACGCGAGTCTGGATCTTTCCGGATGCACAGGTAGCTAGCATGGCGTCCGCGGGGTCCGCTGTAAAATCCTTAATAATGATGGTGTGCCTGCATATATTATATATACATACATATATAATAATACGTATTATATATTATATATTATATACATTATACGTATTATATATATTATACGTATTATATATATAATACGTATGCAGGCACGCCATCATTATTAAGGATTTTACAGCGGATGTTATTCTGTATGCATGACCCTATATAAACGTATATGTGTGTGTTACATGGTTGGGGGTGCGTAACCCCATACCTGCACATACCCATACGAGCCAAGGGCAAACAAAACGCCCAAACGCCCAAACGCCCAAAAGTATATATAACTACGTATGACCCTACATATACTACGACCCTATCTATATATATGCACTGTATGACAATATGACCCTTGCCCACGTCGTCCGTCCGTCTGTCTGTCCGTCTGTCCGTCGCCCGCAGGCAGCGGGGCGCTGGTCATCGCCGAGGTGGAGGTGTTTGCGGGTGCGCATGGAACGAATATTTAGAATATTTACGAGGCTCCTCGTCTGTGCCCCCTTATTAATGCTACACGCTAGGGCGGGCCCGCCCGGTTAAATATATTGTTTATCACAAATATAATGTATGGTACTTCTTTCTGCGGTGTATGGTGAGGAAGCTTCGGAACTATTTTTCAGTGGAACCCAATGGGGATAATGGGGATCAACGGTGTATACCAGGGCAAGCCCCAGCAGGCCCCACTACGTACATACGATACATAATGGGGCCTGTTGGCTCTTCGCCCGCCGCGCGCCACCCGAACCTAAACCCTTTATTTCATTCAGTTATATCATCTGCCGCCTAATTAGCTCCCTCGATCGTCGCGGGCATGCATACAGGGGTGAACACGCCACCCCATCAGTTCCCCACCCCCTTCGTTAATACACGCTATACACGCTAGGCTCCGGCCGGCGTACTATTATTACTATATTATTATCTGCATGCCTAATTTGCCTAACCTGCTGCCGCATTGCTTGCTTACGTGCGATTATTGCTGAGTTGCCTCCTCCCCTCTTGCTTTTCCGTGCAGCCTAACCGCTCAACTATTATTGAACGATAAACAATAATAATGAAACGGGGAACGGACCGGGCGGTGCGCGTGCGTGTATGCATGCGGTGGCCACCCGCCGTAACAGACGCACGACCGCCGTACTGATCAGTTTATTGTTTCAACATGTTTCGAAATTGTCGTACGGGCCCTACCTTATTATGGGAGCGCGGGAGCCGCGCCGTTCTAGCTAACAAAAGTAGTACGACAGTATGTAGCTGGTTGTCATGACTTATTATTCATGATGCATGAGGCTGTGATGGCAGTTTATCGATATTCGTTCCGATGATTCCATACATCATTACAAAGCGCCAACGGCGCAAATAAATGAAGTGTGGTGATGCAGGATTGCTTCGTGCGTGGTGTGATGAACTGCTTGCTGTTCACATTTGTCCGCGAATGGCGGGTGCTTTATGCTCTGTTGCCTGTGATTTGTGTCACAAACTGAAAATTTGGATTTCCTGCGTGGGGGTGCCCAGACGGCGATTTGTTCGTTGCCTGCGCGTTCATACACGCATTCGTTGATGAGCGATTATTAGGGCGATCGCTCGCCCAGAAGTTACGACAATCGCGCCGTACGTGTATGCGGAGCCTGATGAGCGTACCTATACGTACATACGTACTATACGTACGCATGTGCTGCATGCCCAGTGCGCTCTATCCGTGGCCGCCCCTGCCTACCACGCGCTGCTGTGTTGACGTAAGCAAGCAGCGCACTCGGTGTCCTAGCTCTGTGCATACTTGTAGTACTTGCTTGCTTGCCGGCGTTTGAAATCATCAGCAGTGCGCGCGCGCGTGTCGATGTGAACGAAATTATTGGCTGCTGCCTAGCACCCGTAGGAAGTTTATCGATTTACGTACTGCCGCCGGCGGGGAATGTATGTTCTGTATGTCTGTCCTCTATAAGTCTGACAGCGCCGCATCGGTCGGCAGCGTATCGTACCCTCGCTTCGCGCTGATGCCTTGTGCGTGCATCATCGGTGTACTCATCAGGGCACGCAAACCAACCCATACTTTTCCCATCCGTTTGGCTCGAGAGCTCTCCGTCGTAGCAGATTTGCGTGATCGCGCGCGACGCACGGATTGGCGCAATAATCTAGGTATATATTAATGTATGCCTCGCTGTTGTGTATACGTAGTCCACCGGTTTGGTGGCGTCAAAAGACACCGATTAGGAGACCTGCGGTAGGTTATATACAGGGCCTGCACGTCACAGATGACGTGGCCTCACCCCGAATATTCTCGGGCGACAGGTTCACGGCCGTCCAGACGAAGTTCCAGAAGATCCGAAGAAGTCTCCAATCGGGTTGCCAGTCAGCGCCAGGGAACACCCTGTCGTCCCTTGCGTAGCACGCACTCCCGCCGTACACTCATCACATACATCGATCCTCCCAGATTCAAAAGCGGATGAGCCCCGGAACCCGGCACCCGGCTGTACGGCAGGTTCTCCACGTGGTTCTCTCGTTCGGTGCCACGAACGAGACCCTCGCCGCGTGACAGCAGCCTCGTCGTCCCTGCCGTACTTGTGAAAAGAGCGCTCTGAGCTGCCCCCTCGCAACGCAGCTACAGCCACAGCTTGAGGACAGGATGACCGCAGGTTGGCGGTGGTGCTGCCCCTCAGCGCTCATGCACATGGCTCCGCCCCCGCCTCCGCCTCTCCCTCCCTGCTGACACGGATGACGCACTCCGCCTTGTGACCCGCCCGCCAGTGCGCTTTCTGGCAGTCAGGGCTGCAGTACGACACCGGCAGCGGCCACAGGCCTGCAGCCGCAGCTCCGCCTCTGTGTCGCCCTCCAGGTTGGTGCAGGCGGGGTTGGAACACGTGCGCAGGGCCGAGGACAGATCCGCCGGGAAGGCCAGGCTGCGAAGGGCCATTGCCATGACCGGTGCGGGCGGCATCATCCGCCCCGCACTGACCCGCGGGTCGACCGCCGTCGAACCCGCGCCGCCCCATCGGCTCAGACGCGACGCCAGCGCCTCCACCTCCCGCGCAAGGACCTCGTCGCCCGCGGCCCGCAGGTCCGCCACCAGGCTGTGGACGAGCTCCGGGGGCCAGTACGACACGGGCTGCTGTGCAGGCGCTGCCGCCGCACCACCACCTCCACCACCTCCACCTCGTGTCACATGCCCTCGGGCGCGACGGCGGTTGCTAGTGGCGTCGCGGCGGGCTGCAGTCGCCGAGGCGCCCACAGCGCCTGCCGCCGCCGCCGCCGCCATGTCTCGCACGTCTTGCGGCATAGCGTCCGCCACCATGATTAGCGCCCAAGCGAGGTGCGACCGCAAGTCCACCGGTCTGGACAAGCCGCTCTGCAGCGCCCTCAGACCGGTACCCAGCACCGACAGCACCTGGCTCCGGTGCAGCAGCTCACTCAGCCACCTGCCGTTGGCCCCGGTGGGCCCCGCAGCCCCAGCAGCAGGGGCGTCGTCGCCGGCAGGCCCGCTGCTGCCACTGCCGCCGTCACCGTCACGGCCACCGTCACGGCAACCGCTGACCAGTGCCGCCGCCAGCAGTACGGCCCACTTCAGCTGCAACTCCAACTCCCTCCAAAACACTGCAGGCAGCCACTGGTCATCCAGCTGGCCCCTGGGTGCTGTCCCCTCATCTTGGCGCAGCGCCTCGAAGTTCTGAATAAGCTGCTCTGCACTGCGCGGCAAGAATGACTCCGCAGCAGGCGACAGAACCGCCGCCACCCGCTGCAGTGGTTGTGGCAGCGGCGCCGCCGCGTTGTGCTGAAAAATAGAATGTGACGTGATGAGGTGCGATGCAAGAAAAGGGTTTCCGGATTAACCGCGAATGCTCAAATGTTCGTCGTTCGCTCTTGTGCCCCGGTGTGC
Source organism: Eudorina sp. 2006-703-Eu-15 (assembly GCA_003117195.1). Lineage (NCBI taxonomy): Eukaryota > Viridiplantae > Chlorophyta > Chlorophyceae > Chlamydomonadales > Volvocaceae > Eudorina > Eudorina sp. 2006-703-Eu-15. The sequence goes on from BDSI01000115.1 coordinate 311,123, forward strand.
CCGGGTTCGTTCTTCGGGTTTATTTCTTTTTTCAATTTAACCCCCGAGTTTGTGCACGTCGACGGCCCTTCCCGCGCGAATGATTCCGCCTGGAAGGTTTCCGGCATGACCTCGGAACGGGATGGCCTATGACCTTAGAACAGGTACTCCTTTGCAATCCCATTTCAAATGCCACGAGCTGGGGCTGGGTCTGCCTGACACAGCCAGGTCAACCCGCAGCCTTCCGACTGGCGCGTGTGGAACGAACGAACGAACGACCGACCCACGGGTCACTGTGAGGAGCGAACGATGCCCCGTCGCAACCAACTGGTTCGGTTATCTCTGCTGAATCTTTCTGCTCCCCGACTCCACCAGCTGTGCAACCCATAATGAAATGACGTTGTGACCTGAGATGGTGAATCAAGTTGCCCTCATTCCTGAAACGGCCCAACCAAGGTAAACCAGGGTAACCTAAACGGGCCCTGCTGTGGCAGCACTGATGAAACGGCCGTCGCCCCTCTCGCGCCAGGGGACCATCCCCCGGGCGCGGCATTCAATTCATCCACCTCCGGCACCGAAACCCTTGAGATGGGTAATGTACGGCACTGGCTCCGAAACCCGCTGTCCATCAGATATTTTGATTATTCCAGATGTTATGGGCTTGGGATTGCATTTTACTGCACATTTGCTCCCGCACGCTCTAAGCACACGTGCTCATCGCGAGGTCGTTCCCTGAGCTCACAGGGGGGTACGGCGGTACGGCAGCGCCAATGTACGAGCGCACGTCCAAGCGTCTGGAGGTCGAGAAAAATCGCCAAGAGGGTGCGTGACGTCATCACCGGGCATCCACCAAAGAATTGAGGAAGGTACCCCCCCCCCACGCCACCAACCCCCACCCATGCACGCACGCACCCACCCGCTCCTCTCTACGGCCTTGCAGAGACAAACAACAAAGTCCGCTCTTTCGTTTGCTGAATCAAGAGGATGGCAAAGTAAAGGCAGCCCCCAGACCGCCATCGTACGTACGTCATCATCATCAACGCCATCGTACGTCATCATCATCAACGCAAGACTCATTCCCCCAAACTCGCACCGCGCGACTCACTCCCGCACCCGGTTGGTTGGTTGGTCAGTTCAGTTAGGTTGATCGGTTAGGTTGGTTGCTGCATTGGCTGATCGGGATGTTTGGCGGTTGGCGGACGGGCGGCTCCCCCATATGCTCCAGATATCATGCACCGCTGTCTTTCCCCCACTCTTAATCACATTCCGTCACCACCCGCGCTGCGGCGCTGCGGTCAGCCACCCACCCAGCCAGCCAGTCAGCCATCCAGCCACCCAATCACTTGCAGGTCATGCACGCCCTATGACCACTGGATGACAGCCAGCCAGCCAGCCAGCCAGCCAGCCAGCCAGCCAGCCAGCCAGCCAGCCAGCCAGCCAGCCAGCCAGCCAGCCAGCCAGCCAGCCAGCCAGCCAGCCAGCCAGCCAGCCAGCCAGCCAGCCAGCCAGCCAGCCAGCCAGCCAGCCAGCCAGCCAGCCAGCCAGCCAGCGGAGATCACGGCTTGCAAGGCAGGCCGATCCGACCCCGACCCCGACCCGACCCGACCCCACCTCACCCCAACGCGTAGCGATCAGCGGTGGGGCAGTGGGTCGACAACCCACAAGATCCGCCACAGAGTCCGGTCCGAGCAGTCCCCCACCGCCGCCACCGCCCAGCCCTCCCCGAGCTCAACCCCCAACCCCTACAGCTGCATTCGCCAAGCGCCCCGCCCACCCGCCTGCCCCGCTCTTCACACCTTGAACCCTCAACTCTCAAGCCACCCCATCCCTCCTCCCACCCGCCCAATCCCGTCGCCGCCACCGTCGCGGCGGCCAGCCCTCCCCCTCCTCCTCCCCCTCCAGACACACACACAGCCCTCTGCGCGGGTTCCTCGCTAAATACACAATCTGGGCTTGCCTTTCCCTGACGCCCTCCTTCCCCCACTCCCCCCACACCCCCACAAGCGGGCCAGGGCGGTTTGGGCGGGTGTATCATTATGCGCACGCCCCATAAGCTGCGCGGCCCCCTCGGATCATCACGCCCGCCTGCCTTGCCTACCGAAGGGCACACATACACACACATGCGGTTCTGGGTGGGCTTCTCATTAAATACACACACACGCACATGGACACGCTGCGCGGTCCAGTCGACGCAGGGGGACCAAATAACGGCTGAAACCCGTGTGTCAGTGCTGCTACCAGAGGGCCACCTGGGGGGAGGGTCACATCCACATCTACAGCCCGGCAGAACGCAATGCGCGCGTGCCTTGCCCCCCAGTTCCAGGTGTGTGTGGGGTTGCGGTTGCAGGTGCGCCTCGGGCGTTTTTCCGACTGAACCCAACCGTGCCTGCCTGCTTGCCTGCCTGCCTGCCTCACCCAACCAACCCCTCGCGCCCTCCGCCACAGCATCCGCCACCGCATCCGCCACCTCTGTCGGCTTCCGCAGGTGACGGCCACCTCTCGCCGCAACTGGTGGTACACCAGGGTCACAATAGCGCGACGATGACGACGACGTCGACGCGTTTGGGCGGGGGAGTATGCGGCCAGCCGCTGTGCGGCGGTGCCGTCGGCGGGGCTCAGTGCCCCGCATCAAAGGCAGCTTGCTTGTTGCGGTCTTGCGCCTCCTGCATGGGGGTTTGGGTCGGGGGATGGGGTGTGGGTCGGGGGATGGGGTGTGGCTTTGGGGATGGGGTTGGGTTTGGGGATGGGGTTTGGTCGGGTCGGAATGGAAGGGCCTGTCAGGCGCGTGGAGGACACAGCATCGTTGGGGGGGCCACCGTCGTATCGTCACCCCCGCAACCGTCTTATCGTTACCCCCGCAACCGTCGTATCGTTACCCCCGCAACCGTCGTATCGTTACCCCCGCAACCGTCGTATCGTTACCCCCGCAACCGTCTTATCGTTGCCCCCGCAACCGTCTTATCGTTAACCCCCGCAACCGTCGTATCGTTACCCCCGCAACCGTCGTATCGTTACCGGCGCTTGCAGACATTGCACAAATGAGCAACTCTGCCGTTGCTTTCCACACCCTCAATCACGACTGAAGTGCATCGCCGGCGCGCAACACCCACAGGTTAGAATATCTAGCGAGACGACGTCACTCGCGTTGTTATTATTCCCCTACTACCCGTACACTGCACAGAACATCGATGCGCCATGGCCGAAAAATTAGCCGGGTATGGGCCATTTCATCCAGCCCTTCTCCCCCCAGCCTAACCCCCTCCCCCTTGCGCTCTACATCTCTCTCTTCCCCATCCCTCCCCCTTCCCATTCCTCTTTCTCTTCCCCGCCCAGCCACCTGCAGCGCCAGCACCAGCGACGGCTCGTGCTGCCGGGCGTGGTGCAGCAAGTACTCCAGGGACTGCATCTCGGTGAGGCGGCTGATGGCGCGGTCCTTGGCGAACCCCAGGTTGTCGTCCACCTGTCAGGGAGGGGTGCGGTGGGGTGGGGTGTGGCACAAGAAACGTGAGCAGGGTATGTGTGCGTATTGTGTGTAGAAGAAAACTGAGCCGCGTATTTGTGTGTGTTTAAATAAATAAGAGACCCGTACTTGTGTGTTTGTGTGTCTGGGGGGTGCGGAGACATAATCGCGATCCGCCGTACGACCATGTGCAAAACCCTCCGTGTTGTTGTCGGATGAGGCCCGGGGGGCCCTTCGAGCCCTGTCCTCCTGCAGTCCCTCCTGGATGTCCACCGCTATTTTAAAGCTCCCGTTCTCGACCTCCGCCGTTCGTGTCCAATGCTCTCTATGACTACCCGGCCGCCGGAGGTAGGTATGGGTGGGTGGGTAGGTAGGTAGGTATGGGTGGGTGGGTAGGTAGGTAGGTAGGTAGGTAGGTAGGTAGGTAGGTAGGTAGGTAGGTAGGTAGGTAGGTAGGTAGGTAGGTAGGTAGGTAGGTAGGTAGGTAGGTAGGTAGGTAGGTAGGTAGGTAGGTAGGTAGGTAGGTAGGTAGTAGGTAGGTAGGTAGGTAGGTAGGTAGGTAGGTAGGTAGGTAGGTAGGTAGGTAGGTAGGTAGGTAGGTAGGTAGGTAGGTAGGTAACGGGCTTCAAATCGTGGGGAGGGAGAAGGGCAACGGCGTGGGCCCCGTCAACCACCGACCCAGAATAGCCACCCCACCCCTTCCCACCCACCCCACCCCAGCCCACGCCCTAGCCCCCAGCCCACCGCACCCCTCCCCTGCGCCCTTCCCACCCCACCCCACCCCAGCCCACCACGACGTCTGGCTGCGCCGCCAGGTCGGGTCGCTTGGCGGCATCGAACTGGGTGATGATGTTGGCGAAGAGGTCCACCGGGGGGGCCTCAGCCGTCACCAGTAGCCGGGTCCTGAGAAAGGAGGGCAGGGCATGAGGGGGCAGGAAAGAGGGGGGCAGGCGGGGGCAAGAAGGTGGGGACAGGAGGGGGGCAGGAGGGGCCAAGAAGGAGGGGGCAGGAGGGGCCAAGAAGGAGGGCAGGAGGGGCCAAGAAGGAGGGCAGGAGGGGGCAGGAGGGGCCAAGAAGGAGGGCAGGAGGGGGCAGGAGGGGCCAAGAAGGAGGGGGCAGGAGGGGCCAAGAAGGAGGGCAGGAGGGGCCAAGAGGGCAGGAGGGGCAGGAGGGGGCAGGAGGGGCCAAGAAGGAGGGCAGGAAGGGGCAGGAGGGGCCAAGAAGGAGGGGGCAAGAAGGAGGGGGCAAGAAGGAGGGTGCAAGAAGGAGGGGCCAAGAAGGAGGGGGCAAGAAGGAGGGGGCAAGAAGGAGGGGGCAAGAAGGAGGGGGCAAGAAGGAGGGGGCAAGAAGGAGGGGGCAAGAAGGAGGGGAGCCGGAGGTTGAGTTCCGTTTGCTGTTATGCAAACCCCCACGCCCGCCCCAACCCCCTGCCGCCCTTAATGTGGGGCACTTACCCGCTCCGACTGAAAGCACAAATTGTCATAAACACACACTCGGCCTTTGCATCGCAGGTCGTTTGGTAAGTATATGAGCCTCTTCATGGGCGGTTCCGGGCGGGTTTGTCTATAAACACACGCGACGTGTTGGTTGCAGGCACAGGTCTCTCGCTTCTTTAGGATACACACAATATATATACATATACACATAATATATATACATATACACACAATACATATATACATATACACACAATATATATATATATATATATATCCCCCGGGGTGGGGGCCCTCGCACCTGGCCTCGTACATGACGTCGATCAGCATCACGAAGCGGTACGCCTCGGACCGGTTGGCCGCCCCGAACCGCGGCACCCCCCGCAACGCCAGCGTGTGGTAGGCCCCCGTGAGCGCCAGGTAGTCGGCGGCCGCCACGGGCCGGCTGCACAGCTCCGGAAAGGTGAAGAGGCAGGCCTTGCCTGCGAGGCGGGGTTTGGGGCGACGACGATCAAGCAGGGCGGGAGGGGGGCAGTGACGTAATGTGGTGGGGATGGGAGCTGGGGATGGGGATGGGGCGGAGGTGAGGTTGGGGGCAGGGGCGGGGTTGGGCGGACGACAAGGCCCTGATCCGGTCGGAAACGGAAGACAAACTGACCAGACCAATGAGGGAAGGTCTGGGATGCTGTACAGCAAAGGGAAAAAGAGGGCGCGGCAAGCTCGCTAGCTCGGGCTTGCCGCGGTGAGGTTCCGGTGTGCCCCCACTACGCTCCCCCAACCCCACACACACACCGGTCGGGCGGGTTCTGTTTCATATACACGCCGGCCTCCCACCCAACCACACATCTCGCCCCGTTGCGTCCGAAGTATCCTCGTCCTCCCAAGGTTGAAGGGCTCGCCAGTCCGCCGGGGTTCGCCTCCTCCCTCTCCCCCTTCACACATGTCATGTCAGGAGTCCCGGGGCTGGGTTGGGCGGGTTCTTTGTCCACACACGGAGCCACACACGGAAAAACAAACCCACCTCCCCAATTCGCAGGTTAATATGGAAAGTATATTTGGTGCTTGGTGTGGGTCGGGCGGGTCTCTTATCTCAACACACACACGCGCGCGCGCGCGCACCTGCCGCCAGCGGCACGTCCAGCCACCTGCCCATCATGACCTCCACCCGGGCGGGCGCGGGCGTCACTCCCCCCGCCAGCTCCAGGAACCGATCCATCAGCGGGTCTGAGGCCCCCTTCGCCTCCGCAACCGCCGCGGCAGCGGCAGCGCCGGCGGCGGCGGTGGGGGCTGCTGCGGATGCGGCGGCGGTGCCCCTGCCGCCACCGCTGCCGCGGGGCAGGACCCAGTAGAGCCCCCGCTGGTGCTGCGCCAGGCGGCGGTAGTCGGTGCCGCTGGCCATGTCGTGGACCCGACACCTCGCCTGGGGGCGGTGGTGTGGGCGGTGTTCAAATGAAAAAGGAAAGAAACCAGGGTATTGTTGGCGGTGTTGTTGGCAGGTGTTTGTTGGCGGTGTTGTTGGCGAGTGTTGGCGGTACACACAGGGCGGCGGGGGAGGGGTTGGCGCAACGGCAAGTACGGGATGGGAAGGGAAGGAAAGGATGCGCGACATCGGGGAGGGGGATGCGCGCTATGGCTTTGTCATCGATGACCCGCGGATCCACTGTGACATCCTGACGAATGGGACACGCCCTGTCATACACACATCGCCCTCCGTCCCCACACCCCACACCCCAACACCCATCCGCCATGCCGTACCTCCCCCCTCGGTACTTCTCCCCGCCACAACAACTCCCCCGCTTAACCTCCTCCCCCCTTAACAAATCCCCCGGATGCACCTTGAGTTTGTGTATGAAGGGCATGAAGAGGTTCCTCTGCAGCCCCCCCTTGTACAAGTCGTCCGGGGGCCGGTTGGAGGTGGCCACCAGCACCAGGCCCCGCTCCCACAGCCGCCCGAATAGCCTTTCGGGAGGAGGAGAAGGAGGAGAAGGAGGAGGAGGAGGGGAAGACGGGGAGGAGGGGGAAGGAGAGCGAGGAGGAGGAGGAGGAGAGGGAAGGAGAGGGAAGGAGAGGGACGGGTGGAGGGGATTGGTCAAGGCAAGGATGCATGATAAAGGAAGGGGAACAGGCGGGAGAAACGAAGCGGCGGAGGTGGAAGGGGCAGAGAAGGCAAGGAGAGTCAGGGCGGAAATGCATCCCCGGACACACCCGAACCGGCGAAAGATTCTGTGAAAGATTCTGTGAAGATTCGGTGGGAAGTGCCATCCGCCCTCCTCCGCTACACGGCCTCCCACGCGGGGATCCCAGCGCCTTCCTTCCTCCTCCGGCCCCACTCCTCCGGCCCCATTTTGCCCCACCATCCATGTATCCTGCAACCCCCCGCAGGTACATGGTACCTCCCCCAGCCGCCAAAGCAGCCCGCCCCCCAGCACACACACACACAACCACACACACACACACACACACACACACACACACACACACACAAAGCGCCCCCCTCAGCCTGACGCGGTGTCGGTGTGTCCCTTGCCTGTTCAGGATCATCGCGTCCGCCACATCGGTCACGAACAGCTCGTCCAGCGCCAGCACGCGCGCCCGCGCCGCGATGCCGTCCGCCACCGTCAGCAGCGGGTCCGCCTCGCGCGAGTGCCGCCGCAGCGCCCCGTGGACCTCCAACATGAAGTCGTGGAAGTGCGTGCGGAGAATCTGTAGGGTAGAATAGTAAAAGTAGTACAGCAGGTGTTCGGCAGTTGTACGGCATAGCGAGGTGCGGTACGGTACGGCAAGAGGCACCGGGCCGCGAGGGAGGGTTCCCGGGGAAATGGGGGCGGCGTCTGTGTGCAGTCCCAAGCCTGTGCTTCCCCCTCCCTCCCCTCCCTCCCCTCCCTCCCCTCCCTCCCCTCCCTCCCCTCCCTCCCCTCCCTCCCCTCCCTCCCCTCCCTCCCCTCCCTCCCCTCCCTCCCCTCCCTCCCCTCCCTCCCGCACTTTCCTTGCCGTTTCACGGGCGGCATCGCCGCCGCGCAGCCGCGCGCCCGCGCGCAGTCTCTGTTCTTCCACTGCTATGCAGGTACCCCGCCACGTAAGTATTCCGAGTATTTCTGGGTGTGCCCGGGTTGGTTCTGGGTTTATTTTCTCTTTACAATTTAACCTTCCCTCCCTTCCCTTGCCGGCAGGCATCCGAGCCCCGAGCGCAACATCTTTTGGGGGGGCCGCGGGATGCGATGCGCCCATTCATCCGCGCGGCCTAGGGACGCACTCACCTTGAAATGCGACGGCGCCGTCGACACGAAGAGGTCCATCAGCATCGTTTTCCCGCAACCAACGCCGCCGTACATGTACAGCCCCCGTACGGCATCCTCCGCCGAGGCCGCGCCGTTTCCGCTGCCGCCGCCGCTGCTGCTGCCGCCCCGGCCGGCGCCATTATTGCCGCCCAATAAATTCGTGAACCACGAGAAGCCGCCGCCTCCCCCGTTGCTACTGCTGCTACTGCTGCTGCTGCTTCTATCGTCTCGCCCACTCGGCGACGGTCCATCTCCCACGTGATCGATGATTGTGAGACCCGAGGGTCGGCGGCGGCCGCTGCGGTGTTGGTGCTGGTCGGCGTGGTGGTGGTGGTGGCTCTGGCCGGGCAACTTGTGTCCGGCGGCTGCCCGCTGGAGATCGTCGTACAACTCCTGTGGGTGTGTGTGGGTTTATGTTAAGAAGCGGGCCGCGAGAGAAGGGGAATCCGGCGCGACAGGCGCCCGAGACAAGCGACAGACACCCGGAGCCCGAGGTACCGAACTGACGACGGTTGCCTGCCGACACGGCGTGAAAACGGCGACGGTGTGACGTAGGAAAGCGCATTGCATGCGCTAGGAAGCTGCACGTCCATGACTGGCGTGTTTTCTGTGGTTGCTGGTTAGCTGGTGGGAAGATGTGCAGTGCGAGCCGCTGCGGCATCGGTCGTCGCGGAGCGCCGATGGATCTAGGCGGCCACCCGCCACCGGGCACCCTTGGGGGCGCCGCCAACATCGAGGGCCGACCAACCACACCACCTTCCACCACCTTCGACTTCCGACACCCAGTGACCTGACCTGCAGCATCAGGAATCAGCTGACCCACCGACCCACGGAGCCACCTACCTGGAGCATTTGGACGGTGACCTGCTGCCGGGGGTCGGCCCGGTACAGCCCCGACTGCAGCCCCGCCTCGTACTGGGCCCGAGGGCCGCCCGTCTCCGCGGGCGTGGGGAGCGGGGCGTGCCGCCGGTGCGGCGGCAGCACATCGTCATCTCGGGGGAGCTCTGGCACGGAGGGCGGGGGGAGAGGACGGGGGGAGAGGGAAGCGATGCGGGAGGATTGGACAGCGAGGAGGCAGGTCTCCGGATGAGGGGACGAGACGGGGAGAGGGAATAGGAGGAGTTGAAGCGGGTGAAAGTCAAAATCGCGATGTTCCATTCTATTGAGAATGCCAGTGAAGTCGCAGAATTGGCGGACAGAGCCGGCTGGACTGTCGCTTGGCGCGGTGTCTACAGCAATCCAGCAGTGATGCCTTAGTAAGACAACGTCAGACTCCTCCATCCGAGGTGCCGCGCACCTGGGGGCTGAGCTGCAGCAGTATGCGCCAGGAAACGATCAAAGGTGCAGGGAAGGGCTTGAGCCAGCAAGGACGCTGCCGAGTAATGGCCACCGACGCCTGCGACGTTGAGGTAAGGCGTTGCGAATAAACCAAGTGAGTTAATAAATGTCCTGCAATTGTCAAATTATACAGGCACGCCGCACCCGAAACTTGGGCCGCATCACCGATGCTTGCAGTTGCGCGGACAAGCCGGATTACACAGGATGACGCTCTCCGCATTTGTTTCCCTAATTATTACGGTTAAAGCTTTCCTGCTTCGACGCACTGCGTCCGTTTCAGACGTTGACAAAGACCAAGATTATGCGCTGACAAGATATAGCATATTAAATACAACTTACATCAACGCTGACTGTAATCTTAATTTCACACATTATGAGTTTCCTTTGTCAACCTGGAAATCGATGTACGACTGTAACGTGAGCATGCTTCACACGTCAGGTTACAACGTTAGTTCATTGATACCAAATGCTTTGCAGTTACAAGGTCACGATAGCTGCTGACGTACTGACGGCTACGCGAGCCGTTGTAGTGTCGCAACAGTCACACAACCGTCAACGGCCACGCCGGCAAAATTGCAAGCTTAGGGAGTACCTGACTGCCTGAGTGGTGAGCGCCGGCTCGCATTCAATATCATATAGTTTTCATTGATCAAAGGCCAGATACGAAGGTCACAGGCTGTCGTTTGTGAGATAAGACAAAACGCCGTTGTAGGCCATCATGTCCGACCTGGTCTGACAAACAGGTGTTCGTTATACTTCTTCCTCGTTCTGATTTAGAACGTCCACACGTTCAAGCGACATACCACACATGCACCCCATACGACACTGCTGCACACGCGGTTGTGCTGCCCACGAACAGCGCAACCGCGCCTTTCGTCGCCTCCGCCTGTCGCCCCCAACCCGTCTGTCCAGGCACAAACCAGATCCTGCTAGCTGTCACCAAGAGTCCTTGAGGCTCAATCAAGCGCCGGAGTCTGAACCCTCCCCATACTGACCTCCTGAACTCTTCTGGGCCCTCTAAACCCACCGCCCGGCGGCTGCTGGCACCGTGCCCCCTCCCCAGCAAAGCCGTTTGACGCGTAGCCCATCTCATCCCGCGTATAGATAGTTGCGCTCGAGCAACGAAGCTGCTCGAAATCTTCTCCCTCACGCATGATGGATTATGTCCAGATGGCCAAAATATCATCCACAGGGTACCCGTCCAGGTTCTTGTAGTAGAAACACGAGCCCGCGATGATCTCGTACTGTGTATTGATGATATTCACGGGACTCGGCAGCGCTGTCGTACTCCACGTGTACCGCATGTTGTTGAAGGCCTGGCAGGACGCGTCCGCCAAGCAGGCCTGGTAGACCTCCCGCAGGCACTTGTCGCTGGGGCGGTCGGTGGCGGGGAAGTCAGACCGCGGGAGGTCGTACCCGGGTACGGCAACGAAGCCGCGCATGGGCGGGCACACTGCGCGGCGGCGGGTAAGGTGACGGCAAGCAAAAGAGGATGGAGGGGGTCCAGGGGAAGAGGGTCTTGCGGTTTCGCTGTTTTACGGTATTCGCTCAGCACAAGGAGACGGGGGAAGCGGGCGCAGGCAGCGAATGGGGCGGTGGCGTGCAGGGCGATGCAGGATCAGCAGCCCCTTGGTTGGTTATGGGCTTCATCGCGGACCTGCACACCTCCTCCCTTACCGTTGCATTCACCCCCGACCCAGCGCCAGCCCCACCACGCACTCGACCACTGGTGGTGGCGCCACCCCACATTATTGGTGCTACAGCAGTGACGCTCTCTTCATCAGCTAGCGGCGGCGAATTATTCGGGATTCAACATCTTTCCGGGCGGGCTACCTCAAACCCAGCACTACCGCGCAGGACAAACACTCACGTTCCCGGACGTAGGCGCACACGCCCGGGGCGGCGACGGCGTCGTTCTGCAGCGCCCCCATCGCGTAGCCGCCGTCCGTACTCCACGCCGTACAGCGGGGTTCCAGTTTGCAGAACGCCTCTGACGCGGCCGCGGTGGACATCTTGCCGGAGGCGAGGCCGCCCACGCCGGAGGCGCCCGCGTTGTGGGCGGTGGAGTGCGGCAGGGGCAAGAACCCGAACTTGGGGGTGCAGGCTGCAGCGTGAAAGGAGAGCGGGTGGGAGGGCGGGAGGAAGGGAGGCAGGGAGGGGGATTTAACGAGTGGACCATACAATTGGCCGGGGAAGTTCCTCTTCCTAAACACAAAATCCAAGATATTATTGCGAGTGTGTGCAGTTGCCGAAATGGTGCATATACTCGCCTGTACACACGCTTGTCGGGTTTCCTCCCTGAGCACGCTTGAAGGCGGGCGGGATTCCTCGGCAAAACACACATAAACACACTTGCGCACGTGGTGTGGTGCAGTGCGGCGCACGCCCGCGCGGGGACCCGGACTCACGGTCCTTGTAGTACGTGGCCGTCGCCGTCGCCACGAACGCCCAGACCACCAGCGAGGAGCTGAGGGGCGCGGTGCCCGTGACGTACGTCCCGTTGGTGGTCCAGGCGATGCAGTCGGTCGCGGCCTCGCACGCGGCGCGCGCCGCGTCGCCGTCGGCCGCGGAGTGCTGGGTGGTGGTGGCGGGGTCGAGGTTTGCCAGGGCCATGTAGGGGTGCAGCGTGTAGCCAGGGATCCGAGCGAACGGACCTGCGCCAGAGAAATAAAAAGGGAGCCGATGTGGTCCGATGTATGGTTGATGTATGTTTGTTGTGCCTTGTGCGTGCGTTGGTCGTTTGGTGCGGTGGGTACGGGAGGAAGCTGTTCGAAGGTACGGTCGTCAATGCGCTCAAGATGGCGGGCGGGCGGATGAAGTACGTTATGGATTGGGGGCCATCAGCGCAAGGTCGAGTCCCAATCCCCAAGAAGGCCTTATGTCTACTTGTCCAGTTAGGGTAGTCTAGGTTGGCCGATTGTGCACATGTGCAGTCTGGTCCAGTAAAGGTAGATAGGCCTATTCGACGAGCGCGAACTAAATAGTACAACACTTTGTATGATAGATCTTTAAAAAGGGCTTATCTCCAACAGGAGGAAGGAGAATCAGGGACGCCGCGCTCGATCCACTTGTGGGCCTTAGGTTCACTAGCCTAGTCCAGGACGCCGCCCTCTGCACGGCTGGCCAAAGATCGCTGCCGCTGCCATTACCCCACAGCCCACACGGCAACGACTCAGGCACTCAACGCCTGGCAGCTCACCCGTCCGTACTCTGCAACAACCGCCACAATCACCACCACTGCCACAACTGCCAACCGTGCGTGCGTGCCGTGATGACTCACGACTTATCAGGATGGACTTACGTACCTCGCTTCACGTACTTATCAGGACTTACCTCGCTTCACGTACTGGCAGAAAACAGGGAACCAGTCAAGCCGCGCCATGATCGACAGCTTGCCCAGGTTCCCCGTGACACCCAAGTTGTTGTAGGCGATGCAGCCGCCGCTGCTGCCGCACGCTGCGGCCGCCGCCGCCATTGAGCTGTAGTTGCCGCCCAGGGCAGGTGACGACGGCGACGGGCCGTCCTCGAATGCCGCGACGAAGCCGCGGAACAGCTCGTAGCCCTTCATTTCGAAGCAGGCTGCGCCCGTTCACAGCGCAGCACAGCACAGCACAGCGCAGCCAGCACAGCACAGCACAGCGCAGCAAAAGGACACAAATCGCTTTTTAGCTACTGTGCTGTGCACAATAAAATGCCAGCCAGCGGGCAGCTGGTCATTGGGGCCCGCCCCAGGGTCCGCCTTGTAACGCTTCTATCCAGTTGGGGCCAATCATCCGGAGCGGCGGCGGACGGTGCTGAGGGCGTCATCAGGCATACCGCTTACTGCTGCATGTCGTGAGTGTCAGGTCAGGAGATTAGGGATTAGCACACACACACACACACACACACACACACACACACACACACACACACACACACACACACACACACACACACACACACACCCTTTGCTGCTGACGTGGACCCCAACACCCCGACACCGCCGCTGGGACACCTCCATGACCTCCAGCGCGTGGGACCCACACCACATCAGGGACAGCGGGTGTATATCCCCGCAGTATCCCTGATTGCTCTTTCCGTACATGCCGTACATACCTGCTGTGGGCACGCCGGGGTTCTGCTTGGCACTCGCAGTCGCGGCCAGCAGCAGCCACAGCACGAGCGCGCATGCCGACGGGGTGGCGACGGAGGCCGCAGACAGCAGGAGGCTGAGGTGCGGCATGACGATTGTGTGTTGGTGATGATGGTGGTGGTGATCCGGTAGGGCGAGCGAGTCGGAAGCGGTAGGTTGAGCGAGTGTCGGAGAAAGAAGCAAAGAACCAGGGCGGACCGAGTCGAGAACGCTCCGGCGCGAGCGGTGCGAGCAACGCCACAGGTAGAGTCTGCACGCGTAGGCACAGCGGAACACCGTCGTCATTTGCGATGCCTCGACGCGAGAATGAAACATATTTCAGTGGGTGGATGTTATGTTGACGCCATGTCGCGGTGTGGTGCGGATGTAACACTTATGTGGAGAGGTTCCGGAAGGGCGCGCGCGACAATGGAGTCGGCTCCCGAGCGTGACAAGGCACACCAGCGCTTCATTATGATAGATGAATTAGACAACCCAGTTGTGATTTCTGCGCACATAGCCGTGAACCTGGCTGGCTGGTGGTTGCTGGCGAAAAAAACAGCCACTGAGCATTATTAACAGCGACAGAATGGCGCAAGTGAAGCAGCGCTTACCTTCTTTAGAGGACTGTAACCTGTATATATTGAAATCCAATGTCGCGCACACACATTGATTGTCACGTAACGTAAAGTAACCAGCACACTGTTACGACATTTCACGACGTGTTGATAACTGTTTTTAAAACTTTGTATTTAGACATTTGAATATCTAGGGAACTCTTTTTTATTGATGAAGGTGTGGCCTTGAATGTGTTTCCAAAGAACTCGATGCGTAACGTTGACCACGGGCCGCCCTTCGGAACTCCGTCTGGCGCCTAGGAAGCCAAAACTTAAATATAATATTGATAAATCTACTATATATAATTGATGCTAATCAGTCTGGTAAACACTCGGGAAACGATGTGAGCTAGAATGAATGAGACCGGAGACAATCCATCATTTCACGTCGTCGTTCTAATTTACAATTATATAATAAACTATAACACAATCGCTCTAATCTGTTATCGCATGTCGAACGCAAACCGCTCCGCCCGCCGCCCCGCCCCCCACCAACGATTCGCCAAAGATCTCACCCTAATTTAGCCTTTACGTTATTTTCCAGGCATGTGAACACAGCAACCTTCAGACAGTAACACAGCAACCTTCAGACAGTATCAATATACATAAGCACATACCTTTAAGACGGTGATTTGGAAGTTTAGTCCGGATCGCGCGACGCGGTGAGGGAAGTCAGGGAGGGTCAGCGAGGGAGGAAGGGTCAGCGAGGGTCGGGCCTGGTCGGGTCATTGTTGCAGTGAAAGCCTGTGAAGGTTACCAAAGCATCGAATGGATTCCCGTCATGGCTATTTGGCATCGAGCAGCCTGCAGGTCGGGGCGCGCAGTGCACGCGGGGCGCATATCTGCCGTTGGCCAACAACCTCGGGAACAAGGTTTCCAAGCATATGTCCTTGTTGCCCCCGGCCGGCAGCTCTTGCGGATGACCGAACTGCTGTGTGACCCAGAGAAGGCAGGCCTGGGTAGGCGCGGAGGGAGGCGGACAGAGATCTTCACGCTCACCGTCCGTCAAGCTGGCGCAGCTTCTCCATCCCGTGCGTACTAATAAGCGCGAGTCCGGAACTCCGGATTACAGTATAGGCTTCCAGGCTCGCCTGCCCACGTGCCCATCCCAGAAGCCCGCTGTGCAGATCGTGTACAGCGGGCTCGGCGCCGAGCAGAACGTGTACGGCGGACTCGGCGCTGAGCAGAACGTGTACGGCGGACTCGGTGCTGAGCAGATCGTGTACGGCGGACTCGGTGGGTGGCCTGCTGTGCAGTCGAGCCGTGATTGCCCACCCGCCGAGGGCCCCGCTGATTCAGCTCCGCCGCCGTCCGCCTTTGATCACCCTGGGTTTCCAACCACTGACGCACGGGAGGCTGTGGCTTGTCACCGGTGACCCGCGGTGTCCACTGTAACATCCTTAATAATAATGGCACTGTACGTACGGCCGTGTGACGGTGACGCATTATTCCGTACGTGTATTTGTTGTCAGGTGGGCTTACAAAGGCAGGCCTGCCTTGGGGTCGCCGCGAGGTAGACATCACGTCCATCACAACACGACCCGCCGGGTCCACTGTACCATCCTTAATAAAAAAATTAACACGTTCTAACCCATCAACCCACGGATTGTTCCAATGCGGACCGTAATATTGGGTGGTACTGCCGTAGACGCCGCTGGCGTACACGGCGAGCTGGCGAAGCACGACCCAACGACATGTATTACCAAAACACAATACGTGATCCCTTTGGGGTCCGCTGTAACGTTCATTCATTCATTCAATACGGTATCACGAGCCTGTCAGTACACGAGAGCGCACCAAGAAGTCCAAAGAACAACAGGGAATAGAAACCAAGACATGCGCCAGCAGGCTCACTTTCAGAGCGCGCCGACCGCTTCGACCGATTTGGGCGGCTTTGGGATCCAACTGCCAACCGTCATAGTTTCACAATGTCTAAACCGAACCACTGGCCGAAACGGGGACGGTGTCATGGGTTGTGGGATCATCCTTGTCCTCCTTGCACTCCTCCGAGATCACACACACACACACACACACACACACACACACACACACACACACACACACACACACACACACACACACACACACACACACACACACACACGCACACACACATGTCGAGACACAACACCGGGGGGAGAGCCGTCATCGCAGGCCCCACCCGTGTACGGCGGACTCCACCCGTGTACGGCGGCCTCGGGACACCGAACATACAGCAGCAGGTTGAAACCCACCGCATTCGCGGCATCACGGGCAAGGAAGCACCAACATACTGTACCTACTACTGAGGCGGCGAGCGCCCAACAGAAGGTCCCGAAGAAGGCCCTCTAAGGTGTAACGCCTCCATCCAGTCAGTCGCGCCCTCACGCACAGAGAACAACGAAAACGAAACTGCGCCCAACTGCAAAAATCGAGTGAAAAACCTCCGGACAACATACACAAATATTCAGGTGTGTAACGTTACCAACTCGCTGGACCGCACACATATACCTGACACCCACAAACCAATCAGTGAATCAGTCCAAGGGTCATGTTCGCGCCGCATCCCAGCCACACCCACATTTAGAGCAAGCGCCACACGTGTAAGTTAAAGAGCAAGCAAGCAACGAAGTACGCAATCAGCCACGCAGCATTTACAGAGCAAGATCAAGCAAACAAGCGATACCAGGTACGCAGCGCGCAGAGCGCGCAACCGACAGAAATAGATATAGATAACGCGCATCTCCGAAGACCGACCGACGGACCGAAGGATGGCACCATCGGACCCGGGGTGGTGTCGTACACACGTCGTACACACGTCGCAAGCTCCCAAAGCGTCCCCGCCCGCACTGCGCGCCCCATCCAGACGCGACCCGATCGGCCAAACGGCGCACCATTCAATACATCATACCCTGATCGACCCCAACTCTTATCGACCCCAACTCTTATCAACCCCAATTCTTATCAACCCCAATTCCTTCAGAACAACTCGTTCAGAAGTAACGCCGAACAGCGCAAAAGCCCACCAATATCGCAGTCGTGTCGCGCGCTGCGGGCAATCCTCGGCGACGCACAAGTGCGTGCCGTACGCCCCCGTACACCCTGCCCTGCCGTACACAGTCCTCCATCAGCACTCGAGATTCGCCATCTCGGCGCGACTGCCAAACAAACAAACGTACCAATCTCCAACTGAACTATATACCTGCACAAGGCCCACAGGTTTCGATAAATCCATAGCGCCATAGGGCCCTTGGCCGAACGTTCTGCGTTAGGTGCTGTTGTGCGCCGCCCATCCGTTGGTCCGAGCGTCCGACCCATGGGCCGGTGTCCACCAAGATCCCACAAGCACATCAGACACCACGCTCGAACACGTCATCGTCACGTCATGTACGGCATTCGTTTCGGTACGACTGCCCGGGCGCGGTGCTTCACACATCTTGCGAAACCCGCACCCACCAACGGCCGATCCATTCGATCGATATCTCCTTGATGTAACGTATCTGATTATCATCAAGAAGCTTTGGACCGTCAAATGTTTGACGTTAACACGCGCACGCACGTCCGCGTCAGCCTCCCGCGGCGTTGCAGTACATGCCGTACATGACGGACAGCGACATCCGCCTGCGCGTTCGTTGGCCGCGGTCTGGCTTGTTTTGGCGTTGGACATAACGTCGTGCATCATCATCATCAATTTGTACGATGGTAAAACTGCGCTGATTTCCACGGCCCTCCTTCCTCTCAGTCGTTCCCCACACACGCTGCTCCCGGAGGACCGCCCCGCCACACCCCAACCTCGGCCGCCTGCCACCTCACTTGTTACTGCCACCACCACTGACACCACCGACACCACCACCACCACACGCATCATCGTCGTCATCCTCCAGCAGCTCCATCGCCACCACGGCAACCTCTTCGCCGCCGCTGACGGCGCCGCCGCCGGCCAGCCGATCACTTCCTCTCCCACTGGGCCCTGAAGAGGCAGCGGCTGGGGCGGCGGCGGTGGGGCCGGCGGCGGCGGCGGCGGCCGCTGGACTGCCAACACTGCTGGCAACTCCCTCACCACCGCCACCACCACCACCACCACCACCACCACCACCACCACCACCACCACCACCACCACCGACACCACCACCACCACCAACCCCCTCACCACCGCCACCACCACCGCCACCACCACCCTCCTCCGCCCCGCCGGCCATAGGCATTTGATGTCCGCCGCCGCCGTGGCCACCCTTCGTACCAACCGTAAACGTACTGGGTCCGGCGGACGTGGTGCCCGAAGGCGCCGGCTGTACGACGACGCCCGCTTCCGCCTTCTCCACATCCCCACCATCGTCCTCAACGTCAAACTCCTCCTTCCCGTCCCGCTGCTGCTGCTGTTGAAGGGGAGAGGCGCTGCTCCGGCTCCCATTCCCATGTTTGCGAGAAGATAGCTTTCTAGGCGCGACCGTGCTGCCGGCGCCGCCGCTGGCGCTGTTGTCGTCACTGCCGGCGGTGGCGGTCGCGGCGGCGGCGGCGGCGGCGCCCGCCGCCGCCGCCGCCGCCGTCTTGCCGCTGTCGCTCTTCTTGAAGGACGCCACTGTGCGGCCGACGATGCTGCCGGTGTTGTAAATGGTGGCCTTGGCGGTCTGGATGGTGCGGGCTGACGTCACGATGCCCGTCAGTACGGCAGCCATGCGGGGGCCGTACCGCCGGCTCAGGTTGGCCTGCGGGTAGGGCGACGGCGTCAGGCCCATCATCTCGATCTGGATCTGGATCTACTTTATCCCCATCTGGCCGCATACACCCCATGTCGACTCTCGACTGCGAGATCGATCGGCTTCAGAGCCGATCGATCTCGCAGTCGAGAGTCGAAATGCTCAGTAATGCATGTACGTTGTACGTGCGCATGCAGTACAGTACAGTACCGTGCAGTACCGTCGTACCTTGATCTCGCTGGGCGCCATCTCGTACACGCGCTGACGGTCGAGGCCCATGTGGTCGAGCTGCTTCTCCCAGTTGGTGCGCGTGATAAAGTAGGCGAAAACCGCGAGCATGGCCACGTTGAGGGCGATGATGCACACCGCCAGCACGGTGCGGCCGGCGAAGGAGACGGTCTGGGAGGGGGGGAGGGGCGAGGAGGGGTGAGGGGTAGGGGTGGGGGTGGGATCAGTGTTGCTATCTTCCAAAACGGGGAAATAGAATTGCGCAGGTTTCCGGCCTGTCGCCAGTAGCCAAAAAACCTTTCGCAGGGCAGGGTTTGGGGGCCTTCCTAGGCAGGGTGGCTACCTTAAGATATGAATATATATTCGGCCAGAAATCTTGAGTTTCGATAGATACTTTCCCTCGGGAGAAAAATGAGGTTTTAGATACTCATGGCCTCTCGAGTGAGGCGGGTCCCTGGCCCCTTCTCTGAGGCGGGTCCCTGGCCCCGTCTCGGAGGCGGGTCCCTGGCCCCTTCTCGGAGGCGGGTCCCCCACCTCCCCGTGTCCCCTACCCCGGGAGCCCGTCCCCCCGCGCCCCCCTCTCCAAACTCACCGGCGACAGCAGGTAGAGGTTGAGGTAGAGTGTGATGATGATTACTACCAGGGCCACCTCCTCCAGCCGGTTCATCGTCTGGCGGACATAAAAAGGTTGTGTGTTTAGAAGAAGAGGATTGTATGAAGGTTTGCGTTTTTTTGCTGAAGAGGGGGTATGGAGGCGTAGAGTGGGAAAGCAGGCGGGCTGGGACATGGGGGTAGCCGACTGCGTATTGCCGTACGTATCTGGCATGGCATCCGTGAAACCGGTTTGCGTTCCTCCCCGCATCCCGCCATTCAGATCTCCCTGTTGAGTGGTTCTGGAACGAGCCGGCAGTCCACGCACGCACGCACGCACCCGGGTCCGGAAGGGCTGCACCAGCAGCTGCGCCGCGAAGGCCAGCGCCACCACCGCTATGACCACCAGCATCTGCACCGCCACCCCCCGCTGCGCCAGCAGCACCACCACCACCGCCACCGCCATCTGCCTCAACATGATGACACTCTCCCAGTACAGGTACCTGCGGGGAAGGGTGAGAGGGGGGTGAGACGTGAGAGGGCGTTGCGGTGGATCGTGTGATGATCGGTTGCATGATCGGTTGCATATGACCCTTTGGGGTCCGCTGTAACGTTCATTCATTCATTCATATGACCGGGTTGTGACCGGTGCTATAACTGGTAGTGACCGGTTGTGGTTAGTTGTGACCGGTTCTGATCGGTTGTGATCGGTTGTGGTCGATTGTGCGCGGCTCGCGGTTTCTTTTTACACAAACATAAGCACACACACGCACCTCAGCTGGTACACGCAAGCTGGCAAACGCTTTTTTGCTCGCACACATGATTACGTTATTCCGCATCGTTCCGGATCGTCTTCGGCGGTGCTGACTACACGGCGTTTTGCTTGCAGGTGGGTAACAACGCGAGGATCGCACGCACGCACAGCATTGTGGTGTGAGTCTGTGTGGCCAAGGCAGCCGACCCGCACCAGCTGGTAGTCTTCCGCGACGCCGCGACACCAACAGCGCGCCAAAGCAACAGCGTTCTTCCGACACCGCAGCCTTTTTATTCATTATACGGGCCGGGCAATCGGGTATATTATATGCGCATACGGGCAAACTATTGGGCGCCACTCGGCCCCTCGCATGTCACGCACTCCTGTTCTGCCTGCCTAAATAACGCACGCACCTCAGCTGGTACAGCTCCCTGTACGACGCATACACCACCATGGAGTAGTCGGAGAAGTCCAGCGCCTGCTCACGGCCCTTGCGGTGCAGCCACACGGCCACCCCCACCGGCCACCCCACGCCCATCAGCAGCAGCCCCGCCATGCCCAGGCCCAGCGCCAGCGCCAGGTGACGGCCCACGTAACACTCCTCGCTGTAATCGGAGGTCCAGTACTTGCCGGGGTACAGACCGGCGGCGGCCTGGGGGTGTAGGGGGGGGGTGTTGGACTGTTGATGGTTAGGGTGTGCGGGTGGGAGGGGCGGGGCGTGGGGAACTGGGGATGGGGGGGGGGGAGGGGGGGCGTGGGGATGGGTTGAGGTTGGAATGGGATGAGGAAGCGGGGCGATTGATGGACCTGCGCTTCAGGTGTACATCTCCTGGCAGGAGGGATGTGATTTTGTTGTTTGAATGATGCATGGATTCCACCGCGGGGCCGTACAGCCGTATTTTCTTTGCCGTACACCCGGCCGTACGTACCGCCAGCACATTGTCCGTGTCCGCCGAGTCGACGGCCACGCAGGAGAAGATGGAGAGCAGCGCCCTCATGGTGTTGGGGTAGAAGTAGAACATGACGGTGGCGAAGGACATGATGAGGCGGGGCGGCAGGTAGGTGCGGCCGAAGGAGAGGAGCCCCGAGCTCCGCGCGATGGCGGGCCTGGTGGGGCGGGCGGGTTTAGGGTTGGGGTGGCCGAGTTGCCGTGCGGCCGGGAAAGGAGGTACGGCAGCGGCCGGTAAGGGGAATGAAAGTCGGGCAGGATTGGAATGGAGTGGCGGCTGGCGGGGCTTGGGCACGTGGTGTGGACCCGCACTAATGATGGAGGAGGAGGAGGAGGAGGAGGAGGAGGAGCTCAACGCAGAGGGGTTTGGAGTGGCGGGTTGGGTGGGTGTGTCTTTGGCGTTGCCTGTGCTCTTGACGGATTGAGTGGGTGTGGCGGCGATGCTTGGGACCGTAACGCCCCACCGTTTGGTTGATGCCTGATGTATGGTGATATGGTGACTAGCGCCGCAGGACGGGCACCAACACCCAAGATCCCAAGTCGTGTGGCGGTGTCGACCGACATAAATGAATGAATGAAACAATGCATGCATGCATGCACGTTACAGCGGACCCCGAAATCGGACCCACCGACGTGAGGCGGTGCCGACCACGAGGCCCCCACGAGCCCCCCAACGGGCCATCCAGCCCACCCAGCCCACCCACCCACCTGTGCCGCTCCCGCCAGTACATGCCCAGCCCGATCCCCAGCCACACCACCGCCACGCCCACGGACACGTAGAGCGGCGCCAGGGCCGCCAGGATGGTCCGCTGCATGGCCTTTGACACCGCCAGACCGTCTGGCAGGGAGCAGTCCATGGAGACTAGCGAGCCGGGGATGGCGGTTATCTGGTCGTAGAAGCGGAGGTAGTTGAGGACGGACTTGGGCGGGTTGGGGATGGGGACAGCCTTGACCAGGGCCAGGATCTGGGGCGAGGTAGGGCGCAGGGGTCGGGGTGGGGCGAGGGTGGGGCGAGGGTGGGGCGCGGGTGGGTCAGGGGAGAGGGTGGGGTCGGGGTAGGGCGGGGTGGGTCGGGGGAGAGGGTGGGAGATGGAGGGAGAGGCCTCCCTGCCCTGCTGTCTTAGTGGCCGGAGCTGTTTTAGTACACAGTTACCACAATCAACGAAAATAAAACTTCAAAAAAATTCCATTTACAAAGTTTAAGAACAAATTTTGAGGCCACGGAGCTGTGCGTGCACGACGAGATCGATCCTTCCCGAGGACGGCCCGACCCAGACCTGGACGTAGCTGATGAAGATCTTGATCGTGGCCGCGTCTTGCAGCGGGTTGGCGTCCGAGGCGGATTCCCGGCGGAAGGCGCTGCCGGCGGCGGCGCCGCCGCCGCCAGCGCAATTGTCATCGCCGCCACCGCCGCCGCCACCGCCGCCGCCGGCGGCGGGCGATCCCAGGGCGGCCGCCGCCGCCGCCCTCGGCGTTAGCGCCACCGGCGTGCCCAGCGCATCGCCGTCAGGGCTGAACTCCTCTACGCCGTACTGGTCATACTCGTCGTACCGCGAACTCGCTCCGCCGCCACCGCCCCACCAGTAAATTGGATTGTTGCCGGTGCCGTACCCACTGCCGTACCCGTAGCCGCTGTACCCACCGCCGTAGCCGCCGGCGTTGCCGCCGGGCACACCGAAGCCGCACGCGCCGCCGTTGCCGTTGCCGGCGGCGGCGGCGGCGACGTAAGCGGCGCCGCCGCCGTACGCACCCCCAGCAAAGCGACTGGTCTCCAAGCTGCCTGTACGGCTGACGTTCTGGGGGATCCACGATTGTGAGGCGAGGCGGCGTCGGAGCAGCCCGCCGAGGTTGAGTAGGGACCTGCTGGTGCTGCCGCTCATGGACCTCTGCGCCTCGATCTCACCTGCCGCCGCCGCCGCCGTTGCGGCGGGGCCGCTGCCGCCGGCACCCACGCCGTTGCCCTCCTCCGCGGCGCGGCCCAGACGGCTCAGGCCGGCGAGGATCAGCCGGGAGGCGTTACGGCCCCCGCCGCCCCCGCCGCCGCCAGTGACGGCGACGGCGGCGGCGGCGTCCGCCTTGCCCTGCCGGCGGCGGACCTCCGCCAGGAAGCCCGGCGGCATACCCGTGACGGAGACCATGCTTGGCGATACGACTGCCGTACCGTTGGTGCTGCTTCGCCGGCGTGGGAAGTCGGCGTTGAGGCTGGGACCGCTGGCCAAGTGGCGGGGCCGGCGCAGCAGGACGGCGGTGGCGGAGGCGATCCGCGGCGGCACCAGCGACCCCGGTTCGAATCCCGCGCCTGACGGAATCGCGATCCCGCTAACGGAGCTGCGACGCCCGTGGAGCCGACGGGATGTCGCGGCCGCCGGCGGCGGCGGCGGCGGCTTGGAGGACGACGCGTCCGGAACGGCAGCGTCGGGAACCGACAGCTGGCGTCCACTGCGCGCGGGCGAGCCGCACCGGGAAGGCGCGGGTTGCGAGCCGTACAACAGTGTACGGGATTGTACGGATGTACTAATTGGCAGCGGCGGCAATAACGGCCGGGGTGGCGGCGACGCCGTGCGTCCAGTGGCGGCGGCGGCACCGCCCCCCCCACGCGTCCATGTCTGCGACCGCGCCGAGGCGCCGTACTGTGGTCGTTCCTGCGCGCTGTCCCGTGGGTCATGATCGACCCTTGGGTCAGTGGCCGTGTCGTCGTCAGATGCACGCGGGGCGGCGCCGATACAAGGCTTTGGCTCCAGGCAGGGATCATCGCCGCCGGGCCAGATCATTGCCGCGGCCGGCGCCGGCGCCGCTGCCGAAGTGTACGGCGTGGCGGCGGCGGCGGCAGCGGTGGCACTGGTGGCGGCGGCGGCGACCTGGTCGTTGTTATCGGTGGAGTCCGGCGGATAGCTGGTCTCGTCGGAGCTCCGCGGGGCCGGTACGGCTGCTGCTGCCTCCTCCTCCTCCGCCGCCGCAGCAACATCAACAACATCAGCGGCCCCGCCGCCGTCGCCGCCGCCGCCACCATTGTGGCCGCTGTCGCCGCCATGGCCGTCGGGGCCGACCAGGACCACCTCCACCGCATCCAGAGACGGCGCTCCACGACCCGGCCTAACGGCGAACGGCGACGATGCCACGGTTTGTACGATGCCGCCGTACGGTGACGACGCCCCGACGGCGCCGACGCCCCCGAGGCTGTCTGCCCCGCCGCCGCCGCCGCCGCCACCACGGCGGCTCAGGTCATCCCCCGCTGCCGTCGGCGCCGGCGACAGCGGCGACGGCAGTCGCGCCACCGGCAGTACCGGTACGACAGCGCCCGCCATCCGACGTGTGCTCCAGCCGCGCATGCGTGGCGGCGGCGGCGGCGGCTGCGACAACGACATTCGCTGGCCATCAAACGGAGCGCTGTAGCGGCTACTGCCGAGGCTACTGCGGTGGAAGGTACTGAGAGCTGCTTGGTCGTGCGGGTGGTACAGCACCGGCGCCTGCTGCTGTACGGCCGCTGTACTGCCGTTGAGCTCGAATTCAATTGCGGGCACGGGCTGTCCGCCGTACGCCTGACGGAGCGCCTGTAGGCCCTCCAGGCAGGGCGGCAGTCCTGCGGTGGTGCATCCAGGGAGAGAAAAGGGGGGAGGGGAGATTCGGCGGAGCAGGGGACGGGGCTACAGCGCAGGGAGAAGCCGGGGACGGGGGAGAGGCCGCGGGCCGCGCCGGGCAGTTGACGGCGGCTGTGCGACTGTGCATAAGAAAAAACTGAGCCGCGAGCAGCGGTGTCCGGCGCGACAGGTGATCCGGGCGGTGGAAATGGATATCACCCTGAACCCGAATCACTGAACAACCCGAATGACGGTGCGCGTGCGTGCATTTGCGCGCACCCACTTAGCACTTACTGCCGTAGATGGGCTGTCCGGGCCGTCCGTCCGGCAGCTCGTCCCGGTCCAGTACGGCAATGAGGCTGGGATTAACGAGCGGGCGGCCCATGATCCGCATCTCCGCCAGCACCTCCACTTTGCGCTCCCCGCGGGCCTGATGTGCCGCCATCAGCGACTGGCCGGCGAGGAAGGGAGGGGACAGGGACAGGGCGGCAAGGGGGGGAGTGAAGAGAAACACACAAACACACGGGGTTAGCGCCCCCGGCCAGCGTCGGCCCGGCAGGTATGTAACGATTCACATACACACAGGGCACGTCCTTGCTACACACACTCAGGTTAATATGGTGAGTATATTGGTACTTGGTTTGGGTCGGGCGGGTCTCTTCAATCACTCACGCATACCTACATGCACCTGAAAACACAGAGTTTGGTGCACGACACAGGAGGTGTACGGCACGTGCCCCATTCATGCCGTACGTAGCAGACGCCCAAGGCATCTGCCTGGTACCAGCTTTTTGAGGCGGGGCGGGTGTTCTCGCAAAACACACACGCTGCACGGCACGCCGCCGCCCGCCGACCGCCTCCCCCTTCCCCTCCCAATCACACGGCGGTTCATGTGCCCCCTCCGACGTCCGTCCGTACGGCATACCTCGTCCGACGTTTGTACGACGACACACGCACCTGGGTGAGCAACGACCGGATTGTCCACGCCAGGATGACTAATGTCAGCAGTACGGCCAAGGCGTAGTACGCCGCGTTGACGGACGGGTCGGGGCACAGCCGGCACGTGGCGGGGCCCGTGGAGCCGTACCCGGGGGCGCAGCTGCCGCACATGACCCCCGTGTAGCCATCCGCGCAGAGCGCGGCGCTGTAGTTGGAGAGGAGGGGGCCGACAGCCTGGCGGCGGTTGGGTTGGGTGGCGTTGGTGGCACAGGGGGTAACCCAGGGTTGTTTTCGGGGGGCGTTGTGTGGGGTTGGACTAGATTAGGTTGGGTTGTATGGTTCCGTTGGGTTAGGTTAGGTTGTGTGGGGTTGGGTTGTGTGAGGTTGGGCTGAGTTGGGTTAGGTTGGGTTGTGTGGGTTTGGGTTGGGTTTGGGTTTAGGCTGTAGCCCCTCCCTTCGTACCTTGAGCAGTAACACGTTGTCCTCATCGTCGTACGCCGTGCCGTACGGACTGCTGCCTCCGTCGCCCTGCCCCGTCCCGTCCGCGACCAGAAGCTGCCGCAACCGCCGCAGCTGCCGCCACAGCTCAAGGTGTTCATCGGCCGCCGCCTCCTCCTCCTCACGGCCGCTCCTCCCACCGCTGCCGCCACCGCGCATGCGGCCGCTGCCGCCGCCTCCACTTCCAACACCTCCATCTCCGACCCCACCGACAGCCCGCCCTGCCACGCCCAGCTGCGCCAGCTGCCGCAGCAGCCGAGCCCGCAGCACCGCCCGCCGCTGTGCAGACTTCAGCTGCTGCGATGACGATCCGTCGCCCGCGCCCGTGCCGGCGACAATGGATGCCGCCACCGGGAATCGAACCAGGGACGCCTGGATCTGCTGCGCGAGGGCCAGGACCTCGAGCTGGATGGCCGACAGGTTGGCGGTGCGGTTGGCGTAGGTGCAGGCGTCCGAGTTCGGGCAGGCCGTCACCTGCGGCCAGTCCGGGGCCCCATTGAAGCGGCTAATAATAGCGGCGCGGCGACGGGGGCCCAATTAAGCGGCGACGGGGCACGGCCGGCAGGCACCGGAGTGGCGCGAGCGGGCCGCGAACGGGCTGCCAACGGGCAGTGGACGATCCCCCGGAGGCGCGAGAGTAAGAATCCAGTTACCGGTACTGCCGGCATTACCCGTCGCACACACACACACACACACACCTGCCTGCTACCGGCGTTTTGCTTGCAGATGGGTAACAACGAGAGGATCACACGCACGCACAGCATTGTGGTGTGAGTCTGTGTGGCCAAGGCAGCCGACCCGCACCAGCTGGTAGTATTCCGCGACGCCGCGACACCAACAGCGCGCCAAATCGACAGCGTTCTTCCGACACCGCAGCCTTTTCTTTCATATACGGGTCGGGCAATGGGTATACTTTATACTCATACGGGCAACTTTCGGGCGCTAATCCGCCTGTGCATGTCACGCACTCCTGCTCTGCTGCCTGCCTAAGCAACACACCCCCTACCTGCTCGGAGAAGAAGTTGGACTGCCAGAACCCGTCCGTGGGCACGATCATGCCCGGAGTCTCCGGGTCGGAGCACAGCGCGTTGGTATCGCAGGGCAGGCATTGGTTGGCGGTGTGGTTGAAGTTGTAGTAGCCGGGGCTGCAGGCCAGGCACTGGTCCAGGGTGGGCGACAGGTACTCGCCGATGAGGCAGGGCCGCAGGTACACGGTGATCTGCGGACGGTGGGTGTATGTACGACGGTGTACGACGATGGAGCGTCAGGCGGCGCACACAGGAGAGGCGCGGCAGGCGGAAGGCCGACGCGCGCTCGCGTAGCCCGCCCCTAACTCCCACACCCACACCTACACTTAACCCCACCTCGCCCGCACGAGGAAGACTGCTTCCCCCGCTACCCTGACCCCACTATCACCGGGTAGTCCGATGCAGGTGTCCGTTGGGCCCGGTCGCGTCCCAGGCGGCCTGCAAACGTTTATCTGACTACTGCCTGACTACGGCCTGCAAACGTTTATCTGACTACTGCCTGTCGCGTCCCGCGGCCTGCAAAACTTTATCTGACTACTGCCTGCCTGCCTGGATGGCTGAAGGTTAAGGTACTACAACAGAGAACAGACCTGGATGAGTGAATGTTAGTACCACAAGACTACTATAACATCCTTTATCATAATAGTACCACAGACCTTGCAACAGTGCCTGCCTGCCATGACCGCTCACGCCGTACTGACTCATGCCGTACTCACCCCTGCCGTTGAGAGGTCCCGGTACCCAGTGCTGGCGGCGAAGTCGATGTCGTGCCAGCCGGCCTGTGGGGCGGCGCCGCGCGGTCGTGGGGAGCAGCGCGGAGCCGAGGGGAGGGGCGGGAGGGGTGCGGACACCTTTTACCTACCACACACATCTTGAAGCCGGCCTTTTATCTTCTTCATTGATGCGCACCCTCTGTCCCCATCGCGACTCCCCCTGTCCCAGTGCGTTGTGGATTGGCTTTTCTTTTCCGGTTAACCCCTTGTCTTTCTGAATCTGAAGCCCCTCAGCTTCTATATGCCTTGCCCATTTCCTTGACCCCTCAGTCCCCCCCGCCCCCCCCCCCCGCGCCGATCACTCCCCCAGACCTCGCTGACCGCCCAGCAGCCCCCCGCCACCCCGCCCGCGCGCACACCTTTCATCTTTCATTGACCCTAAGCGATTATGTATCCGAGTATCTGCCACCCCGCCACCCCGCCACCCCGCGCACACCTGCGCCCTGAGCTTGAGCTCCGAGAACGCCGCCATGCCCTGGTTGCTGACCATGTACGTCTGGCCAAATACCTGTACGGCAGGTGTACGGGAGAAAGGCAGGTGGCAGCGAAGCACAGAGTTGGAGGAAGCGAAGCGAAGCTCGTCTGCTCAACGTGCGGCTGTGCTACAGCCGCAACACAGCACGCGTGGACGAACGGCGACGGCTCCACCGTCGGCGCGAATGGGCATTCATTGCATCACCGCAACTTAAGGGGTAAAACATTCTCCCGCTCTCGCTGGTCGTTGCAGAACCCGTCGCCCCACCGGACTGCTCGAGACGGTTAAAATGGGATGGCGGCGGCGCCGTCATAGGGGCTAGGGGCCAGAGGTCATGAACACGACCGGGCTCGGGGCCAGAGGTCATGAACACGACCGGCCCGGAAGCCCCCTGCATCATGCCCCTCATAAGCCCCTAATGCGCCACATGAGCCCCTTCTAAACAACCCTCCATAAGGCCCCAACCAGCCTCAAGACATGCTTGCCGTAACACCGTACCTGCGGGCTGACCGCCCGGATGACAACGGTACGGTTGCCTCCCGTACATAACTGGCCGTAATAGTCGTACACGCTCAGCTGCACGGCGATGTTCGTGCTGCTGGTGTAGAATCCCAGGTAGTGCGGACTGGCATCCAGGGTGAAACCCGTGCTGGCCACGTCATCGCCGTACGCGCCGTCCACCGCAGCGTTCCCCATCCAGCTGTCGCACGGCAGCACGTCCGAGTGCAGCTGTACGGCTGGCGGCGCGCGATGGTACGGCGGAGGTACGGCCGCCGGCGGCTGGCCGGGTTGGGCGGGCGGCTCTTCCGGCAGGGCCGGCGGCTCCGGGCCCTGCGGCGGCAGCCCCTGCGGCGATCCCGACCCTGCTGGGCCCTCTTCTTCTCCATAGTCACTGAAATCCCTTAGCCTCTGGTTAGGGCAGGAGACGACCAGTAGGTCCTGGTCTTCCCAGAAGATGCCGCCCCCCCCGCCGCCATGCGCCCTGTTGTTGGCCAGCACACAGCCGCTGAGCGCGGCCGTGTAGCAGCCCCGCGCGACGCCGCACGCCTCGCTGGCCGCCAGATGCACGGCGCCGCCCTCCAACGCGGCGTTGCCCAGGAAGGCGCAGTCGCGGGCCGTCAGCTCCGTGGTCTCGGAGCCGTGTACGGCAATGGCGCCGCCGGCGCCGGAGTTCTTCGGCAGCAGCAGCGGTGACGCGGCCACCGCGGCCGCTGCGGCGGCGGTGGAGGCGCCACTGGCCCCGTTGCCGCTTCCACTACCACTACCGCCCCCGCCTTTCACACCACCCGCCGCGGGGAGCAGGGCCGCTGAGAGCGCGGACACCAGAGCCGAGGGCGCGGCCGCGCTATTGTTGACAAAATCCGCGACGAGGATGGATTTCCGGCCGGCGTAGATCGCCAGGGCTCCGCCCACCGCGGCGTAGTTGTTAGCAAACAGCACTCCGGGGCGGTCCACCGTGTTAAGCCCCGGGATCGCCTGAACCCACATCGCGCTGTCCTGGACGTACACTGCTCCGCCCGTGAGGGCCTTGTTCCCCGACAGGACTGTGGCGTACGACACGTTGGTTGCGATGTACGACCAGGCGGTGGACGGTTGGTACGGCGGTGAATGTGACGCGGTCCCCATCGTCGCCACGGGTGCTGTCCGCCGAGTGGCGCGGGGGATACCGCCTAGCTGCAGGGCCACTTCGCAGTCCGTGGCGGAGATCTCGTCGCCCATCACGTACAGCCGGGCGTGCAACTGCGCCGCGATCGCACCGCCGCGCATCGCGGCGTTGTCCTGCAGCACAGAGCACTTGACGAGCAGGTTGCTGTTCTCCAAGTAGACAGCGCCGCCTGCCCCCGTGATGGCTGTTGCGGCGCCGGCCGCGGCCGCAGCCGTGGCGGAGGCGACGGAGCCTGCTGCTGCTGCTGCTGCTGAGGTGCTGCTGCTGCTGGGGCTGGGGCTGTCGCTGGGAGGATCCTCCCCTGCCACGACAGCGCCTGCCAGGTTGCCGCCCAACACACAAACAGTGATCTCGGACTGTCGAGTGGGATCCATGTTGCTGAGGTAGACCGCGCCGCCCTGCAGGCCCGCCGTGTTGCCGACGAACTCGCTGTTCTGCATGGAGATCGACGCGGAGGACCGCACATTGATCGCGCCCCCCGCGCCGCTCGGCGCCGAGTTGCCGTGGAAGCGGCAGCCCCTGAAGCTCATGGTGTTGGTCAGCGTGTTCGCGTGGACGGCGCCGCCGCCGCCGACCGACATGTCGCTCGCCGCGGGCGCAAAGCCCGCCCTGTTGGCCGTGAAGGTGCAGTCCGCCAGGTCGTTCAGCGCGCCGTTCTGCAGGAAGATCGCGCCGCCCGACCCGTCGGCCGTGTTGTTGTCGAAGACCGCGCCGGTCACGGACACGCCCGCCGACTCCAGGAGCGCCAGCGCGCCGCCGCCGCTGCCGCCGCCGCCGCGCGCGGCGTTGCCCCGCGCGACGAAGCCCCCGATGATGTTGATGCTGGCGGCGACGGACTTGAAGACGAACGCGCCGCCGCCCGCGTCGGGTCCGAGCGCGGTGTTGTCGACGGCGGTGACGTTGATGATGTCGAGCGTGTCGCTCACGCCCAGGAACAGCGCGCCGCCGCCGCCCATGGCGGCAGTGTTGCCCGAGAACGCGCAGTCCTGCACGAGCGACGCGTTGACGTTGTTGATCCATAGGCCGCCGCCCCACCAGCTGTCCGGCTGCGCCGTGCCGACCTTGTCGGGTTGCCGGTCCCGTGTGTTGTCGACGAAGGTCGATCCAAGCAGGGTGGCGCTGGCTGCAAACTCGATGAGCAGGCCGCCGCCTCCGGAGTTGCTGGCGATGTCCGATGCCGCCATGTTCACAGACTCGATCCCGGACACCGCGACGGCGTGCCCCAGCTGCGCCGCGACGTTGCCGCGGGCCCGCAGGCCGGTCAGCTCCAGGGAGCCTAGCTGCACGCGGCGGTTGAAAACCACCTTCCACACGTTGCCCACGAACAACACTCCCAAGTCGTAGGCCGTGTTGTCCGCAAATGTCGACTCGTCGACGTCGACGACGCTCGAGCTGTTGTCGACGAGGAGGCACGCGGCCGCGCCGCCGCAGAGCCACCGCGGCGTCGCGCCGAAGATGTACGGCGGGATGGCGTTGCCGTACACCTGCAGGCCCGTCACGGTCGCGGTGCGGACGCCGTACAGCAGCAGCGCCGGCGGCCCGGAGGAGTGGCGCGCGAGCGTGACGTTCGTGAGGGTTACGTGCAGCTCCCGGGCACCGCTGTCGGCGTCCGGGGTCGATGCGGGGACCGTCCGCATCACGATGAACCCGCTGGAGTTGGTGTTGTTGGTGAAGTGCGTGTCGAGGAGCTCGGCCTGGACCATGGCGGGGTCGGCGCTGTCGGCGTAGAGCATCAACGCTGCGGGAGGTACCGTGAACCTGGACGCGAGCAGGTTGCCCGGCGCCGCCGTGTTGTCGGAGAAGGTGCTGGAGGACACGGTCAGGGACGTGGGCCCGTCGGGCGCGACCAGCAGCGCAGCCGACACCAGGCGGCCGGTGTTGCCGATGAAGCGGCTGCCCACGATGCTGACGTTGCAGCTGGCGGCGCTGCTGCCGTCGGCGCCCGCGCCGGCGTGCGGCGGGCACGCGACCGCAAGCGCCGGCGTGGCGATTGCGGCGCTAATGGTGGTGTTGAGGCCGAGGTTTCCGACAAAGGAGCAGTTGATGAGGGAGAGGGAGCCTCTGAGACTCGGTACAAGGAGTGAGGAGGCGGTGACAAGCGTCGCGGGCATCTGCCTGACTACCGTTTGAGCCTGCGGCGAGCGGAGCAGGACGGAACCCGGACGGCGGTGCGCGGGCGTCAGGGCATGCTGAAGATTCGGCGTTCGGGACCAAATACAGCAGATTGAATCAGATCATTGTTGATGTGCATGAATCTGTAAGCCGTGGTGATGCGTTGCGCTGCCTGCACTTTCTGATGGCCCGCCAGCATGCATTAACGGGCTCACCGTTGCGAGGTTGCCCGAGAAGGTGGCATTTGAAAAGTACCAGTTAACCGGCGATGTGAAGTTGTTGAATGGATTTTGCAGGAGTACAGCGACGCCGCTGCAATTCCGTATGTGGACGTTGGCTAACGCGACATCGCTGACGTTCAGCACGAGGACTGACGGCGCCTCGGGGCCACACGCCAGGACGGGCCACATACTTTCATCTAAGTCATTGGGGCCTTCAAGTGTTAAGCTCGATAGTCCGGAAACGGTCACCGTTGCGTTGAACGTGTAAAGCCGAGACGGCACTAACCGCAACCTTAACGATGACCCATGCTGTTCTGAGGTTACGCCCTGCAATTGAGTTAAGAACTCATCGACAGAGTTAATACTGCCATTGAAGCCATCCTGGCCGGCGACGACCGATAAGGCCAGCAAAGCCAATCCCAGCGCCCGTAAAGGGCTGTGCATTTCCGACCTGACAGACGTAGCATAATTTATATGTAAGATATTGAGATTCCCTCTGGAAACCTGATGGCGTTAAACAGGGTTAAGTTGATGCCGTACCAGGTGTACAGGCTGCAGCTCAGAACTTGAAGATTGTTTCCTATTTGCGATTTCAGATGATATCTTGATAACGATAGCATTTTATAGCTAGGAGCGCACCTACGAACACTTCGGCTTGACCTTGACCATTGACTTAACTTGCTACAACGACACTCATGGCTCGCGTCCCCTGGCAAGTCGCGCGCGCTTCGGCCAATGAGAATGTTTTATTCGCATTTATAATTGCGGCTATGATAGCTGGAACAACTGCCGCGGCATCGCTTCGCCAGGTTAGACGTCCAGCTGCCCGATTCGACAGACAGTCGCCGTCAGATTCTCCGCTGCAACTAAACCATATCGCCCACAACAAACCGCAGATGCTTGTTGAGTCATTACCAAGCAGTCCAGGGCCTGCAGGCTGCATAGGTATGTTCGTGACCGAAAATTGTCCTGCCGGGGCCATCATCATGGTGCGGTCAAACCCGTCACAGATCACTCCGGGTCTGGCACCGGCCCCCTGGCCGCGTGCAGCTCCTGGCTGCAGGCAGTACGGAGACCTCAGGCTGCACATCAAGCCCGTGCGGTGCGCGCCGCCGCCGCCTCCACCCCTGCCACCACCGCCGCCCTACACCGAAGCGGCGCCCACGACGTGCTACTGCGGCGCCTGGCGCACCTGGACGGCCTCAGACACGTGCGGCACGGTGGTCAAGCTGTACGGCCTGCCCTCCATTGACTTCCTGCAGCGGATCAACCCCACCCTGAACTGCAACGCGCCTCAGGTCAGCTTGCGCGCGCGCTGCAGGGCTACGCGGCCTCAGGCCAGCTCACGTGCGGGGGTACACTGGAGGCTCTTCTGTCGGTGCCCCGAGGGAGATCCGAAGGAGATCCTTGCGTCTGGTATCCAGTAACGGTAACCCGTCCTGACATGGGGCATTTCGCCCCAGCGGGCGGCGCCGCGCTTACCCTAGAAACGCCCCCCCGCCCACGCACCCCTAAACCCTAGATCCCCCCTCTACGTACGGCACTGCGCAGGTGGGCCTTGTGGTGTGTGTGAACAAGTTCGCGCAGTGGGCCATCCCCAACTGCCTGCGCTTCGTGACGATGTGGGACGGCGACAGCTGCAACTCCATCGCAGCGGCCAACGGTGTGACCGTGGACGATCTGACGTTCTGCAACTCTGGTGCGCGCGAGGGGGGCCGGTGGGGGAGGGGCGTTGCTGCGAACTGCACGCCGATGCTGCATGCCGTCCGCCCAGCCCCGTCGACCTCTGGCCCCTCCCCGCGACATCTCCCCCGCCCACCCGCCCACCAGGCCTCAACTGCTCCGGCACTCTGCTCCGAGGCATGGCGGTCTGCGTCAGCTGCGTCTAGCCCCGCCTAGCCTGCAGGATGTTGCAGCGGACCCCATAGGGTCATCGGTGACAGCCAAAGCAAGCCGCGCCCAGCCTTAAGAATGTTGCAGCGGACCCCGCGGGTCATCGGTGACAGCCAAAGCAAGCCGCGCCCAGCCCCGACGACCCACACGTGACAGAACGAAGAGGAGCTGCGGCGTGCTGGGGGGGGCTCCCAGCAAAGCCGATCACGCTGGCGCCTCTGGAGGCGATCGGGCAGCCGGTGCGACGGGCAGGACTTGATGTCGGGGTGTTAGGAGTGTTGTAATGCAACCGTGGCAAGGTGGACTCTTTGAGTCGCTGAGGGGTGTGATGCGGTGGCGGCGGCAGGCCCGGGGGTGGCAGCTCCGGCGAAGGCGCCGGCGGCAGGTCCGGGGGTGCGAGCGGGCAACGCGCTTCGAAGTAGGCTGTAGGAAAAGCTGGGCGACGAGCCGCTCATGAGGTCAATGTCGTGCGGTAGGGCGGTAGGGTACGAGGGCCGCCGGGTATCCGGGCAGTTGGAGTGATCAGCGAACTGGGAGGCTTGGGAGTTGGCGTGTACTGCTCCGTACTTACTGCGTTGTACGGTTATAATACAGGGCAACGCGGGGCAACGCGCGCCTCCGTGATAGCGCGGCGCCGACACGGCCGGCAGGGAGGAGGCGGCGGGATTTGGTGGAGGGGTGGAGGGCCGCAGACTTGGGTGCCACCGGAAGGAGACCGAACGTCGGCCTGGGTCGGTCGATCCGCATCGATTGCGGCGCGTCGCGCCACGACCATCAACGAGCGAGAAAGAAACACTGTATGCGCAGGCGGATAACAATGGCGTTATTGATTGAGGATATACGAAATTTGCTTTGTCTGTTTGGATTCAATATATTGATTCCTATTTGGGTCGAGGTAGCCTGTTTCGATTTCCGCTTCGTCGCTGCTGTCGAAGCTGGGGCCACAGCCTCGGAACTCCGCCCATCTGGCTCAAAGAGTATTTCACGGGGATTACGGCTGCCTTGCCATCGGTTTCGAAGGTCTTAGATGGAATTAAAAGCGCAGGGTGCCGAATGGTGGGCGCAACGTGCAACCACGTGCCCTGCTTTCGATGCAGTATGGACGAGAGGAGGTGGATGATGACGTAAGCGGACTTTATAGCGATTCGTCAGTGATGCGATTATACGTGACGATGACGATTATATGCCATCTGTAAAGCCTTGGCTGTTGGAGCGTTGTCGCGAGGACGCGGCCAGTCAGCTTCCAGACCCTTGATACAGAGACCGCGCGCGATACTCTTCGACCGACTCGGGATTGTCATTACGATAAAACTGTTGACTTTGCCGAAGCGCAGCAGCTGCCTATGGTAATGATGGGCTCGGTGTGACGGCCGATGCCCTAATCACGATATGCAGCCGCGCAGAAACCTTGCGCAATAGGTTCAAGTTGGTCATTCAACCCAAATTGTGAGCAGCCGGCAAAAAGATGACCCAGTCATCATCAACTCTTTCGGCAGTCTAGGTTCCGGAGCAAGCGCCAAGCGGCATATTGCACTGGGTGGCCTGATTCTCCAAGCAGACACCGCAGAAGCGCCGCAAAAGTTCTTTTGTGTCCACGGACTTTCACGGACTTGAGGAAATGTCCAGCGCCTCGTTTTCAGGCCGGCAGACTCCGCGTCCTTGCGCCTTTGCAGCAAGTCCCGGACTGGACGCTGCGAGCGTGATAGCCCGCATAGAGACAACTGCGGAGACCCTCATCACCGCCATAGCGGAGGGCGGAGTGCCTGTCCTGCAGCTGGGCCCGAAAGCGGGCGCCCGCGTGCCCCAGAACGATGATGAGGATGAGGACGGCGAAGAGGACGGATCCCAGCGCTGCGTGCAGCGCTCCCTGCTCGGCAATCAAGGCGCTGCAGCGCTGGCCTACGCGCGCGGTGCGGCCGTCTCCTTGTGCGTTGCGTTGCGCTTCTCCCCGGTTTCCTTCGGGTCGGGGTCATGTAACCGTTTGGGGGGTCATGCTGAACCTTTTTTCCGCTCTACTCATCAGTGATGTCTTTTTTTCACGAGCAGCCCTGCCCGCTGGGTCCTGTTGCGCTGCTCGCCCGTTTGAATAAAAGGATGGAAGTTGTCGAACCTGGAGCGGTCCGGTCTTGTGGCGTTCACTGATTCAGTTCTGAATGAATGAATGAATGAATGTTACAGCGGACCCCAGTTCTGTCAAGTTATATCCGAACCGCGAAATTTGAACGCAAAAGCTGCGACCGCCCGAATGGACCATGTCATCCCATCAGCATCAGCACGTGTGCCCCCGCCGTTGCACCCAACAACGAGCGGTGCCCCCCGTGTCAGGCCAACCACAGCGCTGTTGCAGCACATCCAGTCCCTACCACCCTAGGTGGCCAACGCTGTTACACCGCCCGGTTGACCCGTGGGTCGCGCACCCGCCTGCGGCGCCGCTCCTGCCGCCGCCTCCCGCAGTCCTGGCTGTGCTCAACGCCGTACACGACCTGCTCCGCCAGGGACGCCAGGCCACCCAGCGTGACCTGTACTACACGGTACGGCACATGTTGCGCGCGGGACGGGACGTTGGGTGGATGTCGGTACGGCATTCAAAGGCGCGTGTTCGAGGCTACGGAGCCCGACCCTCTTGCGGTTGGGTTGGGTTGGGTTGGGTCCATGTCTGGTCCTCACACCCGCCACCGCCGCCACCACCCGCCATTTTACCAATGCGGCTTCTTCTTCTTCTTCTTCTTCTTCTTCTTCTATTGCTGCTGCTGCTGCTCCTGCTGCTTCGTCTGTTGCTGATGCTGCTGCCTCCTGCTGCCGCTGCTGCCGCCTCGACGCAGCTGCTGCGGCCGCCGCTGTTCTGCTCCCCCCGCGACGTCAACGCGGCCGTCGCGGACGCCGCGGCGCTGCTGCGGGTGCCGCGCAGCAGCCTGGGGGTCACCTGCGCGGGCCGCGGGGCGGTGGCGGGGCGGCTGCAGATGCGGGACGGCCCCGCGTCCCCCTGGGTGGACTGCGGCACCGCCGGTGGGCGGGCGGGCGGGTGGGCGGGTGGGTTTGGGTCCAGTTTGGGTCCAGTTGCGCCGCCCCATGGGTCAGGCCCCATGGGTCAGGCCCCATGGGTCAGGCCCCATGGGTCAGGCCCCATGGGTCAGGCCCCATGGGTCAGGGTTCGTTGGGGACGCGAAAGTCGCACTCCCGGTGGGTCCGTACATGGGATTGGGTCGTCCTTAATCGGTCGTCTATGTTGCGTATGGCAATGGGTCACCGCAGCGATGGGTTGGAATGGGTTGCGTGGTGGCCCCTTCCTGGAATTTTGATTGCGTGGTGGCCCCTTCCTGGAAATATGATTGCGTGGTGCCCCCTCCCTTGACAGGGCCCTCCGGAAGGGCCCTCCCCGGCGACCTGTCCACCATCGCCCGCCTGGGGCTGCAGCTGATGGCGCCTCATCAGGGCGCCGCCGCCACTGCTGCTGCGGCGGCGCCGGCGGCATCCGCGGCCGCGGCCGCGCCGGCCGGTTCCTTAGCCGGGGTCTCCTTGGGCGGCAGCAGCAGCGGCAGCATGGCCGCCAGCATCGGCAGCTGCTGCTACCTGCTGGTGGTGGAGAAGGACGCGGTCTTCCAGCGGTTGGCGGAGGACCGGATATGGGAACACCGTGAGGCGGGGGGAGCGGAGGCGGGCTGGGCGCGGGGAGAGAGGGGAGAGAGGGGGCAGGCGGGGGGGAGAGGGGGGCCGTGAAGGGGAGGGGCGTCAGCGTTACGGCGGGTATGTTTAGACAGGGAGCGAGGGGGGAGGGGGAGGGGGAGGGTGTCAGAAGAAGGAGAAGAAGGGCGGTGGGCTGAGGCGGTTGGAAGCGGGACGGGGGGTTTGGGGGGGCTGCGGGCCTGGGCTGAGTGAGGGAGAGGGCGGGGTGTAACAGAAAGTCGGGGAGGAGGTTCCGCAGCTTCGCAGCTTTCACGCTAAAGAATTCATAACGTCCACCCTAATTACTTCGCATAAAGAATACACAACCCCGAACCCGTTGCCGTCCTCTCCCCCGCACGCCGCGCAACCCAACGACCCCCAACCACTCCGCCGGGCGCCCAGTGCCGTGCGTCTTGGTGACGGCCAAGGGCGTGCCTGATCTGGCAACCCGCGCCTTCGCCGCCCGGCTGGCGGCGAGCTTCCCCGCCCCACGTCTCATCCCCCTGGGCCTGGTGGACTACAACCCGGCGGGGGTGGTGATCCTGATGACGTACAAGTACGGCAGCGACCGGATGGGGCCCGAGGGCCGCGCGTGAGTTCGTTCTCCGGCGCGGTTCGCTATTTGCTTGAGGATTAGGAAGGAGGAGGACGATCGCCCAAAAAGCACATACGGTATTTGCGTGTACCGTATGTGCTTTTTGGGCGATCGTCCTCCTCCTTCTTAATCCTCTTTTGCCAACGCCCCATCGGATCCTTGCGCTGGCAGTCAGTACAAAACTTGGATGCGGGATAAAACTGCTCAATCCACCACACCCTCATCCTCATCCTCACCCTCCACGCCCCCCCCCCTTTCTTCCACCTCGCCCGTCTCGTCCGCCTCCGCCTCGCCCTCCCCCCTTCCTTCCACCGCGGACCGCCGCCGCCGCCGCCACACCCGAGGGGGGCAGTCACCCGCTGCCGGGTCTGCGGTGGCTGGGGCTCCGGAGCGGGCAGATGGGGCACCTGGAGGAGGGCCACCTGCAGCGGCTGACGGAGCGGGACCGGGTGATGGCCCGCGGGCTGAGGGAGCGGCTGGCGGGCGTGGAGCCGGGGTGGGCTGCGGAGCTGGAGGCCATGGAGGCCGCAGGCTTCAAGGTGGGCTCAACACTGGGGGGGGCCGGCGGGGGGCGGCCGTCGTCTTGAGGTACCGCTCGACACAAGTGGCGGGCAATCCCGTCGCGCCCTGGTCTACCCGCCCGACCCCCCTCATACTTCGGGATACGGGTCCACCTTGTAACGGT
Source organism: Eudorina sp. 2006-703-Eu-15 (assembly GCA_003117195.1). Classification (NCBI taxonomy): domain Eukaryota; kingdom Viridiplantae; phylum Chlorophyta; class Chlorophyceae; order Chlamydomonadales; family Volvocaceae; genus Eudorina; species Eudorina sp. 2006-703-Eu-15. The sequence continues at coordinate 350,666 of BDSI01000115.1, forward strand.
TACATTACATTATACTTCGTGCAATGTATGCTCAGTGTGGGCCTCGCGGACCCAGCCTCGTTAAGCCCACGCTTCAAACGCCCCCCTCGTTCGTGCGCCCAATCGTATCCGTCGACTCGCGTTCCCAAATCCATACTCCCAGACTCCTCCGCGCCTCCTCCTGTCCGCCCGCCCGCTCCGCACTCCCCCCCCCCCACACACACAGGGCGACATCGAGGCGCTGTACCGCTCCTCCGGCCACTACGCGGCTCTGCGGGACCTGGTCGTCCGGGCGGTTATTTCCCGGGACATCACGTGAAGACCAGCGCGCCGAGAGGATACCCAAAACCCGCCCGAATTACCAAAAACCGTGACGGGGCCGCCGTTGACAGTTGACCGAGGCGGGCGCCAGAGGTCCAGTAGCAACCGCCAGCGGAAAGGCTGACGTAGCGTAGTCTAAACAAACGACTAGTTGAACTAACCTATTTAATCTGTACTAATGCAACAAAGCAGGGGTTGGGTGCGTCCACAGCGCGTGCAATGCCGACAGCAAGCATCGTGCATCGTGTGTGTGTGTGTGTGTGGTGGTGGGGGTTTCGGACGTCATTGCGGACATCGCGAGAGGGCCGACCGCGAAGGGGATTCGGACGATCACATACTCGCTCTACGACTTCGCTGAGCTGGGAGTCCCTGTGAAAGGGTGGTCAGCGGTGGGAGCTACACACCCCATCTTGAAGGTGCAGGACGGTCGTCTTGTGTGCCGTGGCCCGGTTCCGGCAGGCCAGGATCCTTAACCGAAGCCCTGTAGGCATTCTGTCGTAATGGGCCGCGGGTGGACAGGGCACTGACGCCCAGTGGAGCTATCGCTAGGTGTGGGCGGCTTTTTCGGCCCGGTGGGACCGTACGGGCAGGCCCCTGATGGTGACTCGCGAGCCCCCGTGGCCCTCCAAGACTACGGGCCACCGCTGGAGAAGTGACCCCGCCTTGGTTGGGGTGGTGGTTCGCTAATAGGGGCGCCCTGGTGGCTAACTCCCCCTGAGCGGGCTTTATCCCTTGCCATGGTTGGTTCTCAGGAACGGGGTGGTTCCCTGGTGGTGTGGGCCCGGGGAGTGTTTCGGTGCACTTGTGGAGCCTGTCCGGAGCGCCATGGTGGCGCCAGTTCGTTTAGGCAGTGTATGGTGAGGAAGCCTCGGCTGTCGCCGTTGGCTGTCACCGATGACCCGCGGGGTCCGCTGTAACATCCTTAATAATAAATACTCGCGTTACGGTATACCGTGGGGGACTGGACGGGTGGTACAGCAGGGCGGGAGGCCCGGGCGGCGTGGAGACGGAACGGAGGTTTGGGTGCCGTTGGTGATGTGGGTCGGATCGCGGATGTGGCTTTGCTGTCCTTTGAGGGGGAGCCATCGCTGGATATGCGGAAACGCCTTATGAAGGGTTGGTTGTGTGGGGGCGTTTTTGGATGGACAGACGAGCACCGATCGATGACTTCAAACGAACCCGCCAAACGCCGGGGGACGGGGGGAGGTCGCCTTCGAGGGCTGTGGACGGCGGGTCGGGTCTGAGTGTACGGCACCGGTGTTCCCCCTTCGGTCTGGGGCAGTCGATGCGACCATGATCTTCGTAACAGCTGGTCGTTGTAGCACGGTACGGTATATGACACAGTGTCGTACGGCACGGCAGATGGCGCGCGCGGGTACTTTGGGGGCAAACCGGTGGTGTCGGATGGCTGCAAGTATCTTGAAGGTGGTGAAGCGCTTGTGCCGAGGGCCGCCACGAACGTCGGTGATTACCAAGGGAATGCTGCACGGCTTGACACGCGGGATAGTGCGCTGGGAACCCGAATGGAGGGTGTCGGCGTACGGCAATGAACCGTGAAACATCCTGATCGAGGGGAGAATGCGCTGTATGGTCATGTAAGATGAAGGAGCGGCAAATGAGCGAAGAGACGGAGGCCGCGAACATGGTTCCGCCTGAGGCATAATGTCTCCCGGTGGTCTTGCTGTATGAATCGTGGACAGTTCAAGCCTGCAGGGTGATACGAAGAAAGCACTCGCCACGGCCACTGGGTTGCCGCCTGTTGCCGTCATGGGCCAGGGGTGGTTCTGGCTTCTGTCACCCCCTAGCATATATGCGGCCAGGGAAACGTGGGTGAAGATTAAGACCGTGCGCTCCGAATTGACTGCAACTTGGGTCCCGAGCCTGTCGGTAGATGCGATATGTCGACTTGTGGAGCCTGCCGTATGGCGGTTGTGCAGTGACTGAATGCGAGATGTAACCTCGCGTGAATATAATATGACAAGAGTTGGCAAGCTCAATTTGTTTTTAAAATGTTCTGCAACGCGACGCCTCACGCCTGTGCGAAAGCCGAAACACCGGGCGGCAGTTAGGCAACGGCGTGATCGTACGCGTGGCACTGGCCACAATCCCACCAATCGATGACCGCGTTCAAAGATTCAAGTTCATGCGAGCCATATGGTGTATGAAGCCTAATAGCTTTTGAAATGTCAGGGAGGTATGCATACCGAAAGTGGAAAGTGTTTGCAGTATTGCACAGGCGACATAGTCCTCTGCCGGTCCATACTACCACAATAAATAGGTGCTGACTGAAATGATCAATATAAAATCAGCTCTTTCGTATTAGCCGGACTTTGTTTTCGGGCCGCTTACCGACACTTCGTGACTGTCAGGTCATCTGAATGCTCATGAGATTTTGGGCTGAACACATCTAAGCCAAGCCTGCTTCTGATTGCACATGGGCCGAAAGAAGGTGCCGGCAGGCGGAAAGCAGGTTCCCGCCGAGGATCTCCTGCGCCTGCTGCATTCCCAAAACCTCGGCAAAATCCGGACGCTGGTCAAAGCTGGTCTAGACCCGAACGGTTGCGTGGCCAACACGAGCTGCTTCGACAACACCACCTGGGTGTTGAGGGACCGGAAGCCCCTCGTCCCGCTGCTCGTCTTTGCCTGCTTCAACGGCGTCCCGGCGCCAGTCCTTGACCTCCTCATCCGACTGGGCGCATCTCCAAATGCAGTCACCGACTGCGGCCTGCCGGCGCCTCTGGCAGTGCTGTGCGCTAAGGTCACGCCCGAGGAGCAGCGTGCGCTTTTTCAGGTTCGTGCCAGCCAGACTTGCTGCAAACAGCCCCAGGGGCTTCCTTACCATGGGGGCTTTTGTTACCATGGGGCTTTCGTTGCCATGAGGCCTTCGCCGCAGGATAGCATCATGGGAGTTTCAGCATGGGGGCGTCAATCAGTTGACGGGCCTGGGAGGGGTTGGGCGTAGGGGCCGCCGTTCCGACGGTGCAGGCGAGGCAGCTGGGGTTCCCGGCGAGCAAATCTCATCAAACTACCCGCCACGGCACCTGTTTCCTGGCTGTCGGAGCCACGGCACCTGTTTCCTGGCTGTCGGAGCCACGGCACCTGTTTCCTGGCTGTCGGAGCCACGGCACCTGTTTCCTGGCTGTCGGAGCCACGGCACCTGTTTCCTGGCTGTCGGAGCCACGGCACCTGTTTCCTGGCTGTCGGAGCCACGGCACCTGTTTCCTGGCTGTCGGAGCCACGGCACCTGTTTCCTGGCTGTCGGAGCCACGGCACCTGTTTCCTGGCTGTCGGAGCCATTGGGCGGCAGGGCGCGATCCCGCGGGTCGCCATCGGACCGCCGGGGCGGGTCTGGGCGCTGGGTTGGGACCCGACGGGCGGCGGGTGCCGGCGGGGTGTAAGCCGGGTAATAGTCCCCGTGGACCCCGACGGGCCCCAGTGTACCATCATCAGTAATAGAACCTGAAGGAGCCCGGGCACCTGTGTGGGGATAAAGCGAACCCAGCCCAGGCACTCGTGCGTGTGTCATTGAAACTGGTTTGGGTTGGGCCCATTGTTTCGCGACACACACACACACATACACATACACACACAGTGTTACTTTTTGCACGCACACATGTTGGGCTCGCGGCGCAGTTTCCTTGTGATGTATACATGTTAGGCTGGGTTAGGCGGGTTATCTTTTTAAACACATGTTGGGGATGGAGATCGAAGAAGAGACGGGCGGAAGACGGACACGGCCGATCCAGATTGGCAGGTCGCCGCGCATTACCTGCAGCACGAAAACACCTTGGAAATGCAACCGCGACACATTTCACCCATGCATTCACGCGGCGTTGCTAACCGACACGGCGCGGAGAACAGATCACGGGTGAAAGATCTGACCAAAGCCATCGGCCCTGGCTGCTTACCTTCCCTGCCTTGCTGCTGACCCTCCCTGCCTGGCTGCTGACGCGCCCTCGCTGCCCCGGTTGCTGACCTGCCCCCACTGACCAGGCCTGGCTAGAATGGTGCCTGCACGGCCGTGCTCCGACTGCCCAACTGGCGCCACTTAATCCTGCTGCCGTGTACTTTTTCGCGTTGCTGTTGTGATCCTGTTAATCCTGCTGCCGTGCACTTTTTCGCACGCAGGTGCTCCGACAGCACCACTGCACCACCTTCAACTCGTGTGTGCGCTCCGCGCGCAACGACCGACCCATCCACGTGACCTCCAAGATACTGGACCTGTCCGACTGGCAGAACGCCAGGAAGGTGGAGGGCGTGGGTGAGTTGCGACTTGGGAGAGGCCGTCGTTGGTCCGTATCCCGGCTGCGCCTGTGTCGATCGCACGCCCAAAGGGTCACGGCCGCGACGCCCTCTCCCCATGTGCGAACTCCCCATTTTGGTGTGCGCCCCGTCGCCCCGTTCTGGCCGTCACCTCTTAGTATCCGCCGGCGTCGTTCGTCGTCGCCGTGCTGACCGCCATCCATCCATCCGGGGGTTGTTGTGGAGGGACATCGAGAGACCCCGCGCCAGGCTGGAACTCCTGCTTCGGGAATGCAAGGGTGCAGAACCGTAGATTGGAGTGCAAAAGTCCAATCTGGGGTGATTGGAGGGTGCTTTGGAGGGGCCTGGTATTGGACGTCCTCAGCTGCTGGTGGTGCGCTTGCGCGCCCCTCGCGAGACCGAATCTCCTTGCTCACCTGTCTCGGGCACTTTACACACAATTTCCTTACTGCGCGATTGCGTGCCGATGTGGGTTTCGCACCGTTGTGGGTTTCGCACCGTTGTGGGTTTCGCGCGGCCATGTGTAGGGTGTATGGTGGGTGTAGTGGCCTTCCCCATCACTGGCTGGCCGCCCACTGTTGCGGTTCCTTTCGACATGTCAGCGCGCGCGACCCTAGCCAACCTGCGCACCCCTGTCGTGGTCCTTTCTTTTTACCCCCTCGCGTGACCCGCCTGCCCCCCCCTTGACGGAAAGCGCTTGCAAGCAAGCTCATGTCTGCGGAAAGCGCTTGCAAGCAAGCTCATGTCTGCGGAAAGCGCTTGCAAGCAAGCTCATGTCTGCGGAAAGCACTTGCAATCAAGCCCATGTCCGCCGATATCGGCACACATGAGAACCACTACATGGTCCCTGCAGCTTGCATATGTCTAATCTTGAAGATATCCTGTATCGCCCGTCGTCCTGCCCTCGATGTCCATCACCATACCCGGGGGCAGAGATGCTGATCCAGTTCGGCGCCTTCCAGCTGCCGGGTCCGGACGGTGGACTGGACGAGCGGGCCATGTACGAATTCGTGGCGACTGCCGTACGGCACCCATCCGGGCACAAGCTGCTGGACTGCCTCTGGCGGTGGGTGTGGGGGGCTGCGGGGATGGAGTGAGGGGTTTGGCACGGCAGGGGGTTGGGGGGGGCGTGTTGTGACCCATCTGAGCGAAAGGCGCTTCCAAACCGATGCCTACCGATCTCGGATCACTAGAGGACAGCTACAGGGTGGGGCGGCCCGCTGGAGGTGCTTGACCCGCTGCCGTGCCGTTCGATCGGGCTGCTGCCGCTGCTGCTGCTGCTCGATCGGGCAACCAGCATCCCTGCATCCAAAAACATCGTCGTCGTGGTTGCCGTCGTGCTTGCCCCATCCAGAGCGGCCAAGGCAGCCAGCAGCGCTGTCACACGTCTAATGCTGCTGCGGAACTCCCCGATCCCATTGTCCCCACTCCGCTCGCCCCACCTGTCCCCTCCCACTCCCCCGCAGCCACTTCCCCCAGCAGCTGCTGCCCTCGCTGCCCGCCTCCGACAACCTGCTGCTGCGCGCCCTGACGGACTCCTGGCTGGACCCCGCGTGGCGCCACAGCGAGGAGCGGCAGCACACGGTCACGATGGGGCTGGTGCTGCGGGCGCTGCTGGAGCACCCGGCGCTGCGGCAGCAGCAGCGGGAGGCCGTGGGTGCGTGGCGGCTGTGCTGGCCCGGCGCGCCACCCATGAACGGGGCTAGGGGAACGGGGAAAGGGGGGGCCGCCTAAAACATGAACGGGGCCAGGGAACTAACGACGTCCTGTACCCACCCACCCACCCACCTCCCACCCACCCACCCACCCACCCACCCACCCACCCACCCACCCACCCACCCACCCACCCACCCACCCACCCACTCACCCACCTCCCACCCTCCCACCCGCCCCGACGTGACAGCCTGCTGGCTGCGCGCCAACATGACAGTGCTGCTCTACCGCCCGGAGCTGGTGGCCTCCCTTCTGGACCGCTGCCGGGGGCCGGGGCCGCCGCAGCCGCGGCCCGCTGGGACCGGGCCACAGGCGGGCGCGGACGCGCCCCCCAAGGGCGCAGCCGCGGACCCAGCAGCAGCAGCAGCAGCCCGCGGCGGCGGCGGCGAGGGTGAGGGCGAGGGAGAGGGTGACGGCGACCCGGCCTCGCCGCTCGTGTTCTACCCGGACGAGCGGGACTTCGTGCTGCCGGTGGGGCTGCTGTCGGGCCCGGAGGCGGCGCAGGCGGAGGTGCCGCTGGCGCCCGGCATGAGCCTCATGCTGGCGTACGCGGTGGACCCGGACGAACAGCTCGCGAGGCAGGGTGGGTGGACAGGAGGTTGGTGGACAGGAGGTTGGTGGACAGGGTGGGTGGTGTCGTCGTGTATGCTGTTGTAATGCGGTAGGCAAGGCAGGCGTGCGTGCGTGACGTGCAAGGGGCGTACCCGCGCCAGGACGGCCTGGAGCCGCAGGAGCGGTCGCAGAGAAGCAGTCGCAGAAGCAGTCGCAGAAGCGGCAGTGGGTACGGAGGGCCTCGTCCTTCTTCCTGGCCCGTAGGCCGCGCCGCCCGGCCGACTGCAAGTCCCCTTGACGCGCGCAGCCCTCACACCTCCACCTCCGCTTCCATTGACGCGCGCAGCCCTCACCTCCGCTTCCCAGGAGACGCGCAGCCCACACCTCCACCTCCGCTTCCGCCCGCCCCGCCGCGCCGCCGGTGCCCAGGTGTGGAGATGCTGCTGAGCCGGGGCGCCCGAGTGGACCTGCCCTGCGCCCTGGGCAGCGAGGTGCTCGGGGCGGACAGCGAGGGCGACATCTCGCCCCTCGTGGTGCGCGTCGGGTTTGGGGTGGTGGTCCGACGGGTCGGGTAGGGAAGGGTGGGAGAGCGTAGGGAAGGGTAAGGATCGATAGGGAAGGGCAGGGAGGGGTATTGGCGGTGCCTGCATTTCGCGGAGGGGGGATGTGGTGGGGCCGACGGCGTCGTGCGACGTGCTTGGGGCGGGAGACGTGCCTGCCCGCTTGCCCGGAGTTGTGGCCAAGGGTAAGGACGGGTGCACCGCCCCGCCTTCGCACGCCGGCTTGACACTCTCTCTCTCTCTCTCTCTTCTCTCTTTCCTCTCTTTTCTCTCATGTTTGGTTCTCAACTTGGATGCGCTCTTGTTACCGCCCATTCATTGCAGTGGAGTCCCGCCCTCCCTGATTTTTCAACTCTCTTTTCACCTTCGCCCTGCTCCCGTCGCCCACCAGGCCGCGTTCATGCCGTACCAGCGCAGCCACAGCCTCGGTGAGTGTGGACGGGGCCAGGCTCTCCGACACTGCACCGCACTGCGCTGCACCGCACTGAGCGGCAGCGACACCGCACCGCACTTAGCGGCAGCGGCACCGCAATGTGAAAGCCCTGCCTTGCCCTGAACTGAAGTGAACTGCCTGTGTCGTTGCCGTGCCCGGCCTTGCCCCCGCGCGGAAGTGAACAGACTGTGTCGTACCGTGCCCTGCCGCGCCGTGCCGTACTGCATGCCGCCCCCCTCCCGAGCGCGCAGTGGAGTTGCTGTGGCGGCGGTACTCGGAGACGCACCCGGAGCTGGCCACTCAGGAGGCGGCCACCCGCATGCGGGCCGCCGCGCACTCGCTCTTCCTCCGCCTGCCCGGATGGCAGGGACCGCTGGACAGCGCCGCGCGCGCCGCCGCCGCGGCCGCCGTGACGGCGGCCAAAACGGGCGGTGGCGGCGGCGGCGGCGGGACCGCCGCCGCCGCCGCCACGGCGGCGGCTGCGGCCGCCGCGGCGGCGGTCGCGCCGGGCTCGCTGGTTATTGAGGCCACGCCGCTGGATTGCTCTAGGGAGAGGCTCAGGGATCTGCTGGACAGCAACGTCCTGGATTACGTGGATAACCGGAATCTGGATCTGGTGGAAGCTGCCCTGACGGAGCTTCTGGCGCAGCTGTCGAACTTGCCGGCGAAGCCGCCGCAGTCGACGCCGTCCGCGGACGCCGCGGCGGCGGCGGGATCTAGCGACAGCGGCGGTGGCGGCGGCGGCGGCGACGGTGCCGCCGCCGATGCCGAGCAGAATGACGGTGGCCACGCCGACCTTGCCACCCAGCTTGCCACGGTCACGGAGCGCCTTGAGCGCGCTCACGCCCGTCTGGACGAGCTGTACGGCAGCGAGCGTACGGACGCTGAGGTAGCGGAAGACCCCGAGGTGTGGCGCGTGGAGGCGGCGGTGGAGGCGCTGGTGGCGGTGCAGCGCTGCCTGCAGCGCGCCGCCGCCGCCGCCGCCGCTGATGCCACCGGCGGCGGCGCCGCCGCTGATGCCACCGGCGGCGGCGCCGCCGCCGCCGCTGGGGGCGCGCGGTTCGAGCTTCCCGCCGGTGTCGCCTTTGTGGAGGTCATTGCGGCGCGCATCGTGGGCCAGCCCGAATGGGGTTTCTCGCGCGGCCTACTGCTACAGCTGGGGTTGTGCCAGATGCGACGCGTGTTGAGGTCACTGCAGGCCGACGGGGGTGACGGCGCCGCCGCCGCCGCTGCCGGAGGCAGCGGCACCCCCGGCGCCGACGGCGGCGCGCAGGGCGTGGCGGCGCAAATGGAGGTGCTGCGGCTGTACTACGCGGAGTTGCTGCGGGGCTTGTCGGTTCCGGAGCGGCGATTGTTGGAGGATCTGGTTTTGGCGCTGGAGGCGGCGGATGATGAGCGGCACCTCGATGAGGAGCAGGAGGCGGCGGAGGTGCCCCCGGGGGTGGTGGCGGCAGCGGCGGAGGCGGAGGCGGCGCAGCAGGTTGCCGGGGCGGCGAACACTGCCGGGGCGGCGAATGGCGAGGGCGCGGTGGCGGCGGAGGCAGCGGAGGCGGTGGGGCGGGCGGCGGAGCCAGTGGGAGACCGGGTGGCGGCGGCGGCGGCGCCGGTGCAGCATCGTACGTCTCCGGCGACAACGAGCTCCGAGTCCGGCTGCCGAGCTGCCGTACCAGCCAAGGCTGCTGGGACGGCCGACGTTCCTGGAGCGAACCACGCGGAGACGCGGCGGCGGCAGGACGAGGAGCAGTCGAACACGAGCGGTGGTGGGGCCACCGCCGCAGCCGCCGGCAGCGCTGAGCGGCAACCAGCTCCCTCCGGCAGCAGTAGCAGTAGCAGTAGCCACAGCAGCAGCGGCAGCAAACCGAGCGGCAGCAGCCGTAGCATGGGTGCGGTGCTGTCTGAAGACGCGCAGGTTGTTGCGTCGGAGGTAAGGGGCGCAGCGGCGGCGGCGGCGGCAGCGGCCCCGTCGAAGGACATCATGTCCCCAGAGGCGCGACAGGCCATACACCGGGCGATGCTTCCCGGGGAGTCCTTCGGCGAGTCCACCAGCGATGACGACGGTGACAGCAGCGACGGTAGCGACGCCGCCGTCGGCGGTGCCGACGAGGACAACGACGCCGACGACGCCGGTGGCGGCCGCGGACTCGTCGGGCCCGGCTGTGATGACGGCGCCGCCGAGCAGCGGCGGCGACAGCAGGCCGGGGCTTGCGGCGACCTTCCTTGCTGCAGCGGCTCAGCGGCGGCGACGGCGGCGGAGGCGGCGGCGGCCAGGCCCGCAGCCGTAGCCGCGGCCACAGCGGCGGTGGCTCCAGGGCCGTGTCGTGCCTCATGTACTGGTGGCAGCGGGAGCTGGAACGGCAGCGGCGGTGGCAATAGTAGTAGAGCCAGCGGCGGCGGCGGCGGCGGCGATGGCGGCAGCAGCTGCGGGCGTAAGGAGAGGAGTGGCTGTGGCAACAGCCAGGGCCGAGGCAGCAACGGCGGCGGCGGCGGCATGGAGGGGATTTCGGCTACTGCCGTGATAGAAACATCCGCGACAGGTGATACATTGGTTGTGTCGTATGTACAGCAGTACGGGCACCAGCAGGTACATCCGGAACAGCAGAGCCAGCGGCGGCACCGGAAGGGCAGGGGCGCCGCCAGCGGCGCCGGCGCCGCGTACGGGCGGCGGCGGTCGTGTCGCGCGTACGGCAGCGAGAGCGGGGCCGTGACGCCGGAGGCATTGAAAGTAGTAACCGGCTGGATCGGCGGCGGGGAGGGCTGGCGGGATCCTGAGCTGTTACTCGGTGGCCAAGGTGCCATGTCACTGCCGCCGAATGTACGGCACCGCCGCGGCGGCGTCGGCGGCGACGGCAGCGGCTCGTCCAACAGCTCCGACAGGGAACTGGTGTCGTACGAGTACATGGGCGCCGCGGTGATGTTCGAAAATGACGAGGACGGCGCTGACGCCGATCGCGCCGGCGGCGCCGGCGGCGGTGTCGTCAAGTACGGTAGCAGCGCGGCGAGCAGCGCGTACGACACTCCGTCGGAAGGCAGCGGCAACGAAGCGGGTTCACTGCTGGACGCGCAGATCCGCCGCCTTAGCGGTGCCGATGCCGCCGCCGCCGCGGCCGTGGCCGCCGCCGCGGCGGCGGCGGCCGCTGGCCGCCGACTCAGCAGCGGCTCGATTGCAAGCTCCGCGCAGTCGTACGGCAGCGCGCAGGGTGGGTACGGATCCGGACACGGGTACGGGCCCGAGTACGGCTTGGAGAGCGCCGGGGGAGACACGGGCGCGCTCGAGTGCGGAATCCCTGGCGGCGCCGGCGCGGGCAGGAATGGCGCAGTCGGTTCGCTGCTGCCGCCGACGGCGGCGGCGGCGGCGGCGGCGCATCGGGCCCGCAGAACCGGGGGCCGGCGGCGGAGCGGCGCTATTACTCACCACCGCCCGCGGCTGCCCAGCGCCGCCGCCGCCGCCGCCGCCGCCGCCGCCGGTGACGGCGCGACGGCGGCGGCATCGCCGACGGGGACGGTGTATGCACGGGACTCCGCTGGCCACCGCGGCTGCGGCGGCGGCGGCGGCTGCGGCGGCGGCGGCCAGCACCGCCGGGCCCGGCGTGTGTCCACAGCCAGCGACTCCTCCACGGCCGCATCAGCCTCATCCCGCTCCTCCGCAAGCGTGAACTTCATACCCCGACAGCTCACCGTCGGCGCTGCCGACACGGCTGCAGCCGCCGCCGCTGCCGCCACCGCCGCCGCCTCGACCCCTTCCCGACCGCAGAGTCGGGGGACCCTTGCACCCGCCGGCGGCGGCGGCGGCGGCGGCGGCGGCGGCGCGGAGGGCACTGAGCGTGTCCCGCGAGTGGGTCCGGCATACCATTGCCGTACGAGTGGCAGCAGTGACGATGGCGGGGCCGCCGCTGCTCCAGCCGTCGTGGCGCACCACGGGCCGGTCACGGCGAGTGCACCGGTGTCCCGTACCGGTTCTGGCGGCAGCGCCGTCTCCAGCGGCGCCTCCCTGGACTCGACCCAGGCGTACATCGTACACAGACCCGCCGGCGGCCGCCGGTGGCAGTGCGCGGGGCGGGTCTCAGAGCGGCCCATACCTGACGTGCCGCGCACGCTGAGCCGCAGCGATGTCTCCGGTCAGGAGTTCGTACACACGTACGACAGTAGCTGCGATTTTGCCGACGGCGGTGACGATGACGACGGCGGAGGCCGGAGCGGGGGCTCATCGCGGGTTCGGAGTCGCGGCAGGTCCGGCGGCTCGACCGCGGCGGCGACGGCGGCGGCGGCGGCGGCGATGGTCGGACATGGCGGGCGCTTTCGGGATGTCGCGGCGGCGCGGGCGGCCCCGCCGGGGCTCCGGGCGATGGCGGCAATGGAGGCAGGTTTGGATCTGGATGACTTGGTGGAGGTCAGACAGCAGCGCCAAACCTATCCCTGCGGTGGGAGGCTCCCAGCTGAGGCTGGCCGCTCGGATGTCTCGACAGCAGCCGCCGCCGCAGACGCTGCGCAGCAGGCGGCGACAGGCGGCAGGGGTCGCCGCCGCTTGATGGCCCGCCGTACGCATGCCGTACCTAACTTGAGCAACCCGCCCGGGCAGTTCGCGGCGGGGTTGGCATGCGCGCCGGCGGCGGCGGCGGCGCGGCCGCCGATGGCGTCCCATCCGCCACCGCCGCCGCGGCGGCGGTCCGGGGATCGGTTGCGCAATGACACCAGCGACGGCGGCGTCGGCGGCGTCGGCGAGGACATGAGGCGGCGGAGCGACAGCCAGGCGTCGTACGTGTCTGAGGGATCGACAAGTGCGACCTTCGACGCGGCGGTGGAGGCGGCGCTTCGACGGTTGAACGACCCGGCCGCCGCGTCGGATGGCAGTGTCGAAGCCGGCGGCGGCGGCGGTACTGACGTCAGCGGCGGAGATCTCAGCGGCGGCAGCAGCGTCGGGTACTGTCCAAAGGCAGGAGCTGCGGCGGCGACGGACGTCAACGTCGGCAACGGCAGCGCAGGTGACGGCACGACTCGACGGCCGCATCCGAAGCTGCGGCCGTTGTTCCCCGGGGGGAACGCACAAGCGCTCGACGATGGTGGCGGCGGCGCCGCCGCCGCCGCTGACTCCGACGCCAGCAGCACGTCCACTCAGGAATGGCCGCCTCGCCGCTCGCGCAACGCTGCTACTGCCGCCACTGCCACTACATCGGTTGTAGCCACATCGGCTGTCGGCGGTGTCGCCAGCGGCGCCGCCGGAGGCGGCCCTGCTGGCGCAGGTTCCGCGTTCCTGGCGGCGACGGAAGGCGATTGGATGCCGCCGCGTCGCCGCCGCGGATCGTACGGCAGCTCCGGGCCCGACTCCGACCCGCCGGGTAGTGTGGGATTCTCCGGACGGAAGCCGGAGTACGACACGGGACCTGGATCCGAATCCGAGTCCGGTGGCGCCGCCGGCAGCGTCGAGAGCGATGGCAGCGACGGCAGCGATGGCGGCGGCGGCGGCGGGGCCGGGGCGGGCGGCACTTCGCATTCGTCAAGACCGGTGCCCGTCCCGCTGTACTCAGATTCTGACACCGAGGGGTGTAGCAGTAGCGGCACCGGTGCCGGACGGTACCGAAGTATGGCCGCGGGCAGCCGCAGTAGCGGCAGTAGCAGTGACAGCAGCAGTAGCGCCAGCGCGCCGCCGTACGTCCGTGTGTACGGCGCCAATGCTGCATCGAACACATCGTCGTCCGACGGCAGCGTTACGAGCAGACCGACGCCGGCGGCATGCCGCCAGTCGTCGTCGGCAGGAGCGGCGGCGGGGCGCGGCGGCAACGGCGGCGCCGCAGCCGCCGCCCCCGTCGACGCCGTCGCCACCGTCCGAAGCCCTCGGTCGTTGACGCTGTCGACGTCGGCGGCTGTTGGGGCTAGAACTGCAGCAACGTCGAGCACGGCTGTAGCGCAAAGCGCGGGCCGAGCTGTGGGAGATTGGGATGATGACGAGGCGGCGGCGGCGAAGGAGCAGGGTGGGAACGAGGATGACGACTCCCCAGGGGTCAGCGGCCGCCATGACAGCGGCCCCGGCTTTTTGTCGCCTGCCTCTGCCGCGCTCCTGCAGCGCACCGCCAGTACGCCATCGCCGCAGGTGCCAGCCACGACGCAGTTGCTGCGCCCGCAGAACTCCACGCCTACCCCTACGCAGACGCCAGCGCCGCTGCCGCCGCCGCCGCAGCAGCAGCAGCAGCCGGCAGCCGCCGCCGCGGCCGCCGCCGCGTCGATCGCGCTCTCGCCATCGCCAATGCGCGGCGTCGCCGAGCGGACGCTCGCGGCGCTTCTCTCCAATCTGGCGACGTCCGCCAACGTGGTCCCACGGACCCATGGGTCGCTTTCCAACGGCTCGACGGCGCAGGGCGCACGGGCAGCGGCGGCGGCGGCGGCGGCGGCTGTAACCCGCACAGTGCCCGGCGGCGCGGGGACCGCTGCGGAATGCAGCAGCGGCGGCGGCGCCGCCGTCCCCGAGGGCGCGCTGCAGCAGTGCTACGTTCTAAGGCTTAGTGGAGCTGCGCCGGGGGCCGGTCTGGCGGCGCCGCCGCCGGCGGTGTTGCGGGTAAGCCAGCCGTGACCAATGTGACCCGCGGGTCGTCGACCGCACAGCCACCCGGGTGTGGGGATTGCTGCCGTACGATCCCTGATCACTCTCGAGGTTTCATTGCGTGCATTGGTTTCATTCTGCGCCCCCTTTGTCGTTGTCTATCGGCGCATTGCAACCCCAGGTCCTGTCCAGCGGCCCCACCGACGGCGCTGCGCTGTACGGCTGGGCGGCGGAGCTCCGGGCGGCGTTGGTGGCAGCGTCCGGGTGAGTGAGTGTCCTAGACATTTACGAAGGCAAGAGTCCTTATCGTAAAGTACTGCTGTCGTACATTCCGTACATGCACCGCATCGTGACCCAACTACCCGGCCCTCGCCCTGCAGCTGCGAGCACCAGCGGTTGGTTGTTGTAGCGGACGCGCGCAGCCGGCCGTGGCCATCCTGGCTTTCAGCCCTCCGTACCGCCATCGTGGGTGCCGTACTCGGCGCCGCGCTGGAAGGCGCCGCCGCGGCCGCCGCTGCTGCCGGCGGCGCGGCCACCGCCGCAGCCGGCGGATCCGAGGACGGCCGACGGGGCCGACCCGCGGGTCGGCGCCACTGCCCGGAGTGGCTCCGCCAGACCGTGCTGCTACTGCCGCTCTGCCACCTGGTGGTGCCGTACGGCGGGGCCTATCTTTACCAGGCTGCCACGAGGGCCTCCCAAGGTAGGGATCAGATGTTGAGAAAAAAACGAGGCGCATGACACACTTTGCCGTTCCAAGGACCCCTTTGCCAGGGGATCGGGGCTATTGTAGGGATAAGGTGCGGGGATGCCGTTGCTTAATCCCGCGTCTATACACCATCCCGACCCGTGTTGCCATCCCGCCGGCCATCCCGCCCGGCCGCCCACCTTCCCGCCCGCCCGCCCGCCCGCACCCCGCGCGGCAGAGTACCTGGCGTCGCTGCCCCCGGCGACCTCGGGCCGCGCCCCCGCCCTGTCGCGCCTCTGGCTGGACGAGGAGTGCCTGGCGGCGGCGGTGGCCTTTGCGGAGGCATACCCGGGGAACATGTACGGCAGGGCCATCCTCACGCAGCTGATGAATCGCCAGGTGCCGGCGCGGCGCGTGGGGGAGTGGGGAGGGGTGGGGTGTGGGTTACACACCGTTAATACGTTCTACTTCAACGGCGGCGTCAGCCAACCGGACAACTACTACACAATCGGTGATTGTTTCGCGATTTCGCTGTCTGTATTGACCAAAAAATGGGGGGGGGCATGTTGGATGGAGGGGTAAAAGGAACTGGGGAGTACGGCAGGCCGGGGCCGTTAGGACCCCTGGGCCAAAGCGTGGGGAAGATGGCCCATGGTGTGCCAGGCGTTTTGCTTCGCACGCTTTGTGTGAGAAGGGATGGCTGCCTCAGGGCAGGAAGGGTGCACCTCACGACTGCCACCTCCCAAGCTTATTCTGGCTGGCGGGTTCATGGAAAGAGACTGAGGCGGCACCCCCCGCCGGAGGCACCCATGCGGCAGCCCACGGGTCACATGAAGGGGAAACGGACAAGGTCTCTTATGTTGTTATGTCACCCCCATCGTCTCTGTGTGTGCTTTCTGTCGTACACGTCACGAAACCCGCAGGTAAGCCGCGCGCTGCTCCGCTCGCCACGCTACGGCCTGCGCGGCGTGGCACGCAGCGCCGACACGCTGTCGGAGGTACTGTACGGCAGCGGCTGCGGCAGCGCGGGCGGCGGCGGCGGCGCCGCCGCCGCCGCGATGTGGCTGGCGGGCCCCGGGGGCCAGCTGCCCAGCGCCGCTCAGTCGCTGATGCTGATTGATGGGGAGGACGGCGAGGAGGAGGAGGAGGAGGGCGCCGGCGAGGAGGGAGGCATCGGTGGTGGTGGTGGTGGTGGTGGTGGTGGTGGGAAGCGGCGGGGTCGCGAGCAGAACGGCGCGCCCGAGCAGGGCGAGGAGGCGGAGCAAGAGGAGGAGCAAGAGGAGGAGGAGGAGGAGGAGGGACGGGCGCTGCGAGCCGCCAGCGTCACGTGCCACGTGTTGGGGTCAGCTCTGAGCGCGGCGCGGCAGATGCAGGTGAGGGGTCGGGGCGGGCGGGCGGGTGGGGCACAGGGAGTGTCAGTCGGTTGGCAACGATAAACGTCCAACCGCCCAACCCGGGTGGGGTGGATCCGGCTGCGGATGTGGGGACCGATGCGGATGGGTCCGGGGTTGGATCAGCTGGCCTCTCTATCTGGTGCTCATTCATCGCGGTCAGGGAGGGAGGGCTGCGTCGACGTGTGACAGACGCGTAGTGAGACGTTCGTACAAAGTATCATAGTCACTCGTCCGTACATTATTCGGGCCGTTATTGAGAACGCCTCGTCCCGGCGGCGGTGTCGTGTTGGTTAGTTAATTGATTAGTGGTGTGCCGCTCTTGTCTCTGCCCCACAGGCTGTCTGGCGGGCGACGTGGCCGGGAGGTCACGCGCTGCGACTGGCGTCGTACAGGTACGACATGGCAGCAGTACGGGCGCAGCGTGGAAGGGTCATGCCCGGTATCGCTCGCGATCTGGATCAGGGACGTTTGGTTCAGAGCACAGGTGGAATTCGTGTGGGCTGTGGTGGTTCGGCAACGATAAGACAGCTGCGTGTGTGTGCAGCAGGGCTGGGCTGGGTTGAGGTGGGGTGGGGTGGGATGGAGCGGAGTGGGTGGAGTGGGGTGGGCGGACGTCCGAAGTTGATGGAACGCCGGTGTGCTGGAGGCGTGGTGTGGTGTCCTCTCGTCGGCGCTGGTGCTGCTGCTCCTGATGGCATGCCGCTGTGCTCGTGCCGCCGCTGCCGCTGATGTCGCTCCTTATACGGTTTGCCCATGCTTCTGGTGTTGGTGCTGCCTGGTGCTGTTGTGCTGTTGTGCTCTTGATGTGCGGTGCTGCTCTCCGTCCCCTCGGATATTTTCCCTGGCAGCAGCACAGTATAGATATGTCGACCAATTGCCAATATCCCTCCTCCGATATCCCTCCTCCTCCTGCTCGTGTGCCTCCTCTCCTCCTCCTCCGCAGCTACCTGTCGGCGGCCGACTACCCGCGCGCGGTGGTGCGGTCGCTCAACTGGTGTGTGCCGCTGGTGCTGGACGGCGTGGCGGACCTGTCGGAGCTGTTGGCGGAGATGCGGCTGCTGGCGTCGTGGCCCGCCACAGCGCTGGTCATGGCGGAGGAGGTGCGGCGTCGCCCGAGAGGCGGAGGGAGGGAGGGAGGGAGCGCGGCGCCGTGGGGGGGGGATTGCCGCCGTAGTGGGGGAGTTCCGCTGTAGGCGGGTTCGCTGCTGCAGGCGGGATCTCCGCCGTAGGCGGGATGTCCACTGTAGGGGGATCTCCGCCCGCGGGCAGCCCCCACCGACTCGCTCGCATACCGGCGGGGCCCAGCGGAACCCTCCGTATGGCCTGCCCGGAAACCCTCCCCACCCCTAAGCTCGAATATGTCCACCGATTTCCTGTACTCTCCCTCCCTCCGCCGCCGTGTTCTGTGTCATGTGTTATGTTTGGTGCAGATCCTGGCGGCGCCGCAGGCCCCCGCCGGCGGCGGCGAGGTGGACGAGCAAGGAGAGTCCGCGGACGCGGGCTCTGACACCGAGTTGGCCTTCAAACACCTGGTCAACGCGCTGCGCGCCGCCGTTGAGCCGTACCCGCAGCCGTCGTACATGGGCTCGCCGCCACCGCGGGCCGACCAGCAGCCGCCGGCGCGACCCGAGCTGCTGCCGTGGTCGCGGCTCTGTACGGCACAGCGCGAGCAGCTTGTGGACGAGCTGCTGACGCTGGCGGATCTGCTGATGATCGCGCACGCGGTGCTGCTGACGCTGCGTACGGCATTGTCGTACGCCGTCGACGGGGGCGCGGCGGCGCTGACGGCAGCGGCGGCGGCGCTGCGTCGGGAGGTGGCGGAGGTGCAGACGATGAGGACGGCGGCGTCGAGGATGCTCGTGGAGCGAATGGAGGCGCAGGAGAGATCTCCGGAGCTGCCGTACAGCAACCCGCCGTACAGCAACCGCAGCCGGAACCAGAGCAGGCACCATCACAGACAGGCCGAAGGCGGTCGCGACGCGCAACATCCCGTAGGTAGGTCCTCCGAGGTCAAGGAACTGCCGGTTGAGGCGGAAGAGGCGGGAAACCCGACCCACAGGGCGAGTGAGGACGAGCTGGAGGGGATCGTGGACGAGCGCGTCTCATGGCGCCACGTCAACGGACTGTACGAGCACGGCAAGACTGTACTGCAGTGCGCCGCCGACGCGGCGGCGGTGATGCTGGACCCGCACATTCGGGAGGAGGAGGCGGCTCGGTGAGTCCGCGGGCTGGAGCCGAAGCTGGGGGGCGTGGGTGCGGGGGGAGGGAGGGGTGTAGACATTTGGTCGACATATTCAAACTGCGCTGCTGCCAGAGCAAAGGTCAACTGTACCAGGACCTCCAGGGGGGGGGGCGGAAATCTGATTTGGGCCATGATGAGACATTCAAACTTCACTGACCCTAGGATGGGGTGGGATCGGAACGCGTGGTTCGCCGGGTCGTCCATCCACCGTACATCGTACACCGTACACCGTATCTGCATGACCTACGGTAATTGCACAAATTCACCTGCGAACAGTGCACAATGTCACCTCTGCTGCCAGCCAGCCAGCTCCGGATCCGCACGGGTCTAGCAACCGTAGCGAAACCGGTGCGGAACCCCGCGGCGGCCTTGTCTTATATCGTTGTATGTGCGGACCACGCGGGTGTGGGTAGAGAGACTAGAGAGAGCTGATCATCAACGGCCGCGAGTTACTGAACAACAGTCGCGCGCGTTCTGGCTGTGTTTGTGTGCGTGTCTGCCTGCCGGTGTGTCTGTCTGTGGGTGTGTCGGTGGGTTTAGAAACGAAACCCGTCCGACCGAACCCAGACGAGCAGATATACTTCCCATATAACCTGCAAGAAAGTACTTGCCACATGTGGTTGCGGTCTGTCGGTGTGTCTGTTTGCCGTGGCACCCTCCCTCAGGTGCGGCTCGTTGGTGGCGGCCTTGCTGGACGACACCCAGCTCCTGGAGGGCCTGGCTTCCCTGGCCGCCATGCCGCCCCACCAGCAGCTGCCGCTGGCGCCCTGGGACCCCGCCGCCGCGGCCGCCGCGGCGGAGGCGGCGGCCAGCGCCGCCGCCGCCGCGGCCGCGGCGGCGGCCGCCGACGGCGGTGATAGCGCCGCAGCGGCCGCCGCCGCCGCCTCCGCCGGCGACTCGGCGCTGCAGGCCGCCGTCACGGCCGCCGCCGCGGCGGCGTCGTTCAGTCAGTGCAATGAGGTGTTGCAACGCCTGCTGGTACTGCCTTGGACGGACGACGGCGGCGGCGTCGACGGCGACGGTGGCGACGACGACGGTGACGACGACAGCAGCGGCGACGTGTGCACGAGCCTGGCGGAGGAGTTTGAGCGCTCCAGTTGGTCGATTCCGCTGCTGCTCAAGGGCGAGTTCCGGCCGCTGACACAGCCGCGTGTACGGCGATTGTACGACGAGGTACGGAGCCTGGCGTCAGAGTGCATGCAGTACCTCAATCGGATCGCGCCACTGGAATCGGCGGCGGTGGAAGTGACGGAGGCGGCGGCGGAAGCGGCGGATGTGGACCAGGCGGAGGCGGAGGCGGAGGCGGAGGCGGAGGCGGTCGGGGGGGAGGTGGTGGAAGGGAGCGGGGAGGAGGACGAGGAGGGCGAGGAGGAGGACGGGCAAGGAGGAGAGGAAGAAGACGAGGGGGAGGAGGAGGACGGGGGCGAGGATTCCGGCG
This sequence comes from Eudorina sp. 2006-703-Eu-15, assembly GCA_003117195.1. NCBI lineage: Eukaryota > Viridiplantae > Chlorophyta > Chlorophyceae > Chlamydomonadales > Volvocaceae > Eudorina > Eudorina sp. 2006-703-Eu-15. The sequence goes on from BDSI01000115.1 coordinate 370,778, forward strand.
GCGGGAGCGGGGGGCAGCCGGCCGGGGTCGAGCTCGAGTCAGGAGGCCTGGATGATCCCTCCTGACACGGCGGTTGGCGGTTGGCGGTCTCGTCAAACGGGCGCATTAACAGCCGAGGAACGTACAGGCGGCAAGCGGGCAGGGGAAGGAGTCTGTGCGGCGCCTTCCTTGCTCATTCCGTTTTCTGTCTGCAACGTTTCTGTCTTCAACCTTGCTGTCTTCCCGCACGCCCGGAGTGGCATCCCATCTTTGCACAGCACGGGTTGTTTTGGGATGCCTGGCTTGCAGTCAGCAGAAACAGCATCGGCTTCGGATGCTGTACACCCAGGGCGGACAACTGGGCCGCGACTGTTAGGGGACACGGCGGACGGAGGATGGATCGGAGGCAAAGGCACGTGTCCGCGAGTCCTCGTACCATGCCGTACTATGTCATGGGCAGAGGCTGCAGGCGACCGCAATCGCAATCATGCGACGGTTGAGAGGACGTCGGGGTAGGGGGTTGCGGCGGCGGTGTGCCCCTTGGAGAGGCCCGCGCCGGTGGAAGGTGGAAGGACGCCAGGGGCGGTGGAAGGTGCAAGGCACGGAGGGGGCGAGGGGCTGATGAAGGGACCATCCGGTACGGCATGGTACGATGCAGCCTGTGGCGGCGCTGCGGACGACTGCACGGTTTGAATGTCGTACAGCGAGTCGCAGCTGCATCTTGGGGGGGGCTGTGTGTCACCGCGGCGTCGCGATGTGTTGGGCCCAGGGAAGCTGTGTGGGCGGTCAGGTAAGAGGTGTGAAAGAGGTGTGGGAGCGGCCAGGCAGGCGCGGACGAAGGGTGTGGGTGGGCAGGGCGTGACCGTGGGGAAAAGCAACGTCTTCAACTAACTCTACGTGCACGTCGTGTCCTCTTGAACGAATGCGCAGGACGGTAAAAGTAAGAAAGGGTGTGGCACAGCTGCAAACGGCTGACTGACACGATCGCACTGACACAGGCTGGCTGACTGGCGAGGGCGTTGGTGAACATTTGCAATGTCGTCCTTAGGGGGTTGCGTGGCTACTAAGCTCCTTAAACCGAGCGATTTCGGGCCATACACGATGGTAACAGCGGTGCTGTACAGTACGATACAGTATCGTACAGTACTGCTCGGGGCTCATGGTGTACGGTAGTACGGTGAAACTAAACTGCTGCTCGGAAAAATCAGCAGAGCGCGGTTGTTGTATGTGGGGTGACTTCTCAACGCCAGGTGGAGCAGTCCAGAGGTTCTGCATGCCGGCAAGGTGGCGAGGTGTATTGTGCAGGACAATGCTGTACAGATGCCGTACACAGGGCCCCAGCCTCCGTCGGCCGGCCGCGGACGTGCCCCTGATAATGGAGTGCTTGTGGGCGGGTATGGGGGGGCCGGGCCTGCGTGGAGCGCAGCGGCAGGGCACCGCGCGGCAAGGAGCGGCGCGGAGGACATAGGGTGAATAGAAGTGGAGAAGAGGACGGCAGCTATCCCTGAGGTCCTCGGGTCTCTGCTAGCAGCGGCGGGCCGAGCGCCCGGCGGCGCGCTGGCGGACTGTGGCGGCTGTTGGCGGCTGAGGGCCCCGTGGGACGAGGCGGTAGCGCACGCGGGTGGCCTGCAGCGAGGGTGGTGGACGTTAGGACGGACAGCAGGGAGGTGGATGGATAGGTGGGGGGCCACGACGAGGCAGGAAGGGGTCTGTGGGGGCGACCTGCGCAAGGGGGGCAGCAGTGAGCATCGGATGATGGCGGAGGCGATGGACGGACGGACGGACGGACGGACGGACGGACGGACGGACGGACGACGGATGGGTGCTGCGTAGGCCGGTGCTCGACAGGGACCAGGCGCGGAAGGTTGAGAGCAGGACAGGGCAGGGCAGAACCGGCATGTGCGTGTGGTGCCCCCAGGCCTCTCTCGTCCCCTGGGCGAGCCCTCTTCCCCTCGGCGGTCCTACCCGCCGAGGAATGGGAGGTAGGAGGGCGCGCAGGGGCGGTCCGACTGCGGCCGGCCGGCCGGTGTGGGTGGGTGTGTGGGTGTGAACTGCCGCAGCTCGTTCTCCACTACGACCGTGGTGTGTTACGGTACACCGACCGTCGCGGCCGGCGGTCTGGTCTGGCCAGGCAGGCAGGGCAGGCGGGCCGTGTGTGGCATGGCATGGCATGCGGGCGAGGGCCGTGGGGGCCCCTCCTGCAGCTCAGAGGGTCGGCAGGTCACGTAAAGGGGAGGCCCAGCGGCCGCGGCTGCTGGTCCTCTTTGGGTCCCAAGGTGGACCTGGTTGGTCCCAAGGTACAGCGTCCGCAGGCATGATGAAGTACATCCATCCTATATTGTCATGGCATCCGCAGAAAGCGCAGCAAGCACCGCCAACGTCCAACGTCATCCAACGTCCAACGTTATCCAACGCACTTCCGTATGTGTTTCATTCGGCGGGCAGGGCAGGAGTGGCGTGGCGTGCAAGGGGCATGGCATGGCTTAGCCCGGGGAAATGCCCGCGCAACTGCCCGAAATGCCCGTACAACTAACTGCCCGAACCAACGTCCAACGCACTCATGTGGTTTTGTTTGCGTGTGGTTTAACGGGAAGCTTGTGTATGTGTGTTCTAGGGTTTTGTGTCTGTTTGATTGACCACCAACACTGCAACGGTCAGTGCGGTCGGCCACCTGGGGGGTATGCCGCCTGCGGGGGGCGCTGCCTGACCAGCAGTGACCAGCGGCACTGCCGGTCAGCCGCCGCCCGTCGGCGGACGGCGCGGCACACCTGCATGCATACCCCATCCGGCGAGGGTTTCCTTCGCCCCGGGGGGATCCCGCGGCGGTAGGGGGCGATAGGGCGGTGCTTGAGTGGCAGGAGCGGTGGTGGATGTGGTGGTAGCAGGCGGCGAGGGCGAGGCTGATTGGCATGCGCGGTGGTGGAGTTAGGTGCGGAAGGGCGCGGCGGTGCGTGAGTGGTGGGAGCTGTGGTCGGAGGAAAGACGCGATCGCGGTCGGTGGTGGTGGTTCCGGCGGCTGTTGGCGGCAAAGGCCAGATTTCGCTCATGTGCGGGCGGTCGTGGTAGTGGTGGACTGGAGGTGGTGGTGGAGGTGGACTGGAGGAGGTGGAGGTGGGGGTGGATGACTGATGCTCGTGGACTGGCGAGAATAAGGAGACCGGGCGTGCCTGAACGGGGCGAGGTGGCGGACATCCGGGCGCACCCCTCCCTCCCTCATGTGGCTCCGGAGCCAAGGGCGCGAGGCTGCCGGAGGGTGCGGCCCCCTTCCCGCAGTATCGCAGGGCGCGGGCTCCCTCTCCTCCACCGAAAGCTGGCGCGCGAAGGGCTACAGGGGTGGGGGAAGGTAGGGGGCCGCGCGGTAGGGCGCCGCGCGCATCCCCACCGATGTGGCGCGGAGCGCACCTTGCCGCCGCCATCGCATGGCCGGTCAGGGCGGCGTTTGGCCGGCGTGGGTGTGCAGGAGGGCTGTGCTGCTGTGAGATGGGTTGGGGTGGGGTGGTGACATGAGGTGGGTTGGGGTGGATGAGGTGATGAGGACATGAGGTGGGGCGGCACGGGTCCACGCGAGGGGGGGCGCCGGGTCGGTGGTCGAGCACCGACGGCGCCTCCACCTCGACGTCTACCTCTAGGAAGGGAGGGACCGTGTGCCGTACCGTGTGAGCTCTCCACCAGGGACGGGGGTGGGGGTAGGGGTGGTAAGGAGCGGTGCGGGCGGGGGTCACCAAGACGTGACCAGTGCCCGGTCGGTGGTTTGAAAAGGCCGGTAGAGGAGGGTGGGTTGGAATCGAAGGCCGGGAGAGGCCGCCTTGGGTCACGGATCGCATGGGGTCAGGAGGTTTGACCTGCCGAGTCCCCCGGGGGCTTGGCGTTCCGAGTCCGAGCGTGCCCCTGCGGCCCTGCCGTCGCCCGATAGTGAGGCGGTGGCGGCGGCGGCGGCGGCGGCGGCGGCGGGAGAGGCCGGGTGGGCTTCCTGTGGGCCCTGGGGAGGGCCAGCTCCCCGCGGCAAGGCGGCGGGCATGGGTCGGTCGAGTCGTGTCGGTGGCGGAATCGTGTAGGTGGCGGACAGAGCGCCTCGGGCAGAGGCCGCGCGCGCCCCCCTCTTTCGTTACGAGGTGCGGTACGGTGCGGTACGGTACGGTACGGTACGGGCCCTCGCGCGCCCCGTCGTTTGTTTGTGTGTTTGGCGAATCAGCCAGGGCCGATGGGTCGAGCTTGGGTAGACAGTGCTCCCGGCGGGTCGGGGGCGGTCCCCCATATGGACCGCAACAGCAGCAACAGCAGGAGCAACATCAGTCAGTCAGTTAATACGGCATTTCTCGGATGTGTCCTGGGCGTGCGTGATCCTTGATAAATGGTAAATATCCCGAGCGATGCGGCGGGACGGCTCCGAAGAGCGCGATCCTGGATGACCGGTCGGTAGGGCTTCAGGCAGGCAGGCAAGCAGGGTGGTGTCTCGAATTCCCAATGGGGTTTCCTTTTTTGTTTTGAGTTCTGGGGCACACACACACGCACACGGCTCAGTTATCTTTTACGCACGCACACACGCACGCAAACACACGCGTGCGATGCGGTAGTAGATGGATTTAGAACGACGCGGGACTCGCAGAGAGCGGAAAGGGCGATGGTGGACTGTCAGTGGGTGTTCGGGGGCCCGCCGGTGGCGGGTAGTGGAGGAGAATGCTGCGGTCAGGTCACGGAATCACGGCGACAAGGAAGGAGATTCTGTTTCGGTGGGCAGGAAACAGCAATCAACAGAGTACAGAAAGACCGGCATGACGATGCACGTCCATCTTTCCCTTCGACAGCGCAACGACGGCACGCCGTCCACAAATTAGATATGACATCGTGCAGTAAAGCCGTATCAAAAGACCTCACTAGCGGAAGCCGCGCTTGGCCCCTGCCCATGAGAGTGCTCGCCGTCCATATCGGCGCGTCGCTCTCTCTCCGCCGCCGGCTGCCGTCGCCGCCGCCGCGACGACGTACATGTCAAAAGGCAGGTTCGAAGCGCACCGCGCCGCGTCATCAGGTGTACGAGTGATGTCGTACACAAGACCTTTCAGCAGTACGAGATCAGATCAAGGAGGCAAAGCAAAGCTACACCCCGTGGACAAACTGCCGTGGACGGTCATTCGTGGTGTGCATGCATAACACCCTTCGTGTCATGTTCCGCCCTGTCATGCTGAAGTCTGCACGTAGCCTTCATCCAATGAATCAATCCACTGCATCATCCATTTCATTGGTTAAGCACCAAGTGGCATATCAATGCCGGGATCGGCAAATGCTGACACTCAGCCCACGTCGTGGACAACCCCCGCGAAAGACCCTGCAGACCTTGTCTCGCCGTCATGTACAATTGTGTATGACTACAACCACCACCACGACCACCACACACAGCATATTGGTCTAGCACTACTCCCGAGTCCTGACCTCTTCTCCGACCGAGACCGCAGATGGCGGCGCTGCACTGGGAGGGAAGGGGGCCCGGAAGCGGGCGGGATGACCACTGGAACAATCGCGCAACCAGGCAGCAGGCAATGCACCGCATCATCGCTGCTGCCCGAGTCCGTCACAGGCACACACACACGCAAACCAATAACAAGCAGACACGATATTGGAGGTCGGGGAGGGCTTAGCCACTTCATTTAACAAGCCGTACGGTGTAACCGTTGCGAACGCCAACAACCCCATAAACACACCCTAGATGAGCTTAGAGACGTCCGCTGGACTGCACCACAAACCGTTCAACCAAATACCCAAACAACTCAAAAGCAAACCGGGCAGCAGGTCAGCAACTCACGACCGGTGGCCTGGACCCCAACGCCCTTCGAAGGGGCGGCATTGAATAAGCAGGCAGCAAACATAACTGCCGGATAAATAATAAATGCAGCAAAGACGCGCACGCGTGTTTAGGTGTGCGGTGGTGCGTGCCCGTGCGCGCGCGCGGCAGTCAGGTTTCCCCACGGGGTTCGTTCCGGAGGACGCCACAGGTACGACAGGTACACGACAGGTTCGGCAGCCTGCCGGCAAGCCAAGCGGAAACCGCTTGGCTGACCCACACCGTCCCAACTCCCCCGCTCTGCGACCTGGAAAGAGCGAGCTCGGCAGCTCAGCAGCTTAGCCAGCAAATCAACAAAGCACTGGCCCCGTTCTTCAATGAACACGAACACCCGCCGCAACCATGCGGAACACACACACACACACACACACACGACAGGGAAGCTTGCGTGGTGATGTGCTGCCTTGTGCAAACCATAGCCCCATCATGGAGCACCCGACTGCATACCCGGACCCAGCAAGGCCTGACGCGTGCGAGCCGCCTCGCTCTGGCTCAGCTGGGCAGGCAGGCCTGCCGGAGGGTGCAACCCTAGCTAGAACGATTAGGTTGGGACGCGGGACCAGGCTAGTTTTACCGCACCAAGCAGGGGCGCGCCTCCGAAACGCGCCCTGGGTGCTGCAAGGACTTGAGGAGGTTGAACAGCGGACTGCGAGGCGCAGACCGCCCGGGATGGGCCTTCGCCCACTCCCTTGAGGGGGCACAGCGGTCACCGATCCTCGGGGATCGGGCACGCGCCCTAGGTTGAGAGCGAGGGGACAGAGGCCCCTTACGCCCCTTTCCCCCGTATCCGGGGGAAAGTGCTTCGGCGGTCTCCCGTATGGGGCGGGTTAGCGCCCCCGGCCAGTGTCGGCCCGGCAGATATGTAACGATTCACACACACACACACACACACACACACACACACACACACACACACACACACACATGACCCGGAACGAGCCGCCCTTCCCTTCAGCGGTCAGCCCCGGTACACCGGGCTCGCTGCCGTCCCCCCTGTGCGGGGACGACACCGTTGATTGCCGTACAAATGGCCATCCAACTTATTCGTCGATCGCAGAGGTGCTCGTCCACCAATTTGACGGACGAGAGCACCGCGCACATCAACAACACATCATCCATCGATATCCCCATGTGGGTCTCCTTCTGAGGTAGGTAAGACGAACCTGCTGCTGGAAGGCGTTGGGGATAGGCCGTGCCGGAACATCGGCGGCAACGCAACGCGGTCATGTCGCGCGCGGCGCTGCACGAGGTCTATCTGCAGGACGGACAACCTACCGACCTGTGCACATGAACGCGGTCTGGAGCGAGGACGGATCCGCACAGCAGATTGACCACATCAATAGTTCAATACCAGACCGATTGACCCCATCAACGCGTCAATCTGTTTAGTAAAGGAACGCGCCGCCCAACGCGTCAATATGCCTGCCAGCCTGTGGGCCCCGGAATCCGCAGGGCACAGCCCTAGCTAGGCTAAGCCAGTGGGGTCTTTCAGTCAAGACGGAGGAAAAAATAAAACCAAGCAAGAGACCCTGACGCGACCCGGATAATCTCCACGGCTGGCAAGGCATCCGACAAACACTCGACGGCAAGGAGACAGGAGCGCAGCAATCACGGACATACCTACATACATATGACAGACACACGCGCGCAACGACTTTATAAAGATCGGTCCGTCATCTGTATCTCGCTCGGGATCCGACAAACCCATGGGTCACCAGGGAGTAACGGTCTAGCGACCCGTGGGTCAGCCACCACCAACAACAACAACGCACGCCACCACAGTTTCATCTCGACTGACACTCCAGCCACTCCAAAACGCGTCCCAAGTCCAACCCATTGAATAATCACATTCGTGGACGACCGACCACGGCCGTCGGGCTTCGGTAAGGACGCAAGTCACCGTCCAACAATGCTGGTCGCCGAGATGGGGCCCTCGCCATCAGAGACCCGAACCCATCCGTATGCTAACAAGGCCTCCTTGAAAGTCCACCCGGGCATTTCGGTTTTGTCGCCGCATGCGGCCAATCGGAAAACAACAGCAGCCCCAAGGCCCCCTGTCACAGAGAACCCTTCATCCATAGCGCCATTGCACCACCAACCGGCGCAATCACCCATCCAGAAAGCTCGAGGGATCATCCGCCTGCCTTGCAGCACCTTGCAGCAGTCGATCCCTTGCGTTGGATGCGCCGCAATGTGTGTCCCCTGACCCAACCCCACGGCGGCCCGCCGCCACGCGGCACTGCCCTCAACGCTGATGAGCAAGCCGCGGCGGTCCACGCACGCTCGCCCTCCCCTTCCTCCGCCTCCTGCTTCTCCCTCCCACTCCGTTGAAATTGACCGGTCCTCTCCAGCAACAAGAAATCAACCCTCCACTCCACTCGCTGTTGCCGCAAGGAACAAGCCGCAAGAATTGGCCCCACATCCCCATAAACCCTTTCTTTCTCGTCCCCACAAACCGCCTCCTGCTGGACGACCTGGCGCTCTCTGTCCCTGTAATGCTGCCTTGATGCCGTACGTGTCGTTTCGAAATCGAGATCCGCAGCGACCCACGGGTCCCCTGACCCACGGGTCCACGGACGATCCGTCAGTCGACCGACTTGTAGTGCTATCAGTCGATCACGGTCGGCAACGATGCCTTGCTAGGGGCCTCGGAACCGGCGCCCCAAGCCGGCAACGACGTGATACTGCCAGATCTGCTGCTGTTGCCGAAACGGTCCGTCGGCATTAAGCTATCCCCATCCGCCTTTCCTGTTCCCCCAGGCTGCAGCTGTAGCCTTCCCCCCGAGAACGGCCGCAACTGCGGCTGTAGCATTCCCTGTGACTGCGGCCGTGATTGCGACTGCGGCTGAAGCTGCAGCAAGCTCTGCGACTCCGCTTTCTTGCAACAGCCCTCGAATGCCGGGGTCATGGCGGCGACGGCGACGGCGCGCATCGCCGCCGATGGCGGCCGCGACGGCGCCGCCGCGCCGCCGGCTACCACCACCGTGACGGGGCTCACTGACCCGTGGGTCGCGGGGTCGGGCCGTACCATGGCGCCAGGGTGGGCCGCGATGAACGGCGGCAGCGCCAGGCAGTTGACCGGCCGCACCCCAGGCAGCGTGATGCCCAGTTCGATCTTGTACAGGAAGGCGAAGGCGGCGTAGATGGCGGAGGAGCCGCAGAAGAAGCCCATGTAGCCGGCGGCCTTCTCGCACTTGGCGTCCCAGACGCCGCCCGCCAGCAGCATGAAGGTGAGCACCAGGCTGGAGAAGATGGTCATGAGGCAGCCATTCTTGCGCATCGTCACGATGAAGAAACCTGAGGATGTATATACAAAGAGGAATAGGAGAAGGAGGAGGAGGAGGTCGATATCGTGTGGATTGCAAGTTCATGCGGTCAGGTTATCGGAAGACCTCATGCTGAATCCTGGATCCTGGATCGGAGATGAGGGGGGTGAAGGATCATGCTGGATCCTGGATCCGGGTACGGGTATATATGTGTCTGTGCCGAGCTAACGCTGAGTGCCAGGACGTGGACAGGTAACGCCAGCTGCGGGGCGGCGAGCCTATGCTAGCGGGCGCAGCCAGTGCAGTCATACATGAGACGGCAAGTCAGATTGGCATCAACCAACAACTAACAACAAGCAGACATCCCGCCCCACCCACGGACCCGGGGTCTCGCGGCCCGGGTGCGCGGCTCGCTTACCGGCGGTGAGGAAGGCCCAGAGGCCGCACCACAGGGTCTTGCCGGTGGCGGCACCCGGGTACAGCAGCTTGTGCTCCTTCATCAGGTACTCGAGCAGGAACCTGCAGCAGCAAGGCGCGCGGGAAGTAAGGCGGGTCGGAGTGATGAGTGATGGCGGGCGGTGGGCGGTGGGCTGGTCAGACGTTGCGGCGAGCACTCGAGTAGGAACCTGCAGGTAGGACGAGGCAGTGTCTGGTCGGGATACTTTTGAAGAACACATTAAACACATAGTTAGGGTAGGCGGGTCATGTAAGGATACCAGACCAGAAAGACTGTAGGCGGGTCGGGTCACGTCAGCATACCCTGACGAGCAACTAGGTTCACAGGCGTGGGCCAGGTCTCCCGGTGGACAGACACCGGGTACCGGTCAGTCCACATTTGCATTTGCCTGCGATCATCGGACAGCCCATTGTCTTGGATTTATCTTTAGAGGCCTGGGCAGGTCAGGCCAGGCCAGGCCACAACTGCCAGGCCAGGCCACATCGGCCAGGCCAAGACAGGTCTTGCACGCAGCCCTCTCAGCACAACCAAAAACGCGCTCACTCTGAAGCACTCGATCCGCCCCCACCCTTCCCGCCCCGCCCCGCCATTTCCCATCCCTATCCTTCCCACCCTTTTCCTTCCCATCCAGAGTTCCCGACCCTTTCCACTGCGACCCTCTCCACTGCGACCCGACATGCATGCGCGGCGGTACGGACGTCCCAGGGTCCAGCGCTCAAGAGTGATTCGGGCGGTCGACCCGATGGGCGGCCCATGGGTGGCCCACCCCGGCCCACCCCACGAGCATCTCACGCACGAGCGAGGTCTGCAACCCTGCAGACACGGGGTATGTATGTGCGGCAACCCGTGTTCCGTTTCGTCGCTCGCCGATCGGGGGAAGCTCTCTATCTTCTCCACCGCAATGGGGGCCTGCTGTTGCGGCGGCGGCTCCCACTCACCAGCCCATCCAGAAGGAGCCGTAGCTGGCGAAAGCGGTCCCCCCGAACGTGTTGCCGTTGATAAGCTGGCGCAGGGAGGGACAGAGGGCAGGAGGGAGGGCAGGAGGGAGGGCAGGAGGGAGAGCAGGAGGGAGGGCAGGAGGGAGGGCAGGAGGGAGGGCAGGAGGGAGGGCAGGAGGGAGCCAAGAGTGCCTTGTGGGCTGACGTGTATTGCACGGAATGCATGCATGCAGGTACGTGCCGTCAAGAGGTCAAGAGGTCACCAATCCGCGCTGCCGCGGGATAAACCTCCGGGTGAACTCATGTCAAGAGGGCGCAGTTCCCGGGGGGAGGTACGGTACGGTAAGTCCCACCTCCAGGACACCCGCAACGAACTGCCCGAAGCCGCCGTAGAACATCGCGTAACAGAAGACGGTTGGAAGGAACTTGGAGTCGGTCCAGCTGCGAAGAGCGACCGACGCACGGATGGGTGTGGGAAAGGGTTTCCATGCAGGACGAAGAGCGCCTGACTGAAGTTCGTCACTTACCCCGTGGTGATGAACATCAGCATGCTGGGTCGTCGGCGGGTTGCGGTCGCCAAAGGAATGTCAACGTTCCAGTCCGGAACATTTACGCAGTAATGGGGAGTCAGGCAGAGAGATGTTCAAGTGCACAGGCCTTCGTTGCGAAGCCTTTACGAAACTGCCACCAGCTACCCTTTGTAAGGAGAGCGCCCTGCCCCAAAGCAATTGAGCTCACCATGTTGTCATTCCAAAGCACAGAAGACCGAATGGGCCTGTAAGAAAACCCTGGAACACGTCAACTTCAAAACCATTCTCGAAATCGTATACCGGCACCAGCAACCTCACCAGGATCGCCATGTACAAAGGCGTTTGATGGTGGTGCTTTCATGTTCACAATTGTATTTGCCATCGGAACATTATGATATCTTCTATCTGTGTCACTTCTCTTTCATCAGCCTAACGTGTATAACTTCCCGGTATGCCTCGATGCATCGTGTATGTGTATCGGAAACGTTGCCGGAGGGTTCAAAAACATTTCCTTCTCTTGGGCTCCTCGAATACGGAATCCCTTCGTGCCTAATCGATGATTTGTCATAAGGTGCCACAGCTGCTGACAAATTGACCAGATCATAAGAATAAAAACGGTGAATACAACTGTTTTGCTGTGAGATTTTCTGAATGCGATGGTCACTATTACCGGTACCGCTTTGACCGTAATACTTTGGCACGCTCGATCGATGGCGTACGAAATGCCCAATCATCATTCCTGCAGAACATTCGATCCTGATACTGGTTTAAGTGCTGCTTTGTTGCGCGAGCCTGGTATGGAGCTGAGAGTTAAGAGCTAAGAGTTAACTTACGTGGCGAGCCAACAAGGAACGAATGTGCATGCATCAAAGACGCAAACAGAAAGGCAGAGCAGCAGTCCCTCGATCGCATTGATTTGTGCTGCTGTACATACGGATGCATGTACGGCATGGATGCGATGGACGACGCGTCGTCCTGGAAGCCTTTTATCGCGCAGAACCCCCGCAGCAGTCCTTTACCCGCACGTACACTTCTTGGTAGGACACATGACAAGAAAGAAATGACCCCCGCATGTCTGCGCGAATGCGCCTCCGTCACACGCATGCGTGAAACAGACCGACGCGCGCGTGTCCTTCCTCGCTGGCCAGCAACATGTATGAGAAAGCATAACTAACATAACCCCGTACCGTTCACAGCACAGAGCGGGCATCAATCAGTCGCGCACATTCAGGCAGAAAAACAAACAAGCGATGACCTACCTATTTTGGTTACCAGTCGTCATAAATACAGAGATCGGCACCAACGTACGACAGACACGAACGTGCTGGATGGCGTGCCGTACATACATACATGTCTCACAGGCTTGCTTGTGTTTACGGCCTGCCTACATATTGTACGTATCTGTCGTGCTTAACTACGTACATGTCCTACATGCCCTGATTGCCTTGATGCCTGCAGTGCAGCGTCGACTGAATGCGTGATGATCTGTCCATTCCGTCCCTCCGCACGTGCGTCGTCGTTTGCAATGCGGGATTCTTATTCATTCGCAGTTGGCTCGCTTGTCAGCCCAAATGTGCCACAAATCCCGACACCGCCCGTCGACAAAAGGGACACTGCAGCGGCCTCCGAGTCACGCCGAGACAAAGTCGCTCCGCACAGGCCCCACACAGTCCATGACGGCCTGGGCCGCAGCCCGACGGTGTCACGACCACCTCCGCAGCGTAACACACCCCACACTCATCAATCGCCGCCTGCTCCTGCTCCTGCTGCTGCTGCGGCTGCTGCTGCGGCGGCTGCTGTCTTTCCTGCTGTGCCGGGCCAGCCTCCTGCTGGTCCTGTTCTGGCGGGTCGGCAGAGGTGCGCCACCCCAGCTCTTCGACCTCCGTGCCACCGCCGCTGTCTTCACATCTGCCGCCGCCGCCACCATTACCATCGCCGCCGGGCTCCTGCTGAAGGACGGCGGCTTCCTTATTATTATGCGCCTGCTGCGGCTCTCGGGGGCTGCAGTTGTCTTCAAATAAGAACGGTTCATCATCACCGCTGCGGAGCTTATGCTGGCTCGGTAGGCTCGGCGGGGAGGCATCCAGGGAACGTGCAGATGAGCATCCCTCCAGGGGCGCCTCGGGGACAACCTCTGGCGGCGTCGGCAACGGCGGGGATTCCGCCGCCGCCGCCGCTGCCGCCGCAGCCCTAATCTTCTTCTGCTGTCGCAAATCCGCCAAAAGACTCCGCCGGACAACGGCGGCTGCGATTTCCGCCAGAGTCTGAGGTTGTGCAACAACGGCGAGACTGGTACTGCCGTGTGATGTTCTGTACGAGAACGACACAACTTCGTCGTACTGTACGAAGCCGACGCCCAGCACACGCTCCAGGGGCTGCCGCGGGTGAAGCAAGGTAGCGAGCCCAGGACTGTAGGGTCGAAGGGCGACCGCCACCTGCATATGTACGTATTATCGTACATGCGTACGGCATGTTTGGGTATGCCCTACATGTAGCCCAGATAGACTACGCATGACCCTACTGGCTGGATGGCTGGCTCCGCATGATGACGGAAACGCACGCATGCTCGCTCGTCGTCGGTGCTATCGGTGCTCGCTTGGGTAATGATCAGCGTCACGCATGCATATCTAGCTAAACAAGACTGCTCCAAGGAGTCTCTATCTAGTTGTCTTTGGAATGAACATATAAAAAATTGGGAAGCCCACTATACATGTACTACTTAATAATAATCGCGCGGCAGGGAGCGAGGCACAACGGAATTCGTCGCCCACGACGGACCTTATATGAGCCGGTGATACGCCCAATACGTAATATAATATTATTATTTTTTTATTATTGCTATATATGTATTTATATTACTCGATCTTTTGTACAACCTCGTTCTGCACGGCACCATCTACCACTACCGTCGACACGCGCGTAAGTACGATCCTGTCTTTATACTCTGCTGCCTGCTGCTGCTGCCATACGCACGCACCTGCCAAGGAAGCAGCCCGGCTGCGTTCGCAATTGTCCTCGGGTCCACAACGCGTTGTCCCGCGCACACCTGACGGGCCTACGGCGGGAGGGGAATGAATGGAGGGTTTGGGGGCGGGTGCGTGCGTGCGTGGCAAGCTTCGTGGATGGAGGGTTTCGTACGTGGAGCGAGGACGACAGACAATCAATTAACCCAGACTAACCGACCCTGCATTAGCGGCGGAAAACAAACGACACATTCTTATTAATAATCCATACTTGTAAACACGTTCTTATACACGTACAGACCACCACGTAACATGCATGCCATCAATCATTACTACTCACGTAATGGTGCAGAAGCTCGCGGGCCGCCGTCATGTTCCCCACAATGGCCGCGACGTGGAGCGGAGCGGAGCGGGCCTCGCACCGCAGGATGGTAGTGCTGTGTTGCTGACTCTGGGCCACCGTGAGGGCGTTGATGTGCGGACGGTGGTGCAGCAGCAGCTCCAGCAGCGCATCCATATTGCCGTACAAGACGCAGAAGTGCAGCGGCGTCAAGCCGCAGTGCGAGCGCGCATCCACGTACCTGCGTGCGTACGGGATCGAGTTGCGATCGATGTATGGCGCGCGGAGTCGTGAGCGAGACGAGGGGGCGAGATAGACGCGGCGGGTACGTCCGCACGTACGTACGTCCACAAGTCCGTGCGTTACAGTAGTTGATGAAGCCATCAGCAGATAGACAGACGGAGCGTTTGTATATATCAATACTAATGGTGCGCGGGATGTGGATTATGATGGTAGATAGGTAGGTAGGCTGGTTGGCAGGTGTGCACGCACTCGTGTTGTGAGGATTATTGTGCGGATATATATTTCTGGTACATACATACATATATACCCGCGGGGTCCGCTGCGACATCCTTAATAATACATACCCAGGGCGAATGTATATATGCATGCATGGTTTCGTTCTTCCGTCCCGGCGGGCAGTCAGCAATCCGCCCTGCCAACATACGCACGGTACCTGATACCCCTGCGGGTGGCGTGGAGCCGGGGGAGTCGCATCAGCAGCATCTGGACGCATGCCGCCCGACTGCTCATCGCCGCGTAGTGAATTGCCGTACGGCCTCCACAGCGATCCGCGACCCATGGGTCGGCCCCCTGCACACATACATACATGCATGTATGCACGGACGTACAGCATTTGGGTATGAACGATCGATCATGATTGCATTCATCGATCACATGCATGCATGGCATTCCGCTAATTCCGCAGCTGAGGCGAGGGACAATAAGTAACGAACGAAGCTACCGGCAACCAAGGAAAAAGAATAACGCGTTCGTTGCACCGACCAATGGATTTTTTCCGACGTACGTCCATCCTCCCCCTCGAGCTAGCTAGATCATGCGTGAAACGATGCACGCCAAACACATGTACAGCAGGCAAGCAAGTACCACAGCGGCCATCTGACCCATGCTATCTATGCATCGAGCTTACGTTAGCGAGCAGCACCTCCACGACCTCAGGGCAGTCGTACATGCACGCGTACATCAGGGGCGTCTGGCCTGCGGAGGCAAGTTGATATATATGGAATATATGTTGTTACACGGTAAGTACCAGTCAACCGCCCAGCCAGACGGAGTAGTGTAACATATATACCGCTAGCTAGTTCGCTAGTGTTGCGTGGACGGAGCCGGCGAGGCAGGCGGGATCATCGATCGAGAAGATCGAGGGGTGTCTAGCTACCAGGAAAACGAATGATGCCTATCTGTCTGCGGTGAGCCGGTTTATCAGACAATTCAGCCACGCCGCGGCCCCGGCCCTGCCCGCGCCCCCGCCCCTGCCCCCGCTCCTGCTGCCCCTGCACACGCCCCCGCCCCCGCCCCTGCACCCGGCCCCGTCGTCGCCGCCCCTGCACGCCCCCGCCCTCGCCCCTGCACCCGGCCCCGTCGTCCCCGCCTCTGCATGCCCCCGCCCCCGCCCTTGCACCTACCCGCCCCCGCCCGTGCACCTGCACCCGCCCCCGCCCCCTGCCCCCGGCCCCGCCCACTCTACCAGGGACAGGGCGGTTCCCTGCTAGAGTGGGCACGGGGAGTGTTTCGGTGCACTTGTGGACCCTGCTGTCCGGTGCGCCGTGGTTGCGCAGTTTCATCATTTATGCAATGCATGGTGGGGGAGCATGGTGGCTGGCTTATTTGGCAGTCGCCGACGACGACCCGCAGGGTCCACTGTAACATCGATCCTCAATGGCGTTCATACCTGCCGCGTTGGCCATGCCGACGGCCATGACCATACCCTCCTCGACCGTGGCGGGAAGGGGCGCTCCCGTACGACAGCAGTACGGCAACAACGCCTCTCTAACGACCTCGAGACCGGAAGTCATCAAAAAATTAAAAATGGCCTGCACTACCTGCACGCACGCGTGTCATCAGTTTAAGTATGTAGATTGATGCACGAAAAGATCTCAATGAAACGTAAGGTACGGTCAGTAGGTTTGAGGTTTCGTTGAGAATTCCATTTTTTGTTGAATGTTCATAAATATTATACCAATGCCAAATTTATGCTTGCTCTTTGGTGATGTTAAGCGCACTCGCTCACCGTTAAGCTTTTGGCCTTGCACGCTCTGTGTAGTGCCGTAGAAGCCTTGGGAGAGGCAGTAAAACTGAGAGCTTTCGGAAATTCAGACAATTTTTGGATGACAGCGCGTGCATCTCGAGTTCGGATGGACTTGTCCACGTCCGAGAGGGTCACAGCCACACAGCAGGATGTCGCGCAACCCATAGTTCGTAACTCCTCCTGCCAAAACGGCGACGGCGGCCGGCGGGGTTAGGCATGCAGTCACAAGAAATAACTATAAATATGAATATACAAGGATTAAACAGCAGACAGCGAGACGAGACCTGCTCGTCTGTAAAGGAATACTGTTTTGATGAAGCGTGGACGGACGCAGTTTGAAAACTGTTTTTGCTAATCGCAATGCCAAGATAATAGTAGTGTCATCCACATACATATCCCATGCATGCATCATAGCCGCATACGTAGCGTGCGTGACATCTGTCGTCTTATCCGTCATCTACGCACGTCATCATGCTAATCATGCATTAAGCACACATACATACGCACGTACGCAGGCGCCCCACGCACCTATATGTACAACGATACTCCGCCGAAGTATCTGCTGAAGTGTCGCGTACTTTCAATGAAAGACGTTCAGAGCCGCCACGATTGCGATGTGGACGGCCGGCGGTCTGCCGCGCGCGTTCCTGCGTGCCTGCTGCTGGGATTCCTGGCTGGGAAGCTTGGACGTATCTACCGGGCGGCGTGATCGATCACAGCGCGCACGCACGTCGGTCGGTGTGAGGAATTAGTTATGCGCGCCGCCCGAACGGGCCTGCCTAACAAACAACACAGCTGCTGCTGTTGCGAAACGATTCAGGCTTATGCTATTTATCTTCCTTACCAAGCAGAGCGGCGGCCGCCGAGGTGTGTGCGTGGCTGCTTAGGCTGCTACTCGTATCGTTCGCTCGGAGGAGTGCGAGATCGATTTTTGGTGACGCACTTCACTCGCAGCGCCCGCGCACGCCGCTGCTGCCGCTGCTGCTGCTGCTTCTGCATGCAGGGGAAGGTTAAATATTAATAAGTTCCCTGTCGGTGGTCGGTTTTTTACGTAGTGAATTGTACTGAAATTCACAAGCTTCGTTGCTTGGACACCGCCGAAACCTGCATTCCTAAAACCCCGCCACTAAACCGTATTCACGAACGCCTAAAACCGCCCGGACGACGGAAGTAAGCCTGCTGCCTGCATGCTTCTGACGTCGGACGGCGCGACCTACATACATATATACGCACCGTCCGAAGCATCTGCCACACACACGCATACATCTAATTAATCCAATAACACTGTATGCTCGATCGACCTACACACCAGCGCAGCGCATATATGCCGGCGGCGCGCGCCCCGGTAATCATCCCGCTGCGCGCGCGTATGCACAGAGCCAAATGAATGAAATGAATATATACCGGAAATGAATATATATATATATATATATATATATATATATATATATATATATATATATATATATATATATATATATATATATATATATATATATATATATATATATATATATATATATATATATATATATATATATATATATATATATATATATATATATATATATATATATATATATATATATATATATATATATATATTGTTAGAGCGGCGGTGATACGGTTCATATTGAAGGTGCTGTGCTGAAGCACACAGATTACCGGCATGCGTATGCCGGTATATATATATATATAGCAAATAGCATTATTCTTTGTTACTCAAAATCAAACCAATGGGAAAATGTTTTATGAATGAACGTTACATACCGCGGACCCCGCCTGAAAAGTGATCAACGCTACGGCGGTGTATACCAGGGAAAGCCCCCGCCCCACACCTCAACGTCGCGACCAAAAATACAGAGGGCCATAGCTAGCCACACCCAGACAGCCATCTACAATTGTGCAACAACAAACTGGCACAGCGCTTCCGACGTCCCCTGCGCTGGTAGGCACCAAACGATCGCGTGCATTATACCGACGTACGGTATGCGGCCCCGCCTCATTATGCCGTGGAGACCGCACCCTACCCACTGTGCCGAGGTCCCGACTCTGGAGGACATATATTCTGGGTGGCTGTAAACACCCGGAAATGGCAGCCCCCTCTACATCAAACGACACAATGTCGCCGTCCGGCAGATCGCCAGACTGCTCGCCACAGGGCGCTTGGGTGCGTGGATACTTCATGATTATCATGATCATGCATGGACGCCTGCCAGGCGCAGCAGCTCCCTGGCTATGCCGCGAGCACCCGCATACCGGAGTGGGTGCTGCCAAACACACCCACCGACCTCCGCCTAAACCTCAGACTACTCAGACCAGACATACTGTTCATAGAAACTATACCACTCACAGCGAGAGGCTAGTACACCGGGATACACCGGCCTCTGGGGGCGCGAGCGAGGATCACAATAATGTCCACATTCTAGAAATCGGCTACACCTCAGACACCAACCACGCTGCAAAACAGCACGACAAGGTACAGCAGCACGAGACCCTAGCCGAAGAGCTCGCAGAGGTAGGCGGGATGGAAGGTGCGCTACACGAAACAGGACGCCATCAGTCTGGGTTACGGGGGGAACCGTATGAAAAGACCTCCTTCCCCTCCTGATCGAGCGAGCTCGGGGCCTGCAACCACGCAGCCAGGGCGTGCTTGAATGACCTGCACGATCATGCCGTACACATGCTGAACGGCGTCGTCACGCTTCAACGCAAGATGGAAAGAGGACAACCTGTGGGAGACAATCCAGCAGGAACTTAGCACACACTGTACCACTTGATTTCACAGTAGCGGTGGTGGGTAGTGTTTAGCAAGGGGAAACCCAAATCCTGCCCCTTTAACACATGCCAAAGTCCCTGACTGGGCGTATTATTATTTTTGTTTCGGCCATCTACGCAAGCAGAGGCGCACAGCGGGGCAACACTACCAAGCAAAGGGATAGGGACAGCAACGGGCGGGATCCCCAGAAGTGGGCACGGGGGAAGTTGCCCATAAAGCCACCCCGTTGCCCAGCTACCACAGCGTCACCCCTGGAGCACCCAGCGCCGCTGGCGCCACACCAGCCATCTCGAGGTCTTGGAAAGCCCACGCCTGGCCCAGCGACCGCTAGTGGATGGAGCAACCCTCACCAAACAAACACCGAGCGATGCCCCTCAAAATAAATGGGGCTAGTGGAATGCCAGGCCCCCTGCAGCAGCTGAGGGTAGGCCGGCGATCTGGGCAAATCGAGGACGGGGCGTCCGCACCTCAGTCCTCACGCAGCAACAGGTCCTGCACACCGCAGGCAGGACTTGCGCCGACACTCAAAATAACGAAGGTGGAACGAAGGGCCCCACCGTCGGGTTCCACCGCTACCCGTGTCGCGGGAGTCCCAAGCAAATCCGTGAAGGCGTCCCCATACAGAACGAAGTCGGCAATTGTATGCGAGATCGCGCGCCGCCCCCCTTGCTTGCTCGGCCCGATCCTGCAATCCGGGGCAAGTCATGCATACATGTACATACTAACGTCCATTCGTTGGCCGCTGATGAGCACAGTCCGCTACCGGCGCGCCGGTCACGGGCGGGGATGCTCAAGGTATGGCTTGCATTGCTGTGTGTGCGTGGCGGCTGCGGCTGGTCTATCTAGTCTATCTGTCGGCCGATCGAGCTCTTGCTTGTATCAGGCATCTGCCCGCCGGCCCCCTCACCGTTCCCCCTATATATCTGGACGTGACGGGCGGTCGCTCGGTGCGGGTGAATGACTGGGATGCATACAGTAACTGATGAATTACTTTATTACGTATGTTTAGATCAATTATTATTTGCACTACGTAGTGCAAATAAGGAATTTCAGCAGTCGCGAATGAATTAATAAGTAGTCATCAAATTAATCCAAGCAATGGGCGGCGGCTTGCTTATCAGGGCTGATGGTCCCTTGCTGCTGTATATGCCCTTTATCACCATCACCGTCTATCTCCATTCGCGGTTGGAGGTTTCATGTTTCCTTCGACGAATTTACGCATCTGCACGCAGCGAGCGTCGGTGTTATGACCAACCCTTTGCTCGCATATATACGTAGCAGCAGATGTAGTAATGCGAAATGCAAGGCAGGGATATACCCCGATAACACCGACCGTTTTATCGTTACAACAAAACGGAGCCTTAACAGGCAATTGGACAGCTGGTCGCTCGTCGCAACCTGTTGGAGCCTGGCTACGTAACCCATCATCAGTAATGACATCAAGAAGCAAGTCTCAACCACCTGACGCATGATCGTCCCGCGTGGTCAGTCACCCTAGTCACCCAAGGCGCTTCTCTTTCGCAATAGAAACTTCGCGCCGAGAACGACCATGCTTCTCACGGCAGCACGCAGGCCGCGGGGCATGTATGGCAGTACAGTCTGGACGTCTACGTAATAGGTTGCCAAAACAAAAATGGCAGATGATACAAAACGCTACATCTTATTTATTATTATATTTCTTGATATGCTCTTTTTAGCCTAAAACTTACTTGTTTGATGACTTGCGTGGGAATGTGCTCGCTGTTGCAGTACAGCAGGCCATGCAAACGCTGTGCTTTCTGATCTGGTCAAATTATGAAGCTTGTTCAAGTGATCCAGCACAAGTGCTCAAGTTGCCTGTAGTTGGCCCGTGCCGAGTCCATAATACATCATAGAAACTGCGCTGTCGCGCAAAAATCACGTAACTGATAAACGTTTTGAACACTAGTAGGAAACTGATGTGCGTGTGGCATCATGGCCATTGAGTGCGACGCGCCTGCTGCGTGGGGACGAAGCACAACGAACATCTGCCGGCTGCAACGTGCGTTTCCCGCCGTTTTACTCTATTTGTTGGCTTAGATGCGACGGAGCGATGCGACCGGAGCTTCTAAGGCTGGTTCTGTGTGACTGTCGTACAACTGGATCGCAGTGGCGGTAATATTACCATTCGCTCTCCTGGTGAAGTCATTCTGCCTTCACGCAGAAGAGCATTACAGCCTAGTCGTTTCGCCTTTTTCGACTGGCTGTAATTCCCCGCCCGCCCGTCCCGTCGGTACCCTAACCGCTTCGTCCCGTCGCCCTCCCTCCCTCCAAATCCCTCCCTCCACTCAGAGCCGCCGCAGACGCAGCACTGACTGTCTCGACCCAGGCGCAGGACCGGGAGGCCGCCTCCCGGGCTGGACCGCAGCCGCGCTGGTGGGCGCGCAGGCGTTGGGGGTCGGAGGGCGGGGGGTTGCAGGGGGGCGCGTCTGTCGTTCGGGTTAGTCGGTGGGGTGGGTGTCCGGCTTTCGGGGCCGCCCGCAGCGGGTTGGGCCCCCCCTGGTTCGCGCAGGTTTGGGCGCGGGTTCGCGTGCAGTCGCGTGGCTGTTCGGTTCTGTCGGGCGTAGGCGCCCGTCGTGGTGCGTTGCGTTGGGTCGCCGGTGTGGCGCGCCGCGTGTGTGTAGGTCGCGCGGACCCCGTCGCATCGGGGCTCGGCCGCGCGGCCAGCGGTAGGCTTGGCTGTTGAAAGAAAGAAAGAAAGCTTTACTCCTGGACCTCTAAGCCCAAGCGTGTGTTAAGGGGACCGCCGATTTAAGGGTTGGGAGTCGACATTGGTCACCAGTATTTTGTTCACGCAGGTATCTGCCTGCGCGCGGCCCCTATCCGTGTTACCAGGCCCCCGAAACCGTCTCCTGGTATGTGGCCGGACCCATTGGCCCGACCCGCTTGACGCGCACATCTCGGGCTATCCCTTTAACCGGGCCTCAAGGCCACTTACACCGGGGGCGGACTCGGACACGACTGAAGAGCCGGGCTGTCCAAGCGGGACTCCCCAATTCTCAACCATTTTGTCCCGACCCGCATCGAACCGGTGACCTCATGGTCACAGACTCGATGCCTTAGGGAATGGCCAAGTTCGGTGGATGGATTGGCTGGTGCTCTTTGCTGTATGTGTGAGGGCCCTTGGCAGCGGTCTCCAGTCCAAGTCGCCGAATCCGTCTCAGACACCAGACCCGCTCCGTTGACCAGTCAGCCCCAGCCACAAGCTAAGAGACAGTTACAGGACGGAGACAGTTACACAGAATTTATTTATTTCCGTGCGTCGCTTAGGCTTCTACTGGCGGGTTTTGGGGGTCAAGCGTGGCGGCTGCAGCTGCTGGTCTATCTAGTCTATCTATTCCGGCCGAGCCCTTGTATCAGGCATCTGCCCGGCCTGGGCCGGGCCCCCTCATCGTTCGTTCCTCCTATATATCTGGACGTGAAGGGTGGTCGCTCGGTGCAGGCGGGTGAATGACTGCGATGCATACAGTTACTGATGATGAATTACTCAAATTATGCTTAGAGCAATTCGTTATTCATTGCACTACGTCGTGCAAATCAGGAATTTCAGCAGTCGCGAATGAATTTATGAGTAGTCATCATCAAACCAATCCAAGCAATAATGGGCTAAATGGGCGCCGCTTGCTTATCAGGACTGACGGTCCCTTGCTGCTATGCCCTTTATCACTATCATCATCTATCTCGCTCCATTCGCGGTTGAAGGTTTCCTGTGTCCTTCGACAAATGTGTACATCTGCACGCAGCGAGCGTGTTATGACCAACCCTTCGCATATATACTTGCGCAATCTTGGTAACAGCAGATGTAGAATCGTAACGAATGCGAAAATGCTAGGTGTAGACCTCGCTAACACCGACCTTTTTATCGTAACAACAAAACGGAGCCTTAACAGGCAATTGGACAGCTGGTCGCTCGTCGCAACCTGTTGGAGCCTGGCTACGTAACCCATCATCAGTAATGACATCAAGAAGCAAGTCTCAAAGACCTAATGCCGAGGTGACGCATGATCGTCCTGCGTGGTCGGTCACCCAAGGTGCTTCTCTTTCGCAATAGAAACTTCGCGGCCGCGGGACATGTATGACAGCAGTACACTCTGGACGTCTACGTAATAAGTTGCCAGAACAAAAATGGATGGCAGATGATACAAAACGCTACATCTTATTTATTATTATATTTCTTGATATGCTACGTATTTTTAGCCTAAAACTTACTTGTTTGATGACTTGCGTGGGAATGTGCTATTGCAGTACAGCAGGCCATGCAAACGCTGTGCTTTCTGATCTGGTCAAATTATGAAGCTTGTTCAAGTGATCCAGCACAAGTGCTCAAGTTGCTTGGCCTGTAGTTGGCCCGTGCCGAGTCCATAATATATAATAAAAACTGCGCTGTCGCGCAAAAATCACGCAACTGATAAACGTTTTGAATAATAGTAGGAGAGTGATGTGCGCGTGGCATCTTGGCCATTGAGTGCGACGCGCCTGCTGCGTGGGGACGAAGCACAACGAACATCTGCCGGCTGCAACGTGCGTTTCCCGTTTCACTCTATTTTATTTAATTCCGTGCGTCGCTTAGGCTCCTACTGGCGGGTTTGGGGGGTCAAGCAAGGTGGCAAGTAAGGACGGCTAGATAGGGCGGTGCGCGATGATGAGCGAGCGAGGTATGCATGTAATGCATGTATGTATATATAGTATGTATGCATGCACATAGGCGCGCTTGGCTGATGTAGGTAGCTGACCAGCTGTATGTACGCCCATACGGTGCGTGGGAGGGTGGCGGGGGTCTTGCTCGGCCGTCTCTATCTATACCTCCCTCGCTCTCTAGCTACCTTATACATACGTACGGCGGGCGCACGTTATCCCCACACGACCACTTCTACCTACGTAACGAATGCGCCAGCAGCTGGTAGGCCCCCCTTTCTCCCACGCACGCACGCAAACACACATGGTGTATGTTAATCTAAATCTATATTTACTGCTAGATGTAAGATGTACGTATGCCTATGCTGACCTGTCCAGCTAAGCACAGGTGCGCGGCGGCCCCTGCCCTTCAGTCGGTTGTCGTACCGCTGTGCGTTTGACTGCATGGGGCCGATCCGTCGTCCGTCCGCTGCCGCCACGTAGCTATGCATGTACGTAGCTAGCGACTTCAGTCTTCTACAAAACAAAGTGCCTAATCCGTATCACCACCCTTATCATGTGGGGGCCGTCTAATGGGAAAGACACTGGCATTCTGTCCAGATAGAGATCCACACACGGTTCGAATCCTGGCTCGCTCGCTCCCTCCGTCCCCCGCCGCCATGTGATTTGGCGGGTCAGGCGCGGTTTCCAGGAGACAGAGGCAATCCTGGCGCGCTGGTAACCTGCTGGTGTGTTGGCCGCGGTATGGCTGTATGACCCCCCCCCCCCCGCGAGTGGTGGAGGATGGGTGCGCAGTCCTTGGTACGTGCGTGCTGGTATCGATGTAACGGCTCACTTATGACTGGCTGGCTCCGCATGCACTGACTTCTGCGATGCGGTCCCTGGTGCGCTTCACATGCTTGCAAATAGACGTGTGGGTGTTTGTTGATGGCAGTACTTTGACGTTCTGCTATGACCCAGCCCTGCACTGCTAGTACTGCTGCTGCGTAGCTGGTAAAGCTAGTTAAGCTGGTATGGTGAACGTCACTGCTGGAATTCCAACGCAACCGCTGAAGGTTCGCGCAACCGCCTTTTCGTCCCTTCACAGAAATTAGTCCCCAAGGCTACATCGAACCACTATCGTGTGTGCATTATGGGCTGGAGCGCGGCTCAGCGTGTTCCCGGTCCCACGCTGGCCTACCTGGCCCACTTGGTCGCTCGCTTGCATGCTCATTATTTATTATACCCGTTTTTCCGAATGGAGAGAATGACATACGTAGAATTAATAATGCAAGTATTATTGGTGCAGAGAACTTTATTTACGCATTTCCTATAGTTGGCGCTGTTATTAGTCTTTGCCCGCGGCCCCCCCCTATATCTATAGCGAGCGCCTCATAACATTATAACCTATTACGTACCCTACGCATACGTGCGTAATTTTGGTAACTAATGCATTTATGGGAGTATCCATGGTATATTCCTCTATATGACCGACGCTCTTCATCATTACGTAGGAACGAACGTAAACGAGTACTGCCAAGTGAAGCCTAAACAGGCCATGTGACACACAGCTGGCCCTGTCTCTGAGGCGGAGCCTAGCTACGTAACCAGCAGAAGGAAAGGAGAGGTTTATTTGAAATTCCCGAATCAGGGCAAATTTCCATACATATACGGAAATTGCCCCATCCCATGCACTTTTCATAGCACTTTCCACTAGTCCGTCCCACCAATCCCCCCATGCGGTCGGGCCGGGGGCCCTATCGTCTGACAATGCCGTTATCAGTAACACAAAATTTTGTTACTATATATTAAAGCAAGTTTGTTATCCGTCATGGTATCTCTTGATGAATGGATGGAAGAACACATGGTAACACGCATCCACTATTGGAGAGCGATCGAGGCGCGCGTTCTCGAGCACACTGAGTTTGCATACATTTTCTCAATTATGATTCCTAATTTTCAAATGGTATCAAACCACCGATTATAAAAGGATCGCCCGGCATTGTCAAACGTACAGCTTCCGGCCCATTACAACTTCGTTACCCTTAGCGTATGTTGTACAGCAGGCCTTCGGCGTACACCCCTGCGTGCACTTCATTTTAGCCATTCTCTCAAGGCGCCAATTACACTATAATAGCTTCTCGAGGATACACAGCAATAAGCGTTTTCACTGTGAATGCCGAAAGCCTGTTACGTTATCAGCTTGATGACCACCGCACGCGCGTAGTGACGTGTACATATAAGGACAGACATACGTTTTGGAAGCTGCTGGCCGCAAAGATCGAGCCCGTCGTTGTCTGCGCTATGAAGCCGTCACGGCGAGGCATCAGCGTACTGGTGCTGTTAGCCTTTAATTTCCTAATTGAGCAACAAGTCGCGGCTGGCGCTGGAAGTACTTCTGGAAGCGTCTTCTCAGTTGGTGATGATAATTATGTCCAAAAGCAGCGATCGGCGGCGTTTCATTATCGATCTCTGCAGAGCATCGACAGCAACCTCGCGCGACAGGAGCCAGCATCAGGCTGCGGCAGCCAGGCGACGACGGCAGCCAGAAAGCTGGCATGCGAGTTTAAATTCGCCATGCTACGTCTGCTGCCTTCCTCGGTGAAGGCTGCCGTTGAGGCGCGACGGGCCTTGGCGGCGTATGTACCTGCCGCGGATTGGGCCATAACGCGCTGGAAGGATGGTGAGGGCGGGAGGACGTGCTTCCTTTGGATGTATGGATGCGCATTTGATTATTCCTTTAATGAGCGAGCTGCCTCATCAGGCGATGGAGAGACTGTGTAGAATCGGTGCACATGAACGATTTATCTGACCTCTATGCAAGCAAGCACAATAATTATTGCGGGTGCATACATGCGCGCTCGTCGTTTATTTATCGCGTACATACTTGCGTTCGTGTGTGTGTGTGTGTGTGCACCTTCAGCCATCCTAGCCACGCATCCGTCATCCGCCCTTCTGTCGCTAATATAGCTAATAATTGAGCGCCAGCGGAATTTAGTCACGCATTCCGACCTACTCGCGCTGCATACTCTGTATGTCCTGCCCTGCCAAGTAAGCGGCAATACGTGGCAAAGGGCAATTCGTGGCAGGCCCCCCGCCCCTTCGTTCTCCCCAAGGAACGCATACAACTGACGCACACGCAATATACACGTGCATACACAAACCTGACAAATGCACTGCCCGTGGCAGCGCGACATATCCGTTGCACGTTGTGAGGGGTTTCCAACAGTGAACGTTAATTTGTGAACTATGTTTGTGAGTTTTGTGATTACCAAGCCACATTTTACCCTAATGCTTGCATGCTTGCGGTTGGACAAACAGACGAAGGATCGATTCGGTGCAGGTAGTGCGGAAGTATGACAGCCGCCTATCTAGCTCCCCTTCGTTTGTTTGCGAATCAAACCCGCGCGTACGCACGCCCTCCGCAGGCACATTCGTCCGCCTCTTCAGCACCCGCAATGGGGGCCTGGGCGTTGGCAACGCGGCGGTGCGGGAGGTTCTTGCGCCGGTGGTGGAGAGCTTCATCTACACCGACACGGGCAGCGTGGTGGCGGATGCGCTGCTCAGCAACAACTCCAACGCGATCAGCAGGTAGGTGCGCGCGCGCGTGGCTGGGTAATGAAGGTAGCCAGTGAAGGGTTGGTAGGTATATATGTGCGTGGACAGGTTTGGTGCTCGCTCCGTCGGTGTGTTTTGTTACTTTTGTCCGTCGGTGGCACGCACAGATCTGCCTGTACATACACACGTACGTACAATGGGAGTAATAATGGGATCCACTGAACACTGAAGCGCATTAGTACGAAGGGAAGGAGCATGAAGGTCTTGCTTCTTTCGCTGACGACGGAGCCTTCGCCCCTTCTTCGTTATGATCATCACCCATTACATTATTGGTTGCAAAGAGTGTTATTAGTGTTATGGGAAAACATGCCGGCAGGGCTAGCAGGGCGCACCGTTGGACATCACATGCTACCTTGTCATTCTTTATTATTTGTGTCCTGCATGTACTTATATATGCACGTACGTTCGTTCATTCGTTTGTGTGCATGTATATATGTGTATTTGCAGTGCGCTCCAGAAGCTGCTGCAGAGGAGGGAACTCGTCCTGACGGACTGGGCCACGGTGCTGAGCGACAGGGAGCTGCGCATCATCCTGGGCGCCATCGTGGACGAACTGGGTGAGTCGTCCGTGCGTGCGTGGGTGCGGGCCTCGATCGGCTGGATGGCTGCTGCCTCCTGGCTGCTGGCTGCCTGCTGCTGGTTGCTTCGTTGGTGCTTAACAGGCACCCTGCCGGTAATTAAGCTAATTAAGCGCGCGGCCGCTTGTACGTAATCGATCAGGCCTTCCCACATGTATGTGTTCGCTCATGCGATGCACGCAGTGACTGAGAGCAACCGCCTGACGCTGCAAGGCGTGGCCCGGGACGGTATCGTGCTGCTCCGGGAGCTGGTGCACTCACTGGATCGGAGTGTCACCCGCAAGGGCAGCGCCCTGCAGGCAGCCTTCGGCCTCACGGACAGTGACAGAAGCGCGCTGGGTCCGCTCCTAAAAAGGTACGTAGGTATGCGTGCGCGCGCGCCTGCATGCAGTATTGCGTGGCTTAGCTCGGATGTATGCCACGCATCACGCAGATATAGGCAAGCAAGTGTCATAATAATATAGCGTTCATGCATGCATCGGGCAGAGAAATGCAGGCGCTCGATCGGTTGCTTGGTCGAACCGACTAACGAACGCAATTATTGCGCAGTGCGTGCATGCAGCGCGCCGCAAATAAACCCGCTGCAAGCATGCATGCAGTTTACAAAACACCTGCGTACATCTCCACGCAGCCACGCAGCCCTCGCTGCATGCATCTCGCTTATCGTCTTTGCTCGCTGCCATCGTTTTTTGCTGTGTGTGATTGGTGCGTGGTTGCATTAGTTGTATGCATGTACATGCGTTGCCGTTCTATATGTGCGTGCGTGCGTCGTCCCGCGCTCCATCCGTCCTAAATAAACCGCCAATGGATCATCAACCAACGGATTAAATGGATCTATCTACGTATCGACCAACCGTCGTCCATCAACACGCAGCCTGAGTGAGCTCCTCCAGCTGGCCCTCGACGCCCTTCACATGCTGGATGAAGATACAGGTACGGCAGTACGTATGTAGCACCGGTGTAGTAATTGTAGTATCTAACAACCAACGCGTTATATATATTATATTATATACTATGCTCCGCCGTGGCGAACTAGTGTGATATCAACTCGCTCGAGGTCTTGCTTGCTGTCGTCGAGTCGCAAGTTCGCGTTTGTAAGCACAAAGGCGTAACCCGGGATGACTTGGGGCTGTAAGCCTGGCTTACATTCCCCCTTTAGAACCGGCGTCCTCGCCGGTCTGCCGGAGTGCCACGGAGCCCTACCTCTCCTCGGAGAGGATATCCTTGACCCCAGGGGATCGAACCGACGACCTCGGCTTTGCCAGGTTGTACGGCACCGTCTCGATACCAATTGTAAGCACAAAGGTGTAACCCGGGATGACTCGGGGCTGTAAGCCTGGCTTACAGCGTTGCGCAACTCCGTCTGTCTGTCCGACGGCAGCTCCATGAATACCAAACCCCTACAAATTACAATGTGTGCCGCCTATCTAATCACTT
Organism: Eudorina sp. 2006-703-Eu-15; assembly: GCA_003117195.1. NCBI lineage: Eukaryota > Viridiplantae > Chlorophyta > Chlorophyceae > Chlamydomonadales > Volvocaceae > Eudorina > Eudorina sp. 2006-703-Eu-15. The sequence goes on from BDSI01000115.1 coordinate 400,400, forward strand.
TGAATATATTCGTATTTTTTGTGCTTGAAGAAACCAGAACGAACCACGTTCCACTCCTGCGCTTTTCTGCGTGCCCGTCCGTGCTTCAACTGCTGCCGCCTGGACCCGCGTACAAACCTATTGATGAACAGACCGCATCCACAACGAGACGCTCCAGGACATTGCTGCGGCCGCCAGCCACCGCCGCCGACTCCAAGCGACTCAGATGCAGGGCGCCTCGCTAGCAAACCAGCGACAGAGGCAGCAGCAACTTCCGTCCTTGTCCACGTCCTTCCTCGCTGACCTCTTTGATGGCAGTAACGAGGTACACGACGCCTTCCTTCGCATCACGCCATCCCTGGACGCCGCTCTCCGGCTCTTGCCGGAGGTCCTCGACTGGATGGGTCACACTTGGGAGGGTAAAATTGCGCCGCTGTTGGACTCCGTACTCCAGGCGCCCCTTGGTGGTCAACAAACAAGCAGCAGCAAGTGGGGCTCTATCACAGCCACGTCATCAAGGGCCGGCGCGGCGGGCAAGCTGCTCGAGGGCCTGCTGGAGGCTGCGCTGAGCGCACTCCGATCCACCAGCGTCGGCAACGTCGTGGCTTCCGTACTGGACTCGTACGGCATATTGCGGTACGTTATTAGTGATGACATTAAATGCGCCTGCATTATTGTACGTAGGCGAAGTTATGTAGAAATACTTTAATGTGAGAAGGCCTCTTTGATTGATTGCTTATGATGCGCTCGTGTGGCCACTTCGGGTTTTCGTGTGCAGGTACGGCGATAGTATTCATGCGAAAGATGTACTGCACGCGCTGGCCGAGTTCAACGACAACCCGAGTGGCTTCTTCGACGGCGTGCTTCGGGCCATCGCCTCCGTGCTTCGACCCGGCGGCGTTGGTGAGTGCGTGCCAAACACTTCGGTCTGCATGGTAAATATATTTATTCGTTTTGAACGAGGTTGGGCCGGACGATGATCCTGGCTATCCTGGCGAAACAAATATTGGCTGCTCGAGCCCTGAACGAGTACTGTAAGCTCAAACACATACAGGACGCACATGTATATCCTTCATTATCCAACCCATGGTAGTTTTATTTCGAGTTATTATTGCCTCTCTACCCGACTGGATTGCTGCGCAGCAACGAGTCAACGACAGCTCTACACAGCTGTCCAGGACGGCCTGTTCCTGCTCCAGCAAGGCCTCGAGCTGGTGCTGCACGTGTCTGAGCCGGGGCTGCTCTGTCTCATGTGCTGGACATCACCGACGATCTGAGGACGGTTGACCGAGAGCGACGTGTTGTTCACGATTTCCTAAACAGGCAAGCGAGCTGATGTATGTGGTGTGTACGCGCGGCTGCGTTGGTTGCTGACAGTCCCTGGACATGCATGCATGCAGTCACGATCGTGTAGCCCTGTAAAGTGTAGGGATTGCCACCGAGCCCTCAAGCATATATGGGAAATACGGAAGTAACAACATTAATGTCATCAAAATTATTATTGGTTATTTAAACAGCCATAATTAATTATAACATCTGATCAATACTTAGGTATTAAAAAATGTATACCCAATCCCATTACACTTCTGCGTCTGATAAGATGATAATTCTGCTTAGGGATATTTATAAGGTTTGTTTAATAAACAAAAAAGATACAACGGCAGAATGTGTTGTATTCATGATGATTATTCAGTTATTACAGTAATTCTTATGCTTATAACTAGAATTTATATCTTTATTAAGCATCAACATTAAGCATCAACCAACAAAATATTGTAACAACGGTCGGTCGGTCGGTCGGTCGGTCGGTACATATTTCTAGTAGTAGTACCGTTACAGTGTGGATAGGCTTCCGGGCCCTGTCTAAGGGTTTATGCCGCGGATTTATATGATGCAATAGGACACCTTCAACCATCATTACATCGAACCTACGCCATACGAACCGAGGGTCCAAGGCGGTTGATCCTGCCAACCAAGGATCCCACCATCCATTCACCCGCACATCTGTAGAGACAGAGGGTTCAGCAATCGCCACCGATCTAGCGTGCGAATCTCAATCCATCAACTGTGATTTCAACTCCACATCACAGCAGCTAGCCATAATCTCATGCTCCCGAACAATGTCGGGGTCACCCTGGGACTCGAACCCAGGACCTTAAACCGCCTAACCTGACCATATTTCTGTATTTATTACCTGTGTGTTGCCATACATGCATGTATGGATGCGCAGGACCGCCGACCTGCAGGACGTCATTGAGCAAGCCGCGTACACCGCCAATGCCTACCCAGGTGAGTCTTTTAGGCTCGGTTGCTCCAACTGACTGCCATTATTAGTCCGTGCACATGCGTACACTAGACTCCCACCTACAGAGGCAAGGGCCGCGCACGTTTGTGCCATTGACGAGCGGGCAGTCCATTTAATTCATTTCCCAATAATTACGCATATACGTATAACAAAGACGAACAAAGAAGGCTCTGTGTGCGGATATTTGAATCGCTAGCCTTTGCTCATCCAGGCTCAACACACGCATGCACAAGTTGGTCGCTCGGCGGGTTCCGTCTCTTCATCATTTATTGAACGAAGCAACCAGCCCGTTCGTTGTTTGTATACTTTATTGCATCGATGACGGCATACCTCACGCAGATCCGACGCCCGAGGCGTTGATCTACAACACACCCTGGGCGAGCCGGCTGCACCTCTGCACCCGCATCAGCCGCCACTGAAGCTGCGCATCGGCGAGACCCTCCAGCTGCAGTCGGCGATGAACATCACGCAGGCGTTCCTGTCCGACACCTGATGCACCCCGGGGCTGCTAACCCACATCTCTGCTTCCGCATGGTTGCGGGCGGAAGTGTCCGCTGGTCACCGGCTGCCGCACGCATTGAAAAGATCTGCATCTCAAATTGGGAGCCCTACCCATATTTCTACATGTTGCGCAACCCTGAGCCCGTACCTGCCTCTATGGCCCACTACATCAGCCGGACCCAGAGCGTCAATTTTAGCAGCCCAGGGCTCAAGCGGCTGAAGGTTTACTGGTATGATGCGGTTACTGGCGACGAGATCGCATCAGCAAGGGCGCAAGTCCAGGTGAGCCGTACAGGCGGGAGCTTGACTGGAAGGCTTCACGCTTAATACCAGTAACGCGTTGCATTAGTAACCGACATGCACCCCACGTTCGGTTTGTCTTATCGACTTCCGCCATTTTTACACGCATGTATGTATGCGTGATTCTAAATAATGGCAAACATTCATTGCTTCGGTCGCTTTTACAGCCGTGCGGTTTATGCAGCTGGTAAACATAACACGTACATATATATACTGATAATAACTAAAATTCACGCATGTAAATGTATGTGAATTGTGTACCTGCCTGCTGTGCCTTTCACCGGCGACCTCGCTCGTTTCCTGCCAAACCCAAGTCAAAGGTACATATATAGTATATTCATAGAACACAACGTTGACGGCCGTTCGCAGGTCATCGATCTTCTGTCACAGCCGTCTCAAGGGACGTCGCCGCCGCCGCCGTCGCAAGGCCCGCCTTCCCCGCCGTCGCAAGGCCCGCCTCCCCCGCCGTCGCAAGGCCCGCCGCCCCGCCGTCGCAAGGCCCGCCTCCCCCGCCGTCGCAAGGCCCGCCTCCCCCGCCGTCGCAAGACCCGCCTCCCCCGCCGTCGCAAGGCCCGCCTCCCCCGCCGTCGCAAGCCCGCCGCCCCGCCGTCGCAAGGCCCGCCGCCCCGCCGTCGCAAGGCCCGCCGCCCCCGCCGTCGCAAGGCCCGCCGCCCCGCCGTCGCAAGGCCCGCCGCCCCGCCGTCGCAAGGCCCGCCGCCCCGCCGTCCAACTCAACTAACCCAACATCATCACCTCCGCCTCCCAGCAGCATCAGCAGCCCACCGCCGCAGCCACCGCCGCTGCCGCCACCTCCACGCCCCGCCTGCGCGGTCTGCCAGGACTGTCTGGCAAGCTGGACAACCCATATATCTCTTGCACTCAACAACGCATCGCGATCCAACTCGTCCACTCCGTCCGCTCTCCTAGCTGCGCTGTCTTCCTTGGATCCCCAAGCGCAGGCGGCAGCCTTCCTACCCGCCTGCCGGCTGCTGGCTTTGTCCACGTCATCGTCATCCGACGCCACCTGCTTGCGGTTGACCTCGGTCATCCTGGCGGTTCGGCCAACATCGCCTCCCGTGCCGGCTTTGTGTGCACACAGCTGGGTCAGTGCCCGGCCGCTGGCTGCACAAACGTCAGCGCGCCAAGCTTGCTCAACGGCACCTTGACGATCTCCGGCGCCCTGGATCTGTGCACGGCTGAAGGCGTCGCGGGCGGCGCGAGTACGACGCTGCCCAGTACGAATCGTACGGCAGTGACTGGCACTTGTCTGTCTGACGCCGAGTGTGTCGCCACCAGCAGCAACAGCAGCAGCAACAGCAGCAATAGTGGTAGCTCAACTTCCCAGCAGCTCGTTTGCGACTTTGGTGACAGTAATAATACCTCGTCGTCAACTTCGTCTCAGTCACTACTGCCGCAGCGGCTCCAGGAGTGCAGCTGTGTGGCCGGCCTGGATGTGTGTCGTCCCCTGGGCAGATGCACGAACTTCTGCGACCTCCCATCCACCCAGTCCAATCTGGCGCGCCTCAACGCCGGGTTGCAGATCTGTGGCGGCAACTCCTCGTCTTCATCATCGGCGGCGGCAACTACAACGCAACCTGCCCAGATGGCCAAGAGTGTGTCATGCCGCCGGCGGCGGCGGCCGGCGGGTGCAACGTCTGGTCGTGCGACAGAGCCGCGCAGGCGCTGGTGCGGGCAGCCTGCAGCAGCGGCATCAAGATCTGCGTGCCGCAGCAGCTTGGCGCGCTGTCCGCCCTGGTCGGCAGCGACGGGCGGTCGGTCACGGTGGCGCTGAGCGCCGAGGCGCGGACGTTCAGCTGGCAGCGTTGCGACGCGGTGTTCGACGCGACCAGCGCGGGCCTGGTCGGAGGCGGTGCGGCGCTGTGCAGCGCCTCCGGCGCCTCGCTGCTCGTCCAGCTGGCGCCCAACGCGACCATCAAGGTAAACAATTGCAGCTATCTAGCTCATGACCGCTTGATCTACTCGATCCTGCCAGCCGCTGATAAGCGAACGAGCTGATGGCGAGGTAGTGCGTTTCTTCCTACATGGTGTGCACGGCCCGCCCCTACCTGGGCTCTACAGACTATTGTACGAATTTCTGTATGTACGTACGGCGCCGTTGTATATGCTGTATGTACGGCACTGCGCCTGTAGTGTTCCGTCCTGCAGCGATCCGTCGTGATGATCGGTAGACATCAGCAGCTTCGTTCGTTGCTTGCTTTATTGCACGCGCTTTTCGTTAATACCGTTACAAAAGTGAGCACCGTACATACATACCTACATACACACGCACGTGATCCTGCGAGCCGCTGATAAACGAACGAGCTGATGAGACAAGGCAAGGCAGGGGTCTGTACGTGTGCGTATAATGCGTCTGTATGCACGTACATTTGTAAAAAAGATAGGTTCGCCAATCTCATCACAGTACGGTGCGTGTATGCGAAAATGTGTGTCCGCGCCGCTATATAAATAATAATGCTGCTTATCGTGCTTGGCTGCCCACCGACCCTGTCTACGTGTCTTCTACCTATCCTTCCGCAGATGGGGGATAATCTTACGTTGCTGAGCTCGGGCAAGTTGCTCGTCGGAAAACTGGACAACACGCGGTCGTTTAACGGCACCGTCAAGGTGAGAGCAAACAGCACGGTACATACTGCGCTAACTGCGCTGCCTGTACGTATTTGCGAGCGTACATATTTCCTAGTTAATAATGAGTAACGAAGTAAATGGATTGCGTACGGCGCGCATGCATTTGTACAAATAATGATTTCCATCGCTATAAAACACATTATTATTGCTTGCCTTTACGCGCGCGCGTACGCACGGTGCGTGTGC